>NW_006499912.1:1192427-1217968 GCF_000471905.2 Amborella trichopoda | reverse complement strand
AAACTGAATTCCCTTTCATGTTTTCCCCCACTAGTTTCTCATAGTTGACTGAATAAACTGCATTCCATGTTGATACCCCAACCCAATTCCATCGAATAAATAAATGATAATAAGAACCAGAGCTCAATCAAGTAGTTTTAACAAAAGAACAAAATATACAAACCATGCTCTTTTATCAAGCAAAAACAAATAGTGACACTACAAAAAATAAAACAGATAAACAGAGCATTATCTATGACACAAGTATTCATATAGCATGGAGACTCAAATATCCTTTCCACTAAGCATGAGACACAAGCAACTTCAGCTGATTTTAACATTCCGATTAAAAGGCCAATGAATAAGTCCATTATAGCAACTAGTCATAAACAATCAATCCATTAATCTAAAATTTCATTGATTACTATATTGTCAACCACATTCCATCAATAACATCAACGTTCAGATACTGTTCTAGGTTTATAGCGCATTTGATAAGAGATCTTGCATGAATAAACAGAAAATGAAAAGTAAAAAAAGCTTAAAGGACTTACTAGAGAAGCAAAGGCAATTGGAAATGGCCAAAATATGGCGATCGCAGAGATTTACGTAGCTACTGATGTTGCATGAAAAATCAAAGCATCAGAGAGAGAGCTTGAAAAATTAAAGCTTCACAGAGAGAGCATGAAAAATCAGAGCACCACAGAGAGAAACCAAACTGATAAGAAACCAAAGTAGGTGAAAAAACAGCCAAAAATCCCTCATTCACAGATAATTTACTCGCAAAAAGAAAAAAATAGATCTCAGAAAGAGAGAGTGCAGAGGGTGTGATAGCCCTAGTGCACAGAGTGAGAGACTGCAGTGGTGTGAGAGCTAGAGGGAGAGAATGCAAAGGTGTGAGAGCCCTAGTTCACGGAGAGAGAGTGTAGGGGTGTGAGAGCACTAGAGAGAGAGTGCAGAGGGGTGAGAGCTCTAGTGCACAGAGAGAGAGAGTGAAGGGATGTGAGAGCTCTAGAGAGAGAATGCAGATGAGTGAGAGCCGTAAAGAGATAGAGAAGGTTGGGGATGAGATAAAACATAGGAGAGAGGGGCACGAGAGTACTTGTGCTCGAGCAGAGGAGAGCAGCAAGCAAGAAGGAAAATGAGGGCTTTTTGCCCGGGCTTTGAGGGGGGAAAAACCTCCCTTTCTAAGTTGAACTGGTTTTTAGGAATAAAAAGGTGGGATGAGGTCTCCACGCTTTAAAGTTGAAATCAGTGATTTAAAAATAGCATACCACGGACTCGGGCAAGATGTCACGAAAATCGGCCACCCTATGTCGATTCCAGTAAATTCGAAAATCGGTCATTTCGTGTCGATTCTAGTAAATTTATTATCATAAAAATCAATCACCTCATATCGATTCCAATAAATTTCAATTTCACAGTATCGCCTGGTTCAAGGGAATCAATCACCTCGTGTCGATTCCAGTAGGGAAATCGGTCACCTCATGTGATTCCAGTAAATTTCCAGTCAATTTCACAGTATCACCTGGTTCAAGGGAATCGGTCACCTCGTGTCGATTCCAGTAGAGGAATCGGTCACCTCGTGTGATTCCAGTCATTTCATAATATCACCTGGTTCTAGACAAGAACTGGCGAGTCTACCCTAGTCTCTACAGTGCCCGAAAAACCCAAGTTTATACAGTAAACGGCCCGAGTCTCTACAGTAAACCGTCCGAAAGCCCAAGTCTCTACAGTAAACCGCCCGAAAAACTCGCTCCAATAAATTTCACTGTATCACTTGGTTCAGGGGAATCGGTCACCTCGTGTCGATTCCAGTAAATTTCACAGTATCACCTAGTTCTAGACAAGAATCACCTAGTTCTAGACAAGAACCGGCGAGTCTACCCGAGTCTCTACAGCAAACCACCGTAAGTCTGCCCGAGTCTCAATCTAGAACTAGGCAAGTCTACCCGAGTCTCTACAGAAAACAGCCTGAAAATCCCGCGAGTTTGCCCTACCTCAATCTAAAACTAGGCGACCAGAGTCTCTACAGAAAACCGCTTGAGAAACATGTTGGTCCTTGTCTACCTAAGTCTCTACAGTAAATCGCCCGAAAGTCTACCCGAGTCTCTAAAGAAAACCGCCCAAAGAAAATCGTTGTCTACCCGAGGCTCTACAGAAAACCGCCTGAAGAAAATAGCTGGTTATTGTCTTCTCGAATCTCTATAGTAAACCGCCCGAAAGTCTACCCGAGTAAACCGCTCAAAAGTCTACCCAAGTCTCTATAGAAAACCGCCCGAAAAACCGCTGGTTCTTGTCAACCCGAGTCTCTACAGTAAACCGCCCGAAAGTCTACCCGAGTCTCTACAGAAAACCGCCGGAAAGTCTACCCGAGTTTCTACAGAAAACAGCCGAAAAACTGCGAGTCTCTACAAAAAAACCACGAGTCTTCTCAATAGTAAATCACCCGAAAAACCTCGAGTCTTCTCAATAGTAAACCGCCTGAAAAATCGCGAGTCTTCTCAATAGTAAACCACCCGAAAAACCGAGAGTCTTCTCAATAAAGTCTACTCGAGTCTCTACAGAAAACTGCCTGAAAACCGCAAGTCTTCTCAATAGTAAACCCGTGAGTCTGCCCGAAAAACCACGAGTCTTCTCAATAGTAAACCCACGAGTCTTCTCAATAGTAAACAGCCTGAGGGTAATTGGGACCTGAGGTCAATAGTAAACCCATGAGTCTACCCAAAAAACAGAGAGTCTTCTCGATAGTAAACCCGTGAGTCTTCTCAATAGTAAACCGCCCGAGGGTAATTGGGATTTTTTTTTTCAAAAAAGGGGTTATTCTAACATTGCAAGTTACGACCATCAAGAGGACCCTTACCGCATGCATTTGTTATTAAAATGGGCGTCCGCAGGTCTTTTATAGCAGTTAATGGTCCTTCAATTTTTCAATGTGGGACAATTCCCACTGTAACAGTTTGATAAGGTAATATGTACTTTTATTATGAAATTCAATAAGTTAAGTGGCATTGTGCGTAGTGGTTATCATGTCCGTCTTTGATGGTGGAGGTCGTGCATAGTGGTTATCATGTCCGTCTGTGATGGTGGAGGTCTCTAGTTCAAATTCTCTTGGGCAGCATTCTTTTTATAAAAATAAATAAATTAAATCATACCAACTTCTTATTATTCTTTTCAAAAATAATTGTTTTATCAAAAAATAAAAAAAAAGGTAGCATCTTCTTATTTTTCTTGCCAAAAACGAATTCTTTTTGTCAAAAATAAAATAAATTCTTCTCAAAAAACAAATTCTTTTTGTCAAAAAAAATAAAATTAAAGGTACCTAGGCAATACCATATTCTTATTTTTCTTATCAAAAAAAAAGAAAAGGTAATACAACAACTATTTCTTCTCAAAAAATAAATAAAAGTTAATACAACAAGTATCATGTTTTTCAAACACGCATTTGAGCTGCGATTATCGTAAGCTTAAATTAGATATATAAAGGTAATACAATATAGGCTTGAAGCATGTTAGCTCTTTTTTTCTTTCTCATATGTGAATACCTATTGTTAGATTTTTTATTTTTTTACTTAGGAAACAGTGGTCTAATTATATTTTTTAGTTTTATAACATGGTGGTCTTTAACATAAATTTAGGAATATTAATTTAAAGATAGGGTTCATACACTGAGGCTATTCGAAATATCTATCTCTCTCTCTACTAATAATTTCTTCCACTAAATTTATTCTCGAAACCTAAAACACTAGATTTTTGGCAAAAAAATTCATTATAAATTATGTAATGTACTATATTTTCTTACAGTTGTCAATAATATATTTTAAATTAGATGATATCATAAGTTATTTTGGATTTGTTAGTATCTATATAGTAAAATAATTATAAATGTAAACCAACAATTTCAATTTAAGTATATAATATTATAATTAGTTAGGTTGTAATAGTTTTGAATCATAGTTAGTTAGGTTATAATAATTTGGGTTTTTTAGTAGATTAGGGTTTTCTGCCTATTCGAGATTTTGGTGGCCATTTTTTGATCGATTTAATCCATTCTTTATTGTAGTCCATGAAAGAAAGACTTATGTTATCTTTTATAGGGGAATACTTTTTTTTTTTTTCTTCGCCCCTTTCTTTTCGCAAAAGATCACTTACATGTGATCTTTATTATAATAAGATGAATTTCAAAATAAAATCAACATAACAATAAAACCAAGATCTTAACAACTTGATGTCATTGAAACAACTATGCACAATGTTTGAGAATAAAAGATAAGACTGTAAGAAATAAAAGAATAGTACCGGAGATTACCTCAATCAGGCTTATTATACCCCATACCGAGTCACCACCATCCGATGGCGCGGGATCAAAAGTCTAGCTCGAATAGGAAAAGCAAATTTGAGCTAAGCCACATCAATGGAACATGAACCCCTTTGATCACAAACTCAAACCCTAGGTAAATTCTCTTAGCAACCTAGTTTGAGAGAGATGACTCTCTTTTTGCTAAACTCTAAAACCCTTAACCATAAATCCATATTTAAGAGATAGGAAAGAAGAACTCTATAACCTAAACCTTTAGGTTCTTTCGCAATGTGGAAGAGAGAGATCAAATATAAGAGAGATAAACTTTCTTAAGAGAGAGAGATAGAAAGATAAAGTGTAGAGATTTTTTGGTAGAGACAATCATTTTTATAGGCTTTGAATAAAATTAGGGTTTCTTAGGATTTTTTGGCTTACCTTTTCTTGTGAGATTGAACATAGACCGTCGATCAAGAGTGACTTGTGGGGTGAGAGATCTGAGCCATCCATTTCATAGATGGGCCATCAATATTATGGAAGGTGCATGGGCCATTATCTCCCTTTCCTAAACCATTTTCTCATCAATAGAAATTAAATAAATTAAATCTAATCATAATATACAAGTCTACTCAATCTTTCTACAAAATATTTCAAATATATATCAAGTCAATATTTAACCAATATCTTCCAACCATATGGCCACATGCCATATCACCAAAAAATAGGAAAGAGAATAAGGGTAGGGCGTGCCACCCAAGGGAGGCACTCATGGGCCCCACCTTCTAAAAGTATGGCGGGCTCATGTGCACAACGGGCTCCCATGATATTTTTATATATTTAAAATTAATAAATGGATTTTATAATATTATTTGAATATTTAAACAATTGTAAAATCAATATCTTTAATTTTATAAATCCAAAATTATAAATAAAATATCCAGGGGTTCATAAAAATTCAAATAAAAATCTTAAAATAATTTTCATCATAAAACAAATACAATTAAATTAATTTGATGGGAAAATGTTCCATATAGTTTAAGAATCAACAATCATGGGGTACTTCACCTTCAACTGTGGACTACAGACCACATGACCCAGTGTTTCCCATGACCCACAGTCCAAGCAGGGGCTCATTAGCGGGTCACCAAAGTCCCGTCGATGAGCCAAGAGATCGCAATCTCAGTCTGTGGATTTCAGGTCCTCCCCTAGAGACGAGTCATGGTCACCTAGACTTGATGCGATCATAGCTTCTATGGTGCATAGGGGTATCTCTCGCACATGCATACGTTTCACCCTAAAAAGTGGATTTCTGGCTTTTTCGAATGATCTATCGATATGCATGCTGTGTCATGGTACATGGATAAGGTTTTGGCCCCTGTCTATGTAGGTCATCATCACACATAAGGGTCACACAGTCCCTCGGCTCACTCATTCGGCATATTCGCTGACCTCATCAAGGGCTCACCCATTAGAACCCTTCTTGGTTTGTTCTTTATGCACAGGTAACATGGGTTTTTTCCAATCGATTGGCCTAGATCGTCAAACACAGTCTAGTATCTGCAAACATCGTTTCCTTAGTATGGCCCACGAGGGACTACACTTCCACTGAGTTCATATTCTACTATATCATTTTATTTTACAAGTACTCATAAAGCCTTTAAAGGCTACATGAACCTAACAGTCCATGTACAATGATATACGTTATCCATGATAATTTTATGCTTATCCTTTTATGTGATGTAAATTTAATGGTTAACAGTAGTTAATGCAAGGAAGAAGTAACTCAATATTCGCATATTGATGCAAAAAAATGAAAGTTCTTAATGGAATACCCCCATTTTTTATTGGATTCCAATAAAATAATATTTATAACAATTTTTAATAATTTTTTCGGATTTTTTTAAGGCTAAATCCGAAAGAGTCGGTCGATTCCCTGTCCAGATCGTTGATTCTTGATCCAGATCACCAATTCACCGATCCGGATAGGTTTTTGGAGTGCTCGATCTGGAGCACCGATCCTCTTTTTAAACGACTGGTTGAAATTATGGTGCTTGTCTTATTTGATTCAATGGTTTATTCAATAAGTTATGGTTGAGATATGGGGTTTCAGAGACAGTGCAGTACAAGCCCATTTGGGCAGTTTGGATTTGTGGGGACTGGACAGTTAATATTTTATCTGTTAAATTCATCGCGGGACTTAAAGCACCATGATGCCCAAAACCCTCACCCTTGAAATAAGTTATGGTAGGTACCTTCACGGTAATACAACTACCTTGAAAGCTGTTATGATCCAAAAATTACCAAAATTGATAAAAAATGATATGGATGAGGATTATGAAAGTTTGGGGTTTTTTTTTTCTAAGTAGGTGAAACTTAAAGTATATTTTTAATATTTTTCTAAAATATTCTAATTATGATTTATATTTAAAAAATTTAAACTTTTATACATATTGACAAATTTTAAACCTGTCTTAATACACTTTCCTTTATTGAAGTTAATAAAAGATTCTATTCTTGTTGTTTTAGTATTTGGCTATTTGAAAAAAATACATCTATAATTAATTATTATAACTATGCATGCACGTTCAAAAGTTGTATAACATGCTACTATTTGAACATACTATGTACTTACAATTTTAGAGGATAGGTTAATTTTTTTGAATTTTTAAATTTGGAGATTCACTTAAAATAATATTTTGAGGCTTTAATAAGGGATTGTCTACAAAGAAACCATTTATCTTTATTACAAGGAGGTCACGATTATTTCCACTCATTAGATGTCAAATTGGATAGGTTTAGGGTGAGTTACGAAGTTCAAGAGTTTTTTTTTATAGACTTTTGTAACTATTTTATGACACTCTTACAACCACCCATTTTAAAATTCAAAAGACAAAAGTGATTTGTGACCTCCTTCTACAAAAAATAAATGGTCTATTTGTAGACAATCTTTTATAATAATTTTAAATATTAGTTTTAGTTCAAATAACATATAACCAAAAGAGCACACAAACACTTAACATTTACATGTTGATATAATACAAAATATGGCATACTGTATTGCTAATTAATAAATCAAAAGTTTATGGAGAATTCAGTCTCCAAACCTCCTAACAAACCGTGTTGCTTTATAAGCTTTTTAAAAAGTACAATGCTATAATTATAGTTAGACACATTTATTTGCAATTATTGGATTGGCATTCATGTCTTGTTATTAAAACAGATATAGCCGTATCTAAAATGTGTATATTTTTTATTTTATTTTATTTTTGAACATTAACTATTACTTTCATTAAATGAAAGGAGCACGTTCCATAAGTACAATTAAAAGAAATAGAGGAAGAATTAGAAAAAAAAACTCTTTACTTCTCAAGAAAACTATTGAATGGGTCATGTGAGGATTGCCTATCATCAAAAGTGTGTGCTGGATTGCCTATCATCAAGGGATAATTACACGCATTCAAGGATTTCTTTTCTAATTGTACTCCTCTATATAAAGCATATATTTTACTCTTATTTCTATAAGTATAATAATTATAAGGTGGATACAACTCCCTTCACCGTGGATGTAGACCCTTTTCTGGCTAAACCACGTTAAATATCTCTCCTTGAATTTCTTTCTCTTAATGTGGTATCAGAGCAAAGTTCAACTTCCTTGAACAACGGGAATTTTTTTTGGCGATTAAAAGTTCTTGTTCTGCTTGCAACCAAATCACAGATCTTTCCACTAGCACTCGTTTTTTACAAATCACGCTGTCATGGTTAAGAACTCCTCTAATTATTTTTGGAGAGAGAAAGGTTGTGTAAACGAAACTTGATCTTCTCTCCCGCTGCTCATCTTTGGCTCTTCAAGAGCATCACTGAATTTTTTTTTTTTTAGGCATCACCTTGCCTCTTACAGAACTTGAAAGTTTTTTTTGTGGTGGTACCTTCAATACTCACAGGCTTATTAGGTATTTCTGGTTTTTTGGACTTTGATTTTTAATCCTCTTTTGGTAAGATCTGTCCTCATCTTCTTTATTTTTGGTTAGCATTTTTTTGTTCAATTATTTTCGATTCCAATGGCAGATAATCTAAACCCAAATAAGTCTAACCCCAACAATCTAAGAATCACTAAAGAATTATTAAAAGGTGGGATTAATTATATGTTTTGGGCAAATTCTGCAAAACTTTACATTAGTATAGGAAAATTACCACATTTGCTTGGAACCAAAATGACCCCTGAAAAAACTGATCCTAAATATGTGATCCTAAATATGAGGAATAGGAAACGAATAATGATTTGGTAAAAGTTTGGCTCTTAAACTCTATGGATCGGAAAATTGCTTTCAGATTTTATTTTTGTTCCACTACTACTGATGTTTGGACCAAGGCCCAAAACATGTATGGGGGATTGAATAATGCTGCAAAAATTTACCAGATCAAATAAGATATTATGACTTTGAAACTGGGAGACCAAACCTTCAGTGACCGGATAAGAATTGTTTCTGGTTTTTTTTATCAATGGGATTACTATCTACCCACTAACACCGATCTAAAAACCATCATGTCAAGAGAGGACCAAGAGAAGACTTTTGCTTTATTGTCTGCTCTTGGACCTGAACATGAGGCTTTGAGAAGTCAAATTTTGCTTATGAAAGAAATGTCAGATTTTGATACAGTTTGTTCTATTATTAATAGAGAAAGAACTCGACGTTTGGTCATGAATGATAATAGTAAAAATGTGCAAGACACTCTTGATAATTTTGCTCTTAAAAGTGAGACTGAGAATAATTCTGGAAAGGCTTTTATTACCAACACTAAACCCGGAAGAGGTCATGGAAAAACTCGTGGCACTGGAAGGCCATACTGTCCGAATGCAAAAAGGAAGGTCATATCCAGAAAAAAGCAGAGAAAAATTTCAAGGGAGGAACAAAGACTCTACTCAGATAGCCAATAATGATATTCACTCAACTCTTGAGAAGTTGATTCAAATATTCCAAAATTTTAACAAGGTTTCCATAGCCTCAAACTCTAAATCCTCAAACCATGAACCAGGTAAAATCGTCTCCTTGTTGTCCCAGTCCCCATCTACATGAGTAATGGACTCTGGAGCTACAGATCACATGACAGGAAACCCTAATATTCTTTCAAATCTTGACAATAATATTCAGAGAAATACTGTCACTACAACAAATGTCTTTGTCATTCCTGTTAAAGGCAATGGACAATCCAATTTTTTTAATAATGCTGCTCATTCAAATGTTCTTTATTTACCTACTTTCTCTTCTAATCTTCTATCTGTGAGTAAAATTACCCAAATTCATAACTGTGATGTTATTATTTCTCCTACAAATGTTCTTTTCCAGGACTGGGTCATGGGGACGAAGAATGGTGAGGGACAGCTGGTTCATGGACTTTACATTTTGGACTCGGCTACCAAAGCTCTTGTCACCACCAAGCAGGTGTTGGACAGTAATATGTGGCATAAGCGATTTGGACACCCTCTGAGAAAGTTATTAGTTGTTTATTTCCTTACTTACATTTGGACTCTATGGACTATGATATTTTTCGATACTCTAAACAAACACATTTGCCGTTTAGAATTTCTGCTAGAGTTTCCAAGGGTCCTTTTCATTTGTTTCATACAGATATATAGGGGCCAGCCCCGATTAAATCTCTATGTGGTTATCGTTACTTTTCATGCCCTCTATATTTTCATGCCCATTTTTCTTCATCCATATTTGATGTCCAAGAGAGATTTTAAATATCTTAAGATTCTGTCAATGGAATGCATGTGAGATATTCTGGGAGCATGCATGAATTGACTCAACATACTCACAATATAAGTGATATCTGGCCTGGTAATAGTTAAATAAATCAATTTTTCAACAATTCTTTGATATTGTCCAATGGCTTGAAGGGGTTCACCATCAGCAGCAGTGATTCTATTGTTTAATTCAACGGGAGTGTCAACAGGTCTGCACCAATTTTTCTTATTTCCCTTAAGAGATCTAAAGCATATTTCCTTTGAGAAAGGAAGACACCTTTTTTAGAATAAGCACTTTCGATTCCTAGAAAGTACCTCAATTTTCGCAAATCCTTGATATCAAACACATGATGAAGATATTTTTTTAATTGAGTGATCCCTTGAACATTGTTTTCGGTGATTAAAATGTCGTCAACATATACTAAAACAATAACAATTCCTGCTGTGTTTCTTTTAATAAACAGAGAAGAGTCTGCCGAACTCCTAATAATGCCATTATGTGACAGCGCAGAGCTCAACTTGGCATACCAGGCTCTAGGAGATTGCTTTAGGCCATAGATTGCCTATTTTTAATTTACATACCAGACTAGAATCTTTCCTAGGATGTCCTTATGGAATCTCCATATACACTTCTTCTTCAAGATCACCTTTAAGAAATGCATTTTTAGCATCAAGTTGAAAAGAAGGCCAAGTTTGGTTTGTAGCAATTGACAGTAGAACTCTGATGGAATCCATTTTGGCAACGGATGCAAAGGTTTCTTTATAGTCTTCACCATATGTTTGTATAAATCCCTTTGCAACCAACCTGCCCTTATATCTTTCAATAGTTCCATCACTCTTATGTTTGATTTTATATATCCATTTATTAGCAACAACTTTCTTCCGTTGGGGTAACTTGACTAGTTCCCAAGTATGATTCTTGTCAAGTGTCATAAGTTCTTCTTTTATATCATTTTTTCAAACGGGCATGGAAGAAGCCTTTTGGAAGTTGGCAGGTTTCAGATTAGCAGAAGCATAATGAGAAGTGAAAAATATTCTTGAGAAACATTTGAATAATCAACAAATTTTTCAATAGGATGACAACAGATCTTACCAAAAAAATATTAGAAAAGGAAGTCCAGAAAACAAGACATATGCAATAAGCCTATGATTATTGAAGGTACCACCGCAAAAAAAGGCTTTTGGGCTCTGCAAGAGGCAAGGTGATGACTAAAAAAACTTTCATTGATGCTCTGGAAGAGCCAAAGATGAGCAGCAGGAGAGAAGATCAAGTTTCGTGTACACAATCTTTCTCTCTCTAAAAGGAATTAGAGGAATTCTCAACCATAACAGCGAGATTTGTCAAAAAAGAATGCTGGTGGAGAGATCTACGATTTGGTGGCAGTCAAAAAAAGAACTCTTAATAGTCATAAAAAATTTACGGTGTTCAAGGATGTGGAACCTTGCTCTGATACCATTATTAAGTACATCAAGACTATCAATAGTGATGTTGGGAAAGATAACATTCGCCCCCTGAACCTAATTTTCTTATTTGGAGGAAAATAAAGTTCATTTTCTCTAAAAATAACATCATGAGAGATAATAACTTTTTGAATCACAACATCGTAACATTTGTATGCCTTTTGAGTAGAGTGATATCCAATGAAAACACACCTCTTTGCTCTTGCACTTAATTTATCAATAGTTTGATTATGCATATAACACACACATCTAAATATTTTAAGATGTGGCGATGAAGGTTTTTTGCCTCTCAAACTCTCCATAGGCGATTTGTTGTTTAAAAAATATTTAGCCATCTATTAATTAAGTAGCAAGCAGTTAAGACGGCATCTCCTCAAAAGTATTTGGGCATATGTGTCTGAAACATCAGAGCCCGAGTTACCTTAAGTAAATGTCGATTCTTACATTCAGCAACCTCATTTCGTTGGGGAGTACCAACGCAAGAGGTCTGATGAATAAGTCCCTTCTCTTTGAGGTAAGTGGAGAAAGTACAATTTACATATTATGTTCCATTATCAGATTGCAGAAATTTAACTTTGGCATCAAACTGAGTTTCGACCATTTTAGCAAATTCCTTAAAAATTGAGAAAACTTGAACCTTAGAATGGAGTAAATAAATCCATGTAGTCCTTGAAAAATTATCAATAAACGTCACAAAGTAATGATAACCAATAAGGGATTTAATCGGGGCTGGCCCCCTTACATCCGTTTGAACCAAATCAAAAGGACCATTGGAGACTCTAGTAGAAGTTCTAAATGGTAAATAAGTTTGTTTAGAGTATCGACAAATATCACAGTCCATAGAGTCCAAATATACATCAGGAAATAAACAACTAATGATTTTCTCAGAGGGGTGTCCAAATCACTTATGCCACATATTACTGTCCATTACCTGCTTGGTGTGACAAGAGCTTTGGTAGCAGAGTCCAAAATGTAAAGTCCTCCATGAACCAAGTGTCCCTCACCAATCTTCCTCCCCATAACTCGGTCCTGAAAAAGAACATTTGTAGGAGAAAAAATAACACCACAGTTATTACTTTAGGTAATTTTACTTAAAGATGGAAGATTAGAAGAGAAAGAAGGTAAATAAAGAACATTTGAATGAGCGGCATTATTAAAAAAATTGGATTGCCCATTACCTTTAACAGGAATGATAGAGCCATTTTCTGGAGTGACAATATTTCTCTTAATATTCTTGTCAAGATTTGAAAGAATATTAGGGTTTCCTGTCATGTGATATGTAGCTCCAGAGTCTATTACCAACGTAGAAGGGGACTAGGACAACAAGGAGACGGTTTTACTTGGTTCATGGTTTGAGGATTCAGAGTTTGAGGCTATGGAAGCCTAGTTAAAAAATTTGAACATTTGAGTCAACTTCTCAAGAGTTTGGTGAATATCATTATTGGCCATCTGAGCAGAGTCTTTGTTCCTCCCATGAAATTTTTCTCTTCTTTTTTCTGGATAGAGTTTCCAACAGTTTTCAATATTATGACCTTCCTTTTTGCATCTAGGAAAGTATGGCCTTCTAGTGCCACAAGTTTTTCCACGACCCCTTCCGGGTTTAGTGCTGGTAATAAAAGCCTTTCTAGAATTATTCTTGGTCTCACTTTTAAGAGCAGACTTATTAAAAATATCTTGCACATTTTTACTATTATAAGTGTCTTGCACATTTTAAGAGCAGACCTATGAAAAATTATTCTCAGTCTCACTTTTACTGGTAATAAAAGACTTACCAAACGCCAAGTTTATTCTCTATTAATAATAGAACAAACTGCATCAAAATCATGTGTTTCTTTTGTAAACAAATTTTGACATCTCAAAGCCTCATGTTCAGGTCCAAGAGCAGACAATAAAGCAAAAGTCTTTTCTTGATCCTTTCTTGACTCAATGGTTTTTAGATCGGTTGTAGTGGGCAGATAGTAATCTAATTGGTCAAAAAAACCAGAAAAAATTCCTATCAGTTCACTGAAGGTTTGGTCTCCCAGTTTCAAAGTCATAATATCTTGTTTGATCTGATAAATTTTTGCAGCATTATTCAATCCCCCATACATGTTTTGGGCCTAGGTCCAAACATCAGTAGCAGTGGAACAAAAATAAAATCCGAAAACAATTTTCCGATCCATAGAGTTTAAGAGCCAAACTTTTACCAAATCATTATTGGTTCCCATTCCTCATATTTAGGATCAGGGGCCATTTTGGTTCCAAGGAAATATGGTAATTTTCCTTTACTACTTATGTAAAGTTTTGCAGAATTTCCCAAAACATATAACTAACCCCACATTTTAATAATTCTGTAGTGATTCTTAGATTGTTGGGGTTCGACTCATTTGGATTCAGGTTATTTGCCATTGGAACCGAAAGAAATTGAACAAAAAAATGCTAACAAAAAATAAAGAGAATTATACTGAAACCTCGAATACCATATTAAAGACAGAGGAAGAAAGTCAAGGAGAGCGATTTAACGTGGTTTGGCCAGAAAATGGCCTACATCCACGGTGAAGGGAGTTGTATCCTTTATATCATTATTATACTCATCTCAATACCTTTCTTACAGTATATAGAAATAAGAATCAAATGCATGTCACATACTGATGAGTACAAATAGGAAATAAATCCTTGAATGTGTGTAATTATCCCTTGATGATAGGCAATCCAGTACACACCCTTGATGATAGGCAATCCAACTCACATGACCCGTTCAACACTCCCCCTCCAGTTGGTGCATAGAGATTGAAGGTGCCCAACTTGCTAAGATCAGAGAGAAACTTGTCTTTCCCAACAGCTTTGGTGAAAATATCTGCAACCTGATTTCGCTTTTAACATAAGGGGTACAAATAACTTTGTCTTTGACCTTTTTCCTAACAAAATGACAATAAACTTTAATATATTTTGTTCTTTCATGAAAGACGAGATCAGTGGCAATGTAGATAGCAGCTTGGTTATCACAAAATAATTGAATCGGCTTAGTTGTCTTGAAGCCCAAGTCTTGGAGAAGAGATTTCAACCAAATAAATTCACATGTGGTAGAAGCCATGGCACGTTATTCAGCCTCAACACTAGATCTGACCACCACATTTTGTTTTTTACTTTTCCAAGTAACAAGATTTCCACCAACAAAGGTATAAAAACTTGAGGGATTACCTGTCCAATCAGCATCAGTATAACCCTTTATATTTTCATGCCCATTTTTCTTCATCCATATTCCATGTCTAGGAGTAGATTTTAAATATCTTAAGATTTTGTCAACGGCATGCATCTGAGATGTTCTGGGAGCATGCATGAATTGACTCACCATACTCACAGCATAAGTGATATCTTGCCTGGTAATGGTTAAATAAATCAATTTTCCAACAATTCTTTGATATTGTCCAATGGCTTGAAGTGGTTCACCATTGTTAGCAGTGATTCTATTGTTTAATTCAACGAGAGTGTCAACCGGTCTGGCACCAATTTTTCTTATTTCCCTTACAGATCTAAAGCATATTTCCTTTGAGAAAGGAAGATACCTTTTTAGACTAAGCAATTTGATTCCTAGAAAGTACCTTAATTTTCCCAAATCCTTGATATCAAACACATGATGAAGATATTTTTTTAATTGAGTGATCCCTTGAACATCGTTTTCGATGATTATAATGTCGTCAACATATACTAAAACAACAACAATTCCTGCTGAGTTTCTTTTAATAAACAAAGAAGAGTCTGTCGAACTCCTAATAAAGCCATTATGTGACAATGCAAAGCTCAACTTGGCATATCAGGCTCTAGGAGATTGTTTCAGGCCATAGATTGCCTTTTTTAATTTGCATACCATACCAGATTCTTTTCTAGGATGTCCTTGTGACATCTCCATATACACTTCTTCTTCAAGATCGCCTTCAAAAAACGCATTTTTAACATCAAGTTGAAAAGAAGGCCAATTTTGGTTTGTAGCAATTGACAGTAGAACTTTGATGGAATCCATTTTGGCAATGGATGCAAAGGTTTCTTTATAGTCTTCACCATATGTTTGGGTAAATCCTTTTGCAACCAGCTTGGTCTTTCAATAGTTCCGTCACTCTTATATTTTATTTTATAAATCCATTTATTAGCAACAAATTTCTTCCCATGGGGTAACTTGACTAGTTCCCAAGTATGATTCTTATCAAGTGCCATAAGTTTTTCTTTTATAGAATTTTTCCAAACGGGTATGGAAGAAGCCTCTTGGAAGTTGGCAGGTTCCAGATTAGGAGAAACAGAACTGAGAAATGAAAAATATTCTTGAGAAACATTTGAATAATCAACAAATTTTTCAATAGGATGAGTGGAAGCATAGTAAGTATAGAAATCATCATACTTACTCGGAGGTCGGGTGTTTCGACAAGGTCGGCTAGCAGCTAGGGAAGGAGGAGCCACAAGAGAGTGAATTAGGTGAGGTTCAGCTTGAGGTTCTTGATCAATTTCAGCATCTTCACCTTCATTCTTAATCAAGATTGTTGTTTTCACCATTATTAAGTACATCAGAACTATCAATAGTGACGTTGGAGAAGATAACATTCTCCCCCCTGAACCCGATTTTCCTTATTTGGAGGAAAATAAGGTTCATTTTCTCTTCAAACACATCACGAGAGATAATAACTTTTTTTATTCAAAACATCGTAACATTTGTATGCCTTTTGCGTAGAGTTATATCTAATGAAAACACACATCTTTGCTCTTGCTATTAATTTATCAACATTTTGATTATGCACATCTGAATATTTTAAGATGTGACAAGGTAGGTTTCTTGCCTCTCAAACTCTCCACAGGCGATTTGTTGTTTAGAAAATTATTTGGCCATCTATTAATTAAGTAGCAAGCAGTTAAGACGGAATCTCCCCAAAAGTATTTGGGCATATGTGTCTGAAACATCAGAGCCCGAGTTACCTCAAGTAAATGTTGATTCTTACGTTCAACAACCCCATTTTATTGGGGAGTATTGACGCAAGAATCTGATGAATAATTCCCTTCTCTTTGAGGTAAGTGAAGAAAGTACAATTTATATATGTTGTTCTATTATCAGATTGCAGAATTTTAACTTTGGCATCAAACTAAGTTTTGACTATTTTAGCAAATTCCTTAAAAGTTGGAAAAACTCGATCCTTATAATGGAGTAAATAAATCCATGTAGTCCTTGAAAAATCATCAATAAATGTCACAAAGTAACGATAACCACGAAGAGATTTATTCGGCACTGGTCACATACATCCGTATGAACCAAATCAAAAGGACCATTGGAAACTCTAGTAGAAGTTCTAAGGGAAACAAGTTTGTTTAGAGTATCGACAAATATCACAGTTCATAGATTCCAAATGCAATCAAGAAATAAACAACTAATGAGTTTCTCAGAGGGGAGTCAAAATCGCTTATGCCACATATTATTGTCCATTACTTGCTTGGTGGTGACAAGAGCTTTGGTATCAGAGCAAGGTTCCACATCATTGAACACTGGAAATTTTTTTCGACGATTAAAAGTTCTTGTTCTGCCAGCCACCAAATCACAAATCTCTCCACCAACACTCGTTTTTTTACAAATCTTGTTGTCATGGTTGAGACCTCCTCTAATTACTTTTAGAGAGAGAAAGCTTGTGTAAATGAAACTTGATCTTCTCCCCTGCTGCTCAGCTTTGGCTCTTCCAGAGCGTCACTGAAAGTTTTTTTAGGCATCACCTTGCCTCTTACAGAGCCCGAAAGTCAAGGAGAGGATTTTCTCAAGGACTACATGGATTTATTTACTCCACTCTAAGGATCAAGTTTTTACTTTTAAGAATTTGCTAAAATGGTCGAAACTCAGTTTGATGCCAAAATTAAAATTCTACAATCTGATAATGGAACAAAATATGTAAATTGTACTTTCTCCGCTTACCTCAAAGAGAAGGAAATTATTCATCGAACTTCTTGCATTGGTACTCCCCAAGAAAATGGGGTTGGGTGAACTTAAGAATCGATATTTACTTGAGGTAACTCGGGCTCTGATGTTTCAGACACATATGCCCAAATACTTTTGGGGAGATGTCGTCTTAACTACTTGCTACTTAATTAATAGATGGCCACATAAATTTTTAAACAACAAATCGCCTGTGGAGAGTTTGAGAGGCAAGAAACCTTCCTTTGCTAATCTTAAAATATTCGGATGTGTGTGTTATGTGCATCATTAAACTGTTCATAAATTAAGTGCAAGAGCAAAAGGTGTGTTTTCATTGGATATAGCCCTACTCAAAAGGCATACAAATGTTACGATATTGTGAATTAAATAGATATTATCTCTCATGATGTTGTTTTTAGAGAAAATTAACCTTATTTTCCTCCAAATAAGGAAAATCAGGTTCAGGGGGAGAATGTTATCTACCCCAATTATTGATAGTCATGATGTACTTAATAATGGTGAAAACAACAATTGATTGTGAGAATGAAGGTGAAGATGCTGAAAATACTCAAGAACCTCACCTAATTCACTCTCTCGTGGCTCATCCTTCCACAGCTGCTAGCCGACCTCGTCGAAACACTCAACCTCCGAGTAAATATGATGATTTCTATACTTATCACGCTTCCACTCATCCTATTGAAAATTATGTTGATTATTCAAATGTTTCTCAAGAATATTTTTCATTTCTCAGTTCTGTTTCTCCTAATCTGAAACCTGCCAACTTCCAAAAGGCTTCTTCCATACCCGCTTGGAAAAATGCTATAAAAGAAGAACTTATGGTACTTGACAAGAATCATACTTGGGAACTAGTCAAGTTACCCAAGGGAAGAAAGTTGTTGCTAATAAATGGATTTATAAAGTCAAATATAACAGTGATAGAACTATTGAAAGACATAAAGCTATGCTGGTTGCAAAGGGATTTACCCAAACCTATGGTGAAGACTATAAAGAAATTTTTGCACCTGTAGCCTAAATGAATTCCATTAGAGTTCTACTATCAATTGCTACAAACCAAAATTGGCCTCTTTTTCAACTTGATGTTGAAAATGTGTTTCTTCAAGGCGATCTTGAAGAAGTATATGGAGATTCAACAAGGACATCGTAGGAAAGATTCTAGTCTGGTATGTAAATTAAAAAAGGCAATTTATGGCCTGAAGTAATATCCTAGAACATGGTATGCCAAGTTGAGCTCTGCTCTATCACATAATGGTTTTTATTAGGAGTTCGGCAAACTCTTCTCTGTTTATTAAAAGAAACTCAGTAGGAATTGTTTTTGTTTAGTATATGTTGACGACATTATAGCCATCAGAAACAATGTTCAAGGATCACTCAATTAAAAAAATATCTTCATCATGTGTTTGATTTCTAGGATTTGGGAAAATTAAGGTACTTTCGAAGAATCGAAATTGCTTATTCTAAAAAAGGAAACTTCCTTTTCCAAAGGAAATATGCTTTAGATCTCTTAAGGGAAACAAGAAAAATTGGTGCTTGACACCCCCGTTGAATTAAACAATAGAATCACTGTTGATAATGGTTCCTTCAAGCCATTGGACAATATCAAAGAATTGTTGAAAAATTGATTTATTTAACTATTACCATGCTAGATATCACTTATATTGTGAGTATGGTGAGTCAATTTTTGTATGCTTCCAAAACATCTCACATGCATGTCGTTGACAGAATCTTAAGATATTTAAAATCTACTCCTGGACATGAAATATTGATGAAGAAAAATGGGCATGAAAATATGAAGGGTTATACTGATGCTAATTGGGCAGGTAATCCCTGAGATAAAAAATCTTCCACAGGGTTTTGTACCTTTGTTGGTGGAAATCTTGTTATCTAGAAAAACAAAAAAGAAAATATGGTTGCCAGATCTAGTGCTGAGATTGAATACCGTGCCATGGCTTCTACCACATGTGAACTTGTGTGGTTGAAATCTCTTCTTCAAGACTTGGGCTTCAAGACAACTAAGCCGATTCAGTTATTTTGTGATAACCAAGCTACTATCCACATTGTCACTAATCCCATTTTTTTTGAAAAAACTAAACATATTGAAGTTGATTGTCATTTTGTTTGAAAAAAGGTCAAAGACAGTTATTTGTACCCCTTATGTTAAAAGTGAAAATAAGCTTGTAAATATCTTCACCAAAGCTGTTGGGAGAGACAAGTTTCTCTCTGAGCTTAGCAAGTTGGGCACTTTCAATCTCTATGCACCAACTTAAGGGGGAGTGTTGAACAGGTCATGTGAGCTGAATTGCCTATCATCAAGGGTGTGAGCTGGATTGCTTTTCATCAAGGGATAATTACACGCATTCAAGGATTTCTTTCCTATTTGTACTCCTCTGTATATGACATGTATTTGACTCTTATTTCTATATATTGTAAGGGAGGTATTGAGATGAGCATAATAATGATAAAGAGAATATAACTCCCTTCACCGTGAATGTAGGCCCTTTTCTATCCGAACTACGTTAAATCGCTCTACATGACTTTTTTCGTCTTCATAAAAACCCACCTAGATTTTCAAAACACATATAACTCTGAACCTCAACAAAAGAATCCCTTCTAGGAGCAGCATCAAGACAAACAAATATCGATTCTCAGCTTATTCACTCACTAGCCCTAGTCATACTGTATAGAAAACTCTCTTAAACTTTGCAAACTTGCCTAATGGTACCCCAAGTTCATTGTTGAGGGACCTTATAATGAAACATCAAAGGCTCATGCATTGATATTATATTATCAAACTCGTGGTACTAGTTTTCCATCCATCTTTTATGGGATTGTCAACAAAGAGACTTGTATATGGAGGTCACAATCACTCCCACTCATTAGATGTCAAATTGTATGCATTGGGGTCAATCACGAAGTTCCAGAGAATTTTTCTGGAATTTTGTGTTTATTCATTGACACTCTTACAACTACCCATTTTTAAATTTAACGGAAAACAATGGTTATGATCTTCATGTACAAAAACTAAAAAATATTCTTTCATGTGATGGGGACCGCATTTCTACATTTGCAGTCCCCAAGGTATAAAGCATCCATCTTAAAGATGGATGCAAATAGGTCATCCATCTAAAAATAATTGAAACTAACGGTCCAAATGTTTTCTCAATAGAATTATTATTTTTAATTTTCACAATTTATTTATTTTTTCATATTCATGATCTCTATGTTAAATATTACATTTCCTTAAAAAATAGGTCAAAAAATCCACCACAAAAATAGATTTTTAAGAGGGGACTCATTTCTACATGGGCACATAGAAACCGTGTCCCTTAATGGTCAACGGTCCCATTTTTATAGCTTTTATAAGGGTTACTTTATGTTAAGCATTGGTGTGGAACTTTTTATATTTTCTCATATTTGGTAAGATGGATTAACAATGAGCAATAATCAAGAGGCAACTTCAAATCTACCTACCATCCTCATTGTTTGGGAGAGACGTGCCACCAAGTTTTGAAGAAGTGCAACCCTTTCAAATTGTGATATAAAAATGGCACTTCTTTCTAAACAAATGCATGAACTCGAGAGAGACGTGCTAAAATCAAACTTCACTCTAAGACTTTTGGTGAGTTTTGATGGTATTCCAATTAGATGCTAGTTTATGAATCTTACCCCCTACCCACTAAATCTAGAAGACAATGTGATCCTCAATAGTGATATTTGAGCAGAATCAGAAAAATGTCTATCTGAATTGGGAATCATTGATTTAGATTCAATTTGAGAGGGACTGACCTAGTTCTTTCACGAAACCATGAATTAGTCCGACGGTGTGGGAATCGCCCAATTTCATCAATGATTGGGCAATTCTATCAATATAATAGTGATTTGGAACATCTGGATTGATAGAGTGGATAGTCAACTAATTAAAAAAAAACGAGTACAGGCCTGTCATCTCCACTGAATAAACACAAAGGTTGGGCTGGGGCTGAACATTGCTAGGGGTGGTAATAGGTCGGGTCCGGCTGGACCCAAACCACACCCGTTGTGTCAAAAAATTGGACCCATATCCGTACCCATCGGGTCCCGAGTCGTCGGATCCCAAGTTTGGTGGGTCCATTGCCACCCTTACTTTGAGCCTTTATTATTATTATTATTATTATTATTATTTTGCCTACAAGGTCGCAATTACTTGCCATTAAATTTCAAGTTGTATGATTTGTCGTTTAAAATAAAGATGACTACGAGTTCTTACTGTATATGATCTTTAATACACCCAAACAAATAGGGTTTAAAATAAAGTATTTCATCTAGAACAATTTACTGGTATGCGTCGGGTCCAGTTGGACACAGACCTGACTCGCCGGGTCCAAATACTTGACCCATACCAAAACCCAAGGTCCATTACCACCCTTAAATAGCTAGCACTGGCCCTAGCAGGCTCTGCTTTTTAAGAGCTGATCCGTGGGGCCATTGCCAGCCGTGTGGTTACGAAGACCAGTAGACTTTCAAGGATTTAAAACAAAATTACAAAAGAAAAAATCTCAAAAAAATTATTTAAAACAAAATTACAAAAAATTTCAAAAAGATATATTTTCAAAGATTTAAAAGAAAAATATCGATTTATTTTTAATTGTTAACGTAGGTGAGGAAGATGAAGAAAGATTTCCTGGGACTCATTCATGGTGATAGAGAGAGAAATTAGGCGGTCTCATTCTCACCCCACGTTTTCATGGAGAGAAGTAGAAACCCATAAGAAGGGCCAAAAAAAGAGAAGAAAGTCAAAGATCCCTTCCTTCTTTAGAGAAGGACATGCATTCCACACCCTCTTCCCCGTAAGTAACGGTGAGAAAAGGGAAAAGAAGGACATGCATTCCACACCCTCTTCCCCGTAAGTAACGGTGAGAAAGGGGATTAGAATGGAGGAAAGACCTAGGAAAGAGGTTGAAGTTGTGGGGTAGCATCCCACACCTTTTCATTTTTACCAATAACACCATCCTATTAACACTTTTAAAAATGTATATCTTAATTTACTTAAAAAAAACAGGTAGGGCTTGTCCTTCACTTAATTACCTGAAAAAAAAAGACATTTGGTCCATTTATTCTATTTTTGGGTTTTTACGGTTTGAACTCGGCTCTTGAATCTTTCTAGCCCTATGTAGAGTTTTTTTTTTTTTTTTTGTTAGTAGTTCATCAGTAGAAATTGAACTTGAGATGTGACATTGTTCATATGAACGGCTAAGCACTCAAGCCTAAGTACCGTATGAAGTACCTCATGAGAATGTTGATCCCAATACAATATGATAATAAAAAAATATACAAAGAAACTATTTTATTTTTGTCGACTATATTTCAAATTCTAAACTCAAAGTTTAACAAAGAATTTCTTGAACTTCATACACACCCAAGCCATCAAATTCTACATCTAGTCGCTTAAAGTAATTGTGACCTCCTTGTAGAGTTACGAAAAAATTATAACTCTTAATTTATTTAAAAAAATAGGTAGGGGCATATCTTCCCCACTTAATTACTTAAAAAAAAAAAAGGACATTTGGTCTATTTCTCCTATTTTGAGGTTTTTACTGTCTGAACTTGGCTCTTGAATCTTTCTAGCCCTATGTAATTTTATTTTTTTAGTAGTTCATCAGTAGAAATTGAACTTGATATGTGACATTGTTAATGTGAACAACTAAGCACTCAAGCCCAAGTACCGTATAAAGTAGCCCATGAGAATGTGGGTCCCAATACAATATAATAAAAAAAAATCATATAAATAGACTATTTACTTGTGGTAAAAGAATGTCAAAATTTTCAACCAGATTTCAAATCGGGTAGTTGTAAGAGTGTTATTGCTAAACTCAAAGTTTAACAGAGAATTTCTTGAACTTTGTATGCATCTAAGCCATCAAATTTTACATCTAGTAGCTTAAAGTAATTGTGACCTCCTTGTTGCAGAGATAAATATTCTCATAATATACAATCTCATAAACTCCAAAAAAAAAAAATTGATGAAAATAATATCAATGAATAACTTACTCGGATCTATCTTTAAATCATATGATGGACTTAAGGTTCCATCCTGAATCATATAAACTAAGCCATCCATTGGCAACAACTTGAAAGTTCCCTTTTAGTGAATTTCATTCACTAATTCTTCTTTTACATCCTTATCTCTACATCTTTCATGATGGGTTAATGTCATTTTACAGAGAACATATAACTTTATCACACTCATATTAATGGTCTATAGTTATTGAGATCTAAGTGTAACTTCTACCTTAATTTCATTAAATACAACTAATTAGCATTAACAAGTTGTCACCAAACTATTAATCGTATTTAGTGAGCTAAACTTGTCATTAGTCCATTAATAACTTACATAAAATGATGTCATCCAAGCATTCCTAAAATTTGGTAAAAAATATTTAGAAATTAAATAAACTTTGAATATCTATAACATAAGAAAAACAATTTTTACTAAGAATTCAAACACACACTAGATTTTCCCTTCAATCTTACATCCTATTAAAGTTCAAAAATGGATTTAAGTATACAGCATTGCTTCATGTTAAACCACATGATATTTCACATCTACTACAATATAGATTTTATACTATTATTAAAAATTCATGAGAAAAAAGTTCCGATAGACCATATTTTCCAATGGAGAATATTTAGAAAATTTAGAAAATACATTTTTAGAGTAGATAAGGATGGGTTAATGGGTGACTAGGTCTAACTCTTTTAAAGCATTCATAAATAAATTTTAGGAAAAAGGAAAAAAAAAAATGTTTTTCTAGAGATATACAAATTTTGGGGCTCAAACAAATTTTTCTAGGACATCCCTGTGCGAATTTTCTTTCATAAATCAGGTATGTATTCATTAGACTTTCTCTACCCTAAAAATATTATTTTCTTGGATTTTGTGAAAAATAATTTCACCCTCTTCTTCATCATGATAATGTATGTGCAGAATTTGGGTTAAACCAAACGCTCTTAAAGCCTCCAAAATGGGGGGAACAGATACCGTTACAGTCAGCACACTTAGATTGACCAGATGTTTTCCAAAAAGAAGGCCCATGAAAATTCAAAGAGAAAAACAATTTAATTTTTTTTTATTTTTTTGGACTCGATGATTATAAGCCATACATTTCACGTGCAATTGGATCTGGCTTTTTAGAAATCCAAAGTCAATTTTTCATTTCGTAGTTCAATTCCCGGTGTCACCTAACCTAATCAACAAAGGACTCAAAATCTCTTATCCGACTTATTTGATCAACCTGATGACTTAATTTATTTTTATTCCACAACAAGGTTGAATGAGGTGCATGATAGGATTATTTGCTATTAATATTATGGACAGTTGAGATGGCTCTTAGAAAATTGAGTGATCTGCAATTGTGCAGGAAATTGTGGCCTTGGAAAATGACGCTTGACCATATAAAGATGTTTGATTCTACATAAATTTCGTATTATTTTAAACAACTTTTCTATACTACTGTATTATTTTAGACAACTTTGCTCGTCCAAATGTAACTTCCTTTCCCATATAAAATGTGCAACTTTACTTTCCTCATTTACCTGTACTGCTCTCGTTTTTTTTGCTCCTCTTCTTTTTTTTCTTTGTTGTTGTTGATATCAACATCTACCATTAGTGCACTAACCGGTGTATTTTAGGAAAAGCAATCACCTTTAGGAAAATTAATGGCCTTTGTCACAAAGTCACATTAAGTAGAGAGAGGTTGGACATTAAGTGGGATTATGGGTGGGAACACGTCGGTCCGGGTCCGCCTAGAACCGGACCTAGACTCGGAATTTATTTGGAGGACTCGTACCAAGACCCGGACCTGACGGATTATGCATAGAAAAAATAAAAATTTTACCTAAAATTAAAAAATTACCCAAAACCATGTACCAAAAAATAACTAAAAATTACCAAAAATATGTAAATAGCTAATAAGAAGATTTGAGCAATAATTCATCAATTTTCTCAACTAATAGGAAAATTTGCAAGGAAATAATAAAATAATAAATATACCATATATATATATATATATATATATATATATTTATATATGGAAAAAGATGGGGTTAGCCCACTAGTTCATATGAACATATGAGCTCAACGG
>NW_006499912.1:1165083-1189910 GCF_000471905.2 Amborella trichopoda | reverse complement strand
GGTGGTACCGACTACTTTGTTCTAGGCGTCTCTCTCTCTCTCTCTCTCTCTCTCTCTCTCTCTCTCTGAAGATAATACTCAAGTTAGCGTAATAATTGATCCTATAAGTTGCTCTTATATTTAGAACATAAAGTTGGAATTGATCTTGATCCTTGATGCCTTAGATCAATGGCACCTGAGAGGATTTTATCCAAGTCACTCATTTATATCTTATTACCAAGATTAATGAATAAGCTTTTGACACCCTTCACTCCTCAAAACCTAGGTTTATAGTCATTTTACCTTGAAACCCTTAGCTTCATGTTTTATTTCTCATTAAGTCCAAATTCATGTTTACACTTATGCTCATGGTTTTTGAATAATTTGTGAGAATCAATAAAATACAAGGACATGGACATAAATGTAATATGGAATTTCCACACATGTAAATAAAATATCTTATGACACCACTAATAAGATTTTAACCACATTAAAGTTTCACATGGGTCAAGCCCATAAGGTGATACCACATAAGATATACTCACATGCTACAAAATCATGTAAACAATAATATGAATTAAATTAATTCTCAAAATCACATGACTTCACATGCCAAAAATGACACATGAGCTAAAAAAATATGTGACTTGAATCAAACTTAAGTCATAACAACATGTAACCCTTTAAATAACAGGATAACATGTTATAACATAATACCAACAAAATAGGTAATGACAAATAGGTCCCCACATAGATATGACATCAGCATGATGTCCACTAGTGAGGAGGTGGGGGTGCCACATGACGTCCCTATGGCCACTTGGGATCCATGTGGCATCTCCATAGAATGTCTTTGTTTGGTATTTATGTCAAACAAATTTGAAAATCACACTTTTTATTGTTTAAAAAATATGAAAAAATCTCAAAAATTCTAAAAAATTCTCTAAATGATTTATCAACATTATTACATAATTTTTCATTAATATAAAATCTTTTCTCATCAATTTTAAATTAATTTGGGCCCAAGGTAAATGAGATTTCTAGACTTATAACACTAGTTGGAGTCTTCCATTGGGCTAACCCGAATGACGTTACACCGGTGTCTCACACTGACCCAATGGACTTATGCTCCACAGTCTATGGAAGGGATACATAATTGGTCATATCAAAGTTGCTGAGCTAGAGCTTCCCGTCACCGGGAGTTCAATGGATTATTGATGCACCCCTGTGGGACTTGTTCCTACTCGTCATCTCAAAGCACATGTGCACTAGCTCTTCTAAGTCGGATGATACTATATAAGAGTGGCTTGCCCATGAAACTGTGGGTGCACATGCCTTGGAACGGTCTCGTGTCAGGATACGGGCTCATGTCCCATAAGCCGACCATTCCATACAAGGCAAATACTCTTTTAAATGCTCTTTTATATACTCGGGTTCTATTATTCTCGATTGGATTCTCCAAGCCCTGGCTTATTACATCAACTATGAGACATTCTAATCAATATAGTCCTGACTAAGAGGTGACCCTCACACTTCCCTAAGAGTTCGCAGTCTCAAAACGTATACTCTCAATGCCTCAAATACTCGGGGTATATGAATCTAGGCGCCAGTACGTCAAGCATCCAGATTCAGTCTCTCTCTAACTCCAACTGAGCATAAGACTATTGGCTTTAAGAAGTTGAAAGTCTACATAGCCAACATTCTCCCACTTGGCTTTTTGAAGCCTTATAAATGATTCTCTCTCTTATTCATATACATAATGATATAGTTTAAAACATCCATTCTCTACCATAAAAGCAATACTCATATCAAGCAAGGGGCCAAGTATCAACAACCAAGTTAACTTTCTCAATCTCATATCATACATAAGCATAAACCATTGTATGCTCCATAAGCATAGTCAATCAATATGGTCTATTAACATAATCAATAGTTATGAACTAATAAAAGTAAGGGCGGTCAAATATATGCAATCACAAGAGCAAATTCTTAAGAATTCTTTCTATACCTAGTGTATGTCACATAAACCACAATTCACAATTTAAATGTCATGTTTGATCTCCTTCATCCACATATTTAATCAAATATCATGTAGTTTATGTGTCAACATATCACATCATACTCACGTCAATGCTTGACATACTAATCTACTAGGTGCTAATTGCATAAATAACCCTCATCTTGAACAATCACGTATTATAATAATGCAATAGGTATCCTTAAAGGAAAAGAAATATAGGAACATATGGTATGGCAAATAGTACAGTACTTTTATGTGCATGTTTATGACAATTTATGCTCATAAAGATTGACATATATGTTCACATCTATCTTCTTACTTGCTCTCTTAATATTTATTCATGTGCTCAAAAGTTCACAACTCTATGTACATATCAATTCTTATGTAACATAGATTTTTACTCGAACAAAAATACATTAAAATCATGCTTTAATCTCATGCATTGTTTTCAAAGTTTTCTTAGTCACGAACTGGTACTTTATCCCTTCAAAACCAAGGTGTGGGAGTGGTGCTTGGACTTTCAAGCATTTCATCATTCAATACATTCAACCTCTTATTGATATTACACTCAGATTAGATGGCTAGCAGGTATCATTATGAACCTATTAATTAAATCCAATCCCAAGATCAAGAGAGGTTCAATTTTACATGTCTGAGTGACCAAACATATTATAAGTTCGAATCAATTATGACAATATCTCATGTAATGTGGGATTTATCAAAGCTTATTGGATTTCTCTCATATTTAATCTCACAAAATATTTCATGATAAATAACCAATTGCATTACGTCATATGCACATAGTCCATGCATAGATAGTCACAAAATGAAGTGTCCTTATCATCATAAATCACATCATAATGAGGTGTCCTTATCATCATAAATCATATCATAATCCGCATATAAATATACAGCTCTACATAAGGCTCACATACTATTAAAAATATTTTCAAGTGGCTTATGCGTACTCCACTAAAAGGTCTACTAGTCTTTTAGATACCGGTAGAAGCCATCTAGTGGATCATCTATGTGAAAGTGAATGCATATGATCACCATGGCATGAAATGCATGTATAGACAAGTGAGGACCTATTATCATAATGTCACACAATTAATCATTGCAAATTCAAAAGTTTATCAAAGAGATGTCTCACTACTCTAATAAGTGACATATCTTTAAGTGACTTAAACTTCTCACTGTGGCACTAATGAAAACAATAATACTTATAATACAACGGAAGAAAACGACCCATGGGATCATAAAATGATCAAATTTCAAATAAGAGGTCAAACACTCCTTTCGGCTTTTATTTACGAATCATTCTAATTCAATACCTCTTCCAATTTTCTCATAAGTGAAATTAATTTGAGATATAAGTGTTTTCGAAATCAATACCAAGGTTCTCTCTTTGAGAATGGTATGGTTTTACTATTTAGACTTATTAAAGATGCTCCCACTGAAACCAACAAAGTTGCATTTTAAAATAACTTGAATTTATGTCTTAGAAAGCAGTTTACTTTTAAGATAAATTCAAAGGTTTCAAAAATGTCTTTATTCAAAGATTGATGACTATGAGATACTCCAAAATATTATGACAAACGATTATGTGGTCATACCATAATGTTAAAAGAACCTCTTTAAGGGTGATCTTCTAAAATGGAAAAAGCATGAAGTATAATATAGTCTTAACTCTTTAATAGAAAGGCAATACAAAGTAGCAATACGCAACATGAGGTGGAATCCCCTTTATGGTTTCTAACATCCTCTTGTGCTAAAAAAATTTTAAATATAGAAATCCTAGTTCAGAAAAACAAGTGTTTAAGATAAAATCTCTTTCATCCCATTTTTTTAATTATTACAATCCATACTTAAGATACATTTTGGTTCAATTGATCTCAATTTTCAAAATAGTGAAAAACATGGTACTATAAAGGAAAATGTTATCTCATATATGAAAATCCTTTTTCATGACCATTGAGCCTAACGTGCCATGTAATAATCCTCATATGACATTCATAACATAATACCACATTCACTTATTCACATAAGAATTATGACGGGATCATGCATCACTAAGTACTCACAATGTAATACATCACATTATCTCATCATTTAGGAAAGCTCAAACTAATGAAGCATGTAGCTTGAGGCACCATAAGGATTAGTCAATGTCATATTCATGATACATCTCATGAGTTCTCAAATCATGAAGCAACTCACAAATAATAAACATTTCTCATATCTCACAATTCTCACGCAATCACAAGTGTAATCCTTACACATTCCATATATCTTGAATTAGCCATATCCATAGGATCGGTAATTTGAATCGTAGATCATAGATCTAAAATCAAATTACTTAAGCATATTCCATATGTCTTAAGCTTATATAAGAGTAGACACAAGCATTCAAAATCTCAATATGTAAGTATCCGCCTAATTCAAGTTTATAGCGTATGTGACGAGTCCAAGCCTTCCAATTATTAAAGTCATATAATACACCAAGATATTCTACCAATAATTGCTCACATGATATCATAAAACCAAAATAGTTGTTCTCCAATAAATGAATTATCAATATATTAAAATCATGCTCATAACTAGAAAGAAGTCGTACCTTATGGTTTTAAAGTTACCAAGTCATAATGTGTCAATACATTTGTCTTTGATCTGTGATTTAGTTTCACCCTTTATTTATTTATTTTGTAGCTATGGTCATTGTCTCATCCATTTATATGTGTCTTTAGTCTTGATGTCAACTTCATCACACACTACCCGGGACTAGTCCGGATCAAAACCAAGACTCGGGTATCGGGTATTAAAACTTAACACTCACGATTCGATGGGGTTTATATAACTCTCCTATTGATTTAAAACACACTAAGAACTTATAAGGACTTTCAACAACTTATACTTCATAGTGGGATTACAAAAATATAAAGTATCAATGCCCTTCTCACACATTGGATATAAGAAATAATATTTTTTTGGTTTTTCAAGATGAACACAGTCCAATTCAATGAACACAACTTTAAATTTATACATCATTTAATCATGAGACTTCTCAGATAAAATAAACTCAAAATGAGACAACTTTTATTTAGAAAGTAGCATAGAATAATGGTCCGAAGTAGAACAAATAACATGATTCTCATATGGTCAATTTCTGCTTTATGTAGCAGAAATTACATTATGATACCTCTCAAGTAAAATGACCATAATTTTCTAAATATGGGGAATTTTCCTATAAGCCCAAATGTACATTTAAACTATACTCGATTCCTCAAAAGTACAAAGGTCCTAACTCATTCCCTTAAGTTTTTATTGATCACCCATTGGAAAATGTATAAATTTTATGGAAATGTCTTTATTAGATCTGACACACTTTAATAAATTGTCAATAACTTCCAAAATATACACAATATGATCATGAGACTTTTTCCATATGAAAATACACTTAATAACACAAAGTACTACCAAATATTATTCTCTTATATAAAGTATTGAATACCCTACCATTCTCTCACAAATATACAATAGTTTTAAAAAATATTCATTCACAGTTCTCATGCCAATGACACTATCAATTCTCAAATTCAAAGCATATATATCATGGCAATCATGATCAAGTGTTGATGCAATTAAAAAATTAAATTATATATAATATAGGAAGACTAACAGGCAATATTAGAGCCCTACTCTGATACCATTTATTGGTGGTATAAAACCACTAGGCTAGAAATACAAGCTTTTAAAAAATTTCCATTGTAGAAAAACTTAACGGTTTAAATGCATGAATATCTCAATACAAAACCATAATACATATATTTCAACCTACAAATATGGTTTATATACATTTGAATAGTAAAATTCAACCCTAATAGGTCCCTTACAAATACCTTACTCAAAAATTCAATTAAACTGAATACAATATTAAAATATTCACATTGTACATCTCTACAACATATTGTATGACTTGCACTCACAATTCCACATTATATCAAAATTATATGATAATTTCATCTTCATTCTTCATCCTCTTCATATATCATAATATCTCATACACATCATACACTTGATCATAACAATTCAATAAGATTTCAATTCGCATAAACAATAATGCATAGCATTAATTAAAAAACAATCTTAATATTCACACAATATATTCAATTTAACCATTCAAGAATCCATTTAATAACTATAAATACATCAAATTAACATGCAAACATATATGGGGAAACCATGGTTCGAACCCCTTATACCCGGGCTACGAAAGGGCTTTTTGAGGACTTAATTTTGTCCTATTATCTAAGACACGAGTGATAATAATAACTCAAGGAGATCAATCCAATGAGAAGCAAATGATCACATTTATTTCACTTAATAGGGATCAAATCATGAGAGAGACATGTATCAAAATAGCTCTTCAAAGTTTGAGAGAGATACTACACAAACTAAGGAAGTTAAGGTGAAACTACACCATGTGGTCCATAAGGGACCACACGAACTTTTCAACATTAAAATGGGAACTCAATGGACTATTTTTTATGCTCAAACATGATGAAATAAATCCCTCATTAGTTATATATTCTCAGTAAAAATTTCAAAAAAATAAGATCAAAAAATCAAGTTGAAACTACTTAAGATCATGGAGTAAGCAAGCTAGTTTACACATACTATGTGTATGGACTACACTATTGCTTTGAGACTCTTCAAATATCAAGTTTTCATGACCAAAGATGAAGAAAGCTAATGTAAATTAAGAATTACAATAAACTTTGATAATGAAAATGATGTAGGAATTAAAAATATGAAAAGAAAAATCAATACCTTAATGAAGCAATGGTATGGGCTTGATCACATAAATGATGGACTACTCCATGGAAGGGTTTCAAATGAAAGCTCAAGGAAGAAGATAGTCTCATGGGAGACTATATTTTTGTTAAGGGCTCTCTCTCTCTCTATCTTTTTGAAGTTAATACTTAAGTTAGGGTAATAATTGATCTCAAAAGTTACTTTTATACTTAGATCATAAAGATCGATTTGATCTTAATCCTTAATGCCTTAGATCAATGGCACATGAAAGGCTTTTATCCAAGCCACTCATCCATATCTTATCACCAAGATCAATGGATAAGCTTTTGACACCCTTCACTCCTCAAGACCTAGGTTTATAGTCAATTTACCTTGAGGCCCTTAGCTTTATATTTTATTTTTCATTAAGTCCAAATTCATGTTTACACTTATGCCCATGGTTTTGAATAATTTGTGAGAATCAATAAAATACAAGAACATTGACATAAATGCAATATGTGACATCTACACATGTGAATAAAATATCTTATGACACCACCAATAGGATTTTAACAGCACTGAAGTTTCACATGGGTCAAGCTCATAAGGTGGTACCACATAAGATATACTCACATGCTACAAAATCATTTGTGGATAATAATATGAATTAAATTAATTCTCAAAATCCCACGACTTCACACATGCCAAAAATGACACACATGAGCTAAAAAAAAACATGTGACTTAAATCAAACTTAAGTCATAACAATATATAACCATTTAAATAACAAGATAACATGTTATAACATAATACCAACAAAAGAGTTAATGACAAATAGGTCCCACATGGATATGACATCAACATTATGTCATCCACTAGTGGGGAGGTGGGGGTGCCACATGGCATCCCTATGACCACTTGGGATCCATGTGGCATCCCCATAGGACCACTTAGGATCCATGCTTGGTATTTATGTCAAATAAATTTGAAAATCATATTTTTTATTATTAAAAAAATTTGAAAAATTATCCAAAAGTCTCAAAAATTCTCGAAATGATTTATCAACATTATTACATAATTTATCATTGATATAAATTTTAGATTAATTTGGGCCAAAAGTAAATGAGATCTCTAGACTTATAACACTAGTCGGAGTTTTCCATTCGGCTAACTCAAATGACGTTCCACTAGTATCTCAAGCCGACCCAATAGACCTATGCACCACAGTCTTTGGCAGAGACACATAATTGGTCTCATCAAAGTCGCTGAGCTAGAGCTTCCCGTCACCGGGGGTTCAATGGATTACTAGTACACCCTTGTGAACATGTTCCTACTCAAATACAGGGTCCTTGCAAAGCACATATGCACTAGCTCTTCTAAGTCTGATAATACTCTAGAAGAGTGGCTTCCCCATACGACTGTGGGTGTACATGCCTTGAAACGGTCACGTGTTAGGATACGGTTTCATGCCCCATGAGCCGACCATTCCATACAAGGCGAATACTCTTTTAAATACTCGGGTTCTATTATTCTCGATTGGATTCTCTAAGTCCTAGCTTATCACATCAACTATGAGGCATTATAATCAATATAGTCTCGATTAGGAGGTGACCCTCATACCTCCATGAGAGTTCACACTCTCAAAACGTATACTCTCAATGTCTCAAATAGTTGGGGTATATGAATCTAGGCCTTAGTGTGCCAAGCATCTAGATTCAGTCTCTCTCTAACTCCCACTTAGCATAAGACTATTGGCTTTAAGGCCACATTAACAACATTTTGGACTTGAGAGTTTTGATCCATACCTTTCTTGAGAAGTTATCAACAAATGAAACAAAGTATATTGCACCGCCAAAAGATGTGGTTGGTGAAGGGCACCACACATCTGAGTGAATGTAATCAAGCTTACGCTTGCTTTTATGTTTCTCGACCTTGAAAGGTTGTCTATGTTGTTTCCCATAGACACAATGCTAACAAAATTTGGATCCATCAACTTTAAGTGTAGGAATAAAATTCCTCTTCATCAAGACCTCCATACCCTTATCACTCATATGCCCTAATTTCTATACCATAGGCGATAAGGAACTTCCCACATTCAACCACATAATTCACTTCATCATTTGTTATTGTGCTTCCCAATAACTTTTACAAGCTCCCAACTAAGACTCCTTTCATTACAATTAGAGCCCCTTTTGATACTTTGATTACTCTACCTTGACCGGTGAACTTATGACCTTCTGAATCTAGAGAAGAGAGGAAAATTAAGTTCTTTTTTAATTCTGGCACATGTGTAACATCCTTAATTGCCTGAATAGTCCCATCAAACATCCTTAAGCGAACCGAACCCATTACAACCACCTTGTTATTGAAATTGTTTCCCATGGATACCGATCCTCGTTCACATGACTCATATGAATCAAACTATGATCTATGGGGGCACATGTGATGGGTTGCTCCACTATCAAGTATCCAATTTTGATAAAATATTGAATTATATGCCACCATCAATACTTCATTTTCAATGTAGACTCTTCAACTTGATTTACTTTATTCTTGGATTCACTTAGTTTTTACCTCCTGTATTAGGAGCTTTGGAAGAATTCACTCAATTTCTTTTAAAACAATTCTTCCTTACATGACCAGGCCTCCCACAATGCCAACACATATTCTTGTTATTGGGCCCTCTAGGTTTTGATTGAAATATTAAATTAGTTAGTGAATGATTCCTCGATGAATCACCCCATTCATTCGATCGACCTCTTGCTACAAGGGCTTCTGTCTGTGATTCTACCGAACTTCCCAAAGATGCTTTCTTTCGAAGTTCATTAGCAAGTAGGGCACTTCACACCGAGCCCAAATCAAGATAATCCTCTTTACTACAACTCAATGTAGTAACAAGGTTATCATAAGATTCGGACAAAGACCAAAGCAAGGTGATTACCTTATCTTCATCATTCATTCTCATACAAATACTCTCAAGTTGACAAATGAGGTTATTAAACTCATTCAAATGTTGCGACACATTTGCACATTCTTTCATTATCAAGGTATACAATTTTCTCTTTAAGAAAATTCGGTTTGTGAGAGATTTTGTTTGATACAAACTTTCCAAATTTTTCGACAAAGCTTTTGCCGTCTTTTCACCAACAATATTAAACAAAATATCATTCGTTAAACACAAGCAAATAGTGTCTTGTGTCTTCATATTGAGTTCATCCCAATCATCATCAGTCATATTTATCGGTTTCTTATCTTTTCCAAGTAATGCTTTGTGTTGTCCTTGATGTACCAATAAATCTTGTATTTTTAATTTCCATATTTCAAAATTATCTTTCCCATTAAACTTCTCCGCTTCAAACTTGTGAGATGTCATTTTCTCAAAAATACTACACTAACTCCTTGAGCTCTGATACCACTTATTGTAAAATCGGGATAACCCAATCACCTCCTTTGAGCAAATCGAGATATCTCAAAAAACCCACAAGGCGATGATTTCAACACTCAAATAACGTGCCCAAGATGCAATAACAAGTGTAATATAATTGGAAAAAATATAAAAATAATAAAACAAGCAATATGAAAAATCTTCAAAGCACAACACAAATAAAAATAGAGAAGGACACACACATATACATGGTTCACCCAAAATGGGCTACGTCCACGGGCAAGACGACAAATGTGTATTCACTATCAAGAGGAAAAATTACAAGATTGGGGTTATACAGAGTTAGCTTATACAATCTCAATGACTGCTCAAAACAAAAAAACTTCCTACCATAAAACCACCTATAATGGACTCCTTTCTTCGACTCACCGATGTCACGAAGAAATGCCAAAAAAAGGGCCAAAAATGAACTCCAAATGGTGGTGCTAGGGTTTTGTTGCAAAAACCCCCAATTTTCAACCCCAAGCTTATCTCTCTACAAGGTTTTCTCCCTTCCCTCATTCACCCACGTTTTTCTCTCTCAAAGAAACCCTTTTTATGGGCCTTAACAAAAAAACATATTTTCTTGATGAGATTGCCCTTTATCAAAAGGGTGAATGCCATAAGGGGTGATTAGCATCATGCCCCAACAATCTCGACATATTGTAAAGAGACTATCCAATTTTTAGATGATCAGATTTAGGTAGTTAGGCACTCAAACATCTAGTTTCTTTTCTTGGAAAATACTATGGTGATTCTAAAGTGGATCCCGGGATTTCGCTTGAAAACAAATATTTCTAAGTAGATTTTTGCTTGAGAGGCCAAGAGCAGAGTGAGCCCCCGCGAAAGCAGTGTACTCCCACAATATTAAATATAAAGAGATAAAATAAAAAGGAAAAATTTTACATAAGGTGTGAATATGTGAAAAGTAAGGTGCCCCCCATCCAAAAACGTTATTCTAACCTCGTAAGTCCCTACAATTAATCATTTCGATATTGAGACGTATGGATATGAAGAATAAAAGATTTTCTAATCTGAAAAATATTGTTTATTGTAACACATTATCTGAGCCTTCCATTTTCCAAATGATCTAGTGTTTATATATTTGGTCAATTTTCATCATTCTAAAAATTGATGACACCAACACCACATCTTTATCAAGTTATTATTTAAGCTGACAACTTTCTTCTTTGAAATATTGCCTTTGTCTCTATGCACAAGCCAAAGTTTTATAATCAAGCATTTCAAACAAGACATTTCTTTGTCTCAATCCAAGGCAAAAGGCATGTGCTTTGCCAATAACAAACAATGCTAATGTACCGTTAAGTGCCCATGGAATATTTTAAGCCTTACACCTTTCTCACCCTTAAAGCCTACTAATGTGACTAATGCAATTTATACTGGTATTTATCATCTCTTATAAATTGTTCATTCTTTCTCATTTGTTGGAGGGGTGATCTTTCCCCTCAGGAAATTTGAACCGTTTCTTGATTCGCGCATATAAGGCTATTTTGATGTTCTCTATATCGTTCCAATTTTTATAAGATAGTACAATAAGTTTTTTTACTGGGTTTTGGTGTATTTTGGACTGCCTCTTATCGCGAGTCCAACCTATCCAAATACATGTTGGAGATTGATTTTCGATTTAATATTTTTGTAGGTGCATTTGATATGGAAAAAGAAATTTGAACCTTAAATATAATTAATTTTGTACTTATTTTCAGATCAAGGTTTAAAAAAAAAAAAAAACGATCTAAATTGGAACTCACCGAATTGCATTGGGAACGAAGGGGCTGGCATGGTTCCCCGAAAGCATCAAGAACTGGCCCTCTATGAACAAGCCTCACCTTTTATTTTTAATTTGTTTTCAAATTTTTCTCTATTTTTTTTTAAAGATTTAATAGCCAATTGCCTCGGCAGATTGCCAATGGAACCACCATGAGCCGGTTTTCCAGATAGGCGATCCAAGTCACACCAAGCCATTTTGTAAACCTTGCTTGAGACCACCCATTTTAATTATATCCAAAACCAATCATATTTACAGTACTTTTAACTTTTAGAGCTCCAAATTTTCAAATATATGAAAATAATTTTTTTTCTTTTTTGACAATTCAGTGGAAACAGACAAGGCTTTACCCATTTTTTAGATAGATAAATTACGTTATTTTTGAGAGTATCATTGGGTGGCGTCAGCAAATTTGACAATGTTTTATGGGGGTGCTACCAATACAACCCAACTCCTTTTTCCTACGAAAATTAAACTTAGATGTTTTAAAAACCTGGGTGGGCCCACGTGTCAGCCAACTCACCAAATGCTTACAATATTTATGAGGCGTTACAGTTGCATGAAGGCAGTGGGGCATCGGCACTTAATTCAAACAGAGAATTGCCGGCCCTTCCTTGGTTCTGAAAGCGACTGATGAAATGGTACATGTGAAGAGCTTGGCTTTTCTTGACAGCACGACGCCACCCTAATGAATAAAGAAAACCGTAATTTACATTTTATTAAAGTAAATTTTTTTTTATAAGGTTGTAATTTTATACGAGTAATGATCGAGACCCTCTCATATCTTTGTGTAGGACTTCAATCACTATTAAATTTGATACAGATCTCTAACAAAGTTATTGTATGGGTGTGAGATTTGATTTTTTATATTTATATCAAATTTAATGATGATCTTTTGGAGTTCTACCTATACAGATAGACGTGAAAAGATTTGACAAGATCATTTCTCAAAATATATTATAAAAATATTATGCACCTCAAAAATTCAATACAAAAGAGTTTTTTTGAAGTTGGTAAACCTCCTAATTAATCATTTTGACCTCAACATCTATAGATATCTAAAAAAAAAAAGAATTTCAAATCCTATGAATAGTGCTTGTAACAAGTTATGTTCAGAGTCTATTTTCAAAAATTCAACTATTTATAGATATGCTCCATGTGTATTTATTTTTTTTGAATTTTAAATTTCTTAATCAGAGTTAGCACGTGGATTTTCAAAGCTGTAGTAATGTTTTTAACAACAAAACCACATCTTATAACAAAATTTTATAGATGTACTTTACTTGTACAATACTATAAAATGGGCACCTCATACAAACCTCAAATTTTGTTGAAAAAAAGAAAAAACGAAGAACATGTCTCATAACTTTAGCCATCAACTACGCATTCATGTCTCGTTTTCAGAAAGAGAGAGAGAGAGGGGACAATTTTTCAGAAAACGTGGGTAAGAATAAGCAGCCCTTTAATTGAATTTCCTTATTTCCCTTGCCAATCTCTCTTTTTATTAGGACGTGAATTTTCTTTTTATGAAACACGGAACATGGCGTAAGAAGGTTCCGCACGAGTCCTGTTTGTCAAACGTCCCCTTCGTTTATTTTATTTTTATTTATTTTTCTCTCTCTAAGTTGTAGTTGACGATGATACGTGGTGAGGGGAGAGAGAGAGGAAAGTCACGCTGTGCAAAGCAAATGCTGACTTGCCACGTAGGACGGTCTTGTCTCTCCAAGACTAGTCAGCAAAGTTGGCCAGCTCATCTCCTGAAACACAAGTGCAATCGTTAAATTACACATTTTGTCCTTGCGTTTTCTTACATTGCCCTGCATGTAGAATGCATTAAATTGCTTTGAGCCTCTCGTAAATGAGACACCGTAAATTTATTGAAAGGCGCATTAGAGAGCTTCCATACTTCTCTCTTTAGGTCTAGTGTATATAGTCCGTCCGGGTATCTGGGTGCGAGTTAGGTAAAGATCGGCTAGGCAAAAATGTGTTTTAAAAAATAAAAATATACAGAAAATCCGAAAAATATGCTTAAAAAAACACATCTAAATGAATTTTAAAAAGTAGTGAAAAATAGACTTTGAAATATGAATTTGTGACCGGGTATTTTAGAAATAATCTAATAAAAAAGGAAAAATATAGAATTATAAGTATTCATGGCTAAAACACATAATCTTTGCCAAAATGATAGAAAACATTGAAAACACATTACAAATAAATTTCTTATTTTTTGAAAATTTTAATAACTCTTTGTGAATGTTTTTTTTAAACTGGGTAACTTCATCACCAAATCTGGGTTTAATTGGACTTGCCAATGGACCAGTTTTAAGTAGAGAGAGAGAGAGGGTCAGGTGTCGGAGCACCAAGGGTAGATTCGAGCCCCAAACCTTAACATGCATGAACCATCATGCCACCATGAGCAGATTCTGGTTAACCTGGCCCGGGAATAATTTTTTAACCTAGCCAGGTCCGGTTCGATCGAGCTGGTTTGTTTAACATTGCTATAGGTAATGAGCAGCTATACTATGCTCCCTTGGGAGCATATTTTACTTCTACTTCCTCTATCAGAAGACCTATTTGGTAGGACTTTTTTAATATGGAATTTTGAGAAGCACTTAAGAATTACTAGGTGATTATTCTCAATAAAAATAAAATTAAAATTTGAATTTTTTAACCTTAAAAATTGGATGGTCTCTATTCAATCTTTAATCATTATGTTATTTCAAATGCATATAGGGTACAACTAGATTTTTTTTTTTTTTTTATTCAAGTTAATCTATGGGCTGAAGAGGTTATACATCCAAAATTAGGGTTCTAAAATTATTTCTAAATGAGGTTGTACCTCAGGGAGTAAATGGACATTCTATTGCAATGGGAGTAGAATATTTTTTGGCTTAGATAATTTGGATAGAAAAGAAACAACCCCTATGTAGATAAAATGCAACTTTCTCTAACCAAGGATGAATTCTATATGGGAAAGGAGCTTGTTCTTAATTGGTTAGTGCTTGGTGATTTCCATAGTTACATCTTAAGCTCAATTCCTACCAAAAAAAAAAAGGATGAATTCTATATTTGATTTTTATTTTTATGGTTGACTTCCTTTTCCTATATTTCACCTAGAAACTTCAAGGCTAAGTTTCATGAGTCATGCAATGACCTCTCTGAATACTATAATCCCTCTTAAAAGGACTTTCTTATTAAATAAGAATCTCTCTTTAATTTTACTTTTATTGTGCATATAAAAGGGTTATTGATCTTTTTCTCAAAAGCCAAAATGATGATCTCAGCTATTTATCCTAAATCTTAATAACAATAATAATTTTTCCTAGCTCAATTAATTTAGCCTAAAAGAAGGATGATGATTGTCACAAGATTTGTACCCAAAACAAGTTGCTTTCCCTTTTACTCATATAGTTCCATTTGAATGCAAGCTCCTTTGAGAAAAAATTGCCAAACGATTTTATACTCCGGCTGGAGCAAACTGTCCATCAAAATAAACTATTAAGTAAAATACACCTAAACTTTAACTATTAAACATTTTTTATGTGTAACTAATGATTAGTAATATTAAATAAAAAATAGAAAAAATTTAATAACGTCTCAATTTTGACAGAGGGAGGTACGAAGCTCAAGAGTTTTATATAGGGGCATGTTGGGCATTACGAAATGTAGTGCGGGGCCGGTAATGGACTTGGCCCATAGAGAGAGAGAAACAAGGGAGAGAACGGGGATTAAAATTGCGTGGGAAAGAGCGAGAGCAAGAGCAAGATTCTCTCTCTCTCTTCCTCTTCTCCGTGCGCGTAACGTGGGTTCAGACCTCAGAGCCCCTGATCTTTCGCCCACAAAAACCCTAAAAATTCACCTGTCTCCCTCTCTGTCTCTCTAAAACTTCACCTTCCCCTCTCTCTCTCTTTGTTTTGGGGCAGGCCACGCTCCCTATCTCTCTCTGCCCCTCACTTTCTTTCTCACTCCTCTAATTCCGGCCTCAGCACGGACGGAATCCGGTGTCTCATCGCCGGATCTCCGACCGGAATCCTCAGATGATTGACGACCTGCCCACGCCCTGCGCCATCTATGCTCTTTCTGTCTCATGATTCCAGGTTCACCTTCTCTCTCTCTTTCGTTCATGGAAATTGAGGTTGTAATTTTTAGATTATTCAGGATCTTAATTGTTGTATTTGTTAGAATCTCTGCTCTCCTCATCAATGCAGGGGCATTTTTGGCGATTTAATGGGGCTTGCTTTACGAAATTTTCTGGTGTCTTGTTCAATTTAAGAACTATAATGTGTTTAAGTTTCTTATGGGGAAGGGGTGGATTTTTATTTTTCAAGCTTTGAGCTCCTTAGTGTCTCTTTCTGCCTCTCCTTGTTGCTATTGTGGGTTTACCTATCAAAAATTTGTTAGATTAATGTGGAGTTCTTGATTGGAAATGGGTTTTAATTTGAAAGGTTTTTTTTTTTTTTTTTGCATTTATCAAAAGAAATTCAACCTTTTCTTGCCTTTTCTCTGTTGGTTCCGAAAATTGATTACTCCGAGCTGCAAAATTACCTCAATCCGTAATTTTTTTAACAAAAAAAAAATCCATGTGAGTTTCTTTTGAGGCGTATGGGATCTTGTATAAAATATCTGAAATCAACTTTGTTTTGTGAACTTGTTTCGCTTAATGTATCCAAAATGGTAGATCTGAAAGGTCGGCACCGGAAGAGTTGAGTTTAATTTCAGCTAAATATGCTGGAATTGTTTTCAAAACTGATTGATGAATCCAGATATTGTGTTTGTGCATTTGTTTTGGATGTTTTTGATCGACAAATGGGGAATCAAAAAAATTTCTTTTCTATGTTTTGTAATTGTGATTGACGATGCACTAGAAATTGTGAAAGTAGTGGTTACAATCTTTTTGCTATAGTTGTGTAAACATTTTACTTCTCTTTTTTTTTTCAGAATAATATTCTTTGTATACAAGACTCTCAAAAAAAAAAAAAAAGTTCTTTGTGTACAATATAGAATGTGTTATAGTAGTCATACTTGAAGTAATTAGTCCAGAATTTGTCTGTAACCAATAAAATAAAATATTGAGTAATGAAAATATCTTCTTCTGCGGAATCTACAGAAATATTCTTCCTTCAGTTATACCCTTTTAATTTGTTTCTTCTTAGGTATTGTGTAATGAAAGCCGTTCATAGACGTGAACTTTGTTGTGGCCAAAACTTAGGTGCTTAATTTTACTACCTATTCTTTTACGAAACCATTTTGATAGTTATACAAATATTATACTAGAATATAATGAACGATTTGATCAGTATCGGCAAATAAATTATACAGGAATATATTCAAAATTGTCATAATAATAGTGGCCACCACAGAAAGAACATTCAGTAAAAATCAGCTCACAAATCTCATTGGTGGGTTATGTTCTCTCGGGTATTATATTGTTATCAAATAGAACATTGGAAACTATAGTCTGTTTTCTTATCACCATCCATTGCATTGACGGACAATGATGGAGAGGGTGGGGTACCCACCATTATGGGATTATGTCTTGTTCTTTGGTGAGCTGATTTCAGATTATGGGTTTTCACAATCCATAGACTATGGTATGCATATTCTCTTTCTCATGTTTGGAGATTCTTACTTTCTTGGAGCAATCCTTCTGGTTGGAGTCTGGTATTATTTAGTGGAAAAACTCACACCTGTGAACTTCATCTGCAACTTCAATTTTTTGAGCAATGTTTTGACATCTAATAAGATTGATGCATAATAATTGTACTTGAAGAAAAAAACAGTGCTGCTTAATAATGTTTCTTTTCTGTTTGAAAGATGTGAGGTAACCAAAGAAATACATGACCTATTTATTAGACTAGTAAAAAACTTAAAAAAGAAGACATAAAGATAAAGAAAGTAGCAGTCATTGCCATGAGACGAGCCAATTAGATCAGTGCAAGACTTTCCTTTCGGTTATTACCAAAATTCTATATATGTTAGATTAGTGCACCAATTTTGTTTCTGTATTGTAATCTCGTTTGCATGCTTGGGAATTTGTATATATATATATATATAAGGTTGTAAACTTATGCCATAGAACTAAGGTGCACCTCAAAAATCTAGTAGAAAAGAGTGTTTTGAAGTTGGAAAACCTTCCAATTGATCATCTCGACCTTGTAATGTATGGATATAAAGAAAAAAAAAAGAATTTCAAGCTCTGAAAATAGTGCATCTTGTAACAATTTATCTGGACCGTATGTTTTCAAGATTTTCAAGTGTTTATAGATTTGTTCGCTCTACACTGTTTTTAGAATTTTAAACTTCATAATTAAAGTTGAACATGAATTTTGAAGCCATCGTATGGTTTTCAACACCGGAACTACATGTTTTGGCAAATTTTAGAGGTGCGCCATACTTGTATAGTATAAGGTGGTCACCTTATATAAACCTCACCCTTATATATATATTCTTTTCTTTTTCTTTGGATAAGTACCCTTTCTTACCAGTTCAGTATCTTTTCTTTGCAATGAAACTTACAGGTTTAACCACGTTATTATCTATCGAGCCTCTATTCTCTGCAATAACAATTGCTCGAGTGTTTGGAATTTGTTCTGGGCGATATAAGGTCTGTCTATTAGTTCTGGGCGATATAAGGTCTGTCTATTAACAATGGGCTTTGACATATCAGATGCAAAGCCGTGTAATAAATTGAGTTGAGAGAAAGGGAGATGCCTCGGGCTGGGAGGAGGAGAGGGAAGCTCCGATGGAGCAACCTTTACAGTTTCTCATGTGTCCGGCCAAGTGTGCTAGAGTCCGAGGGCCCTCACTCCCTCCAGGGCCCAGGATTTTCTCGGGTTGTATATTGCAACCAACCCAAAATGCACAAAACAAAACCCATCAAGTACCCATCAAACTATATATCCACAACCAAGTATAACATTATAACCTTTCTTCCAAAAGCCATCTTTGAGCAGTTTCGTCGCGTTGCCAATCTATATTTTCTGTTGGCTGCAATGCTGTCTTTGACACCTGTGGCCCCTTTCACCGCTGTGAGCATGATAGTTCCACTGGCTTTTGTTGTGGGTTTGAGTATGGCAAAGGAGGCTTTGGAAGATTGGAGGAGATTTATCCAGGACATGAAGGTTAATAGTCGAAAGGTTAGTGTACACAAAGGAGAAGGGAGTTTTGGGTACAAGAGTTGGCAGAAGCTGAGGGTTGGGGATGTGGTGAAAGTAGAGAAGGACCAGTTCTTTCCTGCTGATCTTCTACTATTGTCATCAAGCTATGAAGATGGGATTTGCTATGTTGAGACCATGAATTTGGATGGGGAGACCAACCTCAAGGTTAAGAGGGCTCTTGAGGTCACCTTACCTTTAGATGAGGACACTGCATTCAAGAATTTTGTTGCAACAATTAGGTGTGAGGATCCCAACCCTAAGCTCTACACGTTCGTGGGTAATCTTGAATTTGACAGGCAGGTCTATGCTCTTGACCCTGCTCAAATACTAATTAGAGATTCAAAGCTCCGGAATACGGCTTTTGTTTATGGAGTTGTGATTTTCACCGGCCATGACACCAAGGTTATGCAGAATTCCACGAAATCCCCCTCGAAAAGGAGCATGATCGAGAAGAAGATGGACTACATTATATATGTCCTTTTTACTCTTCTTGTGCTTATCTCTCTCATCAGTTCTATTGGTTTTGCTGTGAAGACGAAGTTTGACATGCCTAATTGGTGGTACATGCGACCTGATAAACCACAAAACCTCTATGACCCTTCAAAGCCATCTCTCTCTGGTATATTTCATCTGATTACAGCCCTGATCCTCTATGGGTACCTGATACCCATCTCGCTCTATGTCTCCATCGAGGTTGTGAAGGTCTTGCAGGCGATGTTTATAAACCAGGACATTCAAATGTATGATGAGGATACTGGCAATCCAGCTCAAGCACGAACCTCAAATTTGAATGAGCAACTGGGTCAGGTTGATACCATTCTTTCTGATAAGACGGGCACTCTCACTTGTAACCAGATGGACTTTCTCAAATGCTCCATTGCTGGGGTTTCGTATGGAGTGGGTTCAAGCGAAGTTGAGATCGCAGCAGCAAAACAGATGGCCATGGACCTTAACTCAAAGAGCTTGGACATCACAAACCAAAGCAATCGGAATTCGTGGGAAAATGTTGCGAACCACCAATTCAGTACATCCGAAATTGAAATGCAACCGGGAACTCCATTCAAAAGTGAAAAGGTGAAGAAGCCTCCTATTAGAGGATTCAATTTTGAAGATGACCGTCTGATGAATGGGAACTGGTTGATAGAGTCCAATGCAAATGGGATATTGATGTTCTTTCGAATCTTGGCAATATGTCAAAGTGCCATCCCTGAGCCTAATGAGGAAACAGGACGTTTTAACTATGAAGCAGAGTCACCAGATGAAGGATCATTTCTTGTTGCAGCAAGGGAGTTTGGTTTTGAGTTCTGTAGAAGAACTCAGACTAGTGTCTTCATTAGAGAGCAGTATCCCTCTTATAGCCAGCCAGTTGAGAGGTGAGAATATGGCAAACTGTTGGCTTTTTTATGCTTGCGGGATGAACTATTATTGCATTCTATTTCGTAGCAATGGAATCATGTTCTTTCTATGATGGTGTGATGCAGGGAGTACAAGATTCTTAACCTATTGGAGTTCAGTAGTAAGAGGAAACGAATGTCTGTCATTGTCCAGGTTGAGGATGGACAGATTTTCCTTTTCTGCAAAGGGGCAGACAGGTTTTTGATTTCATCTTTTCTTCTGTCTCACTGTTTGCATGAATTCTTGTACTTGTATTTGATCTGATTTAGCAAAATATATTTAATCTACAGGTCTCTCATTGCTTTAGAGCACTAACCAAAATTTCGTCTTTAAAATTGTGCAGCATCATCTTTGACAGGCTTGCAAAGAATGGCAGGATGTATGAGGAGGTGACATCTAAGCATCTGAATGAATATGGAGAAGCAGGTTTACGCACATTGGCACTTGCGTATAAGAAACTTGAGGAATCTGAATACTCAGTATGGAATAGCGAGTTTGTGAAAGCAAAGACCACCATAGGGCCTGATCGAGATGCTCTTCTTGAAAGAGTTGCTGACGTGATGGAGAAAGATTTGATTCTTGTTGGTGCAACAGCTGTGGAAGACAAGTTACAGAAAGGGGTATGTCTCATTTTCAAGAATTCCTCAATTAAAAATAACATCTGCTCCTTTTTCTTAATGGCTACATGCCTTTTATCATAGAAACTTATTCCTCTTTCAAAGGTTCCTCAATGCATAGATAAACTTGCACAAGCTGGCCTCAAGATCTGGGTGCTGACAGGTGATAAGATGGAGACAGCAATTAACATTGGGTATGCCGCAAAAATAAGAAACCAATATTCTCTCTTTCAATTATGCCAAAAATGTGGCATATTGATTTGGGTCTGTTATGTCACAGATTTGCATGCAGTCTGCTCCGTCAAGGCATGAAACAGATAAGCATTACCACTATGAACACTGAGTTGCTTGGTCAAGATGCCAACAAGGTTAATTTCGTGTGAGATTTTATTGTACTATGTTCATTCATCCCCTGAAACCCTGGACATGTGGTTGATTTCGTGCTAGGCTCTGTTCTTTTGTTTAATGACTGATCAGGCAGTGAAGGACAACATCTTATTGCAAATCACTAATTCTTCCCAAATGGTCAAGCTGGAGAAGGATCCTCATGCTGCGTTCGCTTTGATTATTGATGGGAAAACTCTAAGTTATGCCTTAGAGGATGATCTGAAGCATCAATTTCTGAATCTAGCAGTAGATTGTGCATCTGTCATATGTTGTCGGGTTTCACCAAAGCAGAAAGCATTGGTAAGTTTCTGTGGAAGATTCCTTTATCTCTTTCTCTCTCTTGATGCGTATTGACACACACACACACACACACACACACACACACACACATATATATGGGCAGTGATTTCATGCAACGGTTGTATAGTAATATGATATAGCAACCTTCAAAAACCATGTTAGGGCTATTTATTTGATCCAAATTTTGAAATATATACTATTTTCATTCTAATGAACAATCACAAAAAAGAAAAAATTGAAAACACAACCTAGAAAGTATTTTTTTGGCCCAAGTAACATAGGCTGTCCATTTTGGTGAGATACTTAGATCTAGGCTTTAGAAGGATTTTTTTCTTTACCAATTTTTTTAGATGGCTTTATTATGATTAGATGAACAATGGTAAAAAAGATCAAAAAGATTTTGAGTTTTGTAAAGGCGAAGATCTTGAAATTCACCAAATGAATGGTCTACATTCGTTGTTGGAGGGGACTCATTTTGACCATATCTAGAATTCAAATTGAACTTTTTTTTTTTTGGGATTGATTATTGAGATAAAGAGAGTGTGTATGCAAAATTTTGGGTCATACAAATACCACAAACATGGTTTTCTAAAAGTGTCGTTGCCCTATACTATGATACAACCGTTGCATGAAATCATTGCCCTCTCTCTCTCTCTCTATATATATATATATATATATGCATGTATGTATATATTTCTTTTTGACTAGTCATTCAAAGGTCTTATTATGCTTTTATCTTCCAATTTGGCATTGCATAGGTGACCAGGCTTGTAAAGGAAGGAACTGGTAAAACCACTTTAGCAATCGGTGATGGTGCCAATGATGTTGGTATGATTCAAGAGGCAGACATTGGTGTCGGTATCAGTGGAGTTGAAGGGATGCAGGTTAGTAGTGCATTGATTTGGTGCTTTGATAGTGCGTTGTTTTGAACTTCATCCTACTGAATAATGAAGTTAAAGCTTGTAGCTTGATTGTAGATGAAACTATGTCAGTAAAAAAATCTTGTAAGTTGTATATTTTTTTTTAACATGTTAACTCTATATTAACTAAAAGAATTATAAAGAAAAAGAGGTCTGGGTACCCACACATAGGTTCCACACAAGAAAATAGGCTACCTACAGACAGGTGCCCTATACAAGGAGCCTAGAGAGGCCAAATTTTTTTTATACATCGCCATTTTACCCATCATCGGGTGGTCTCCAAAGGGAGGATCGAGGGGGCCTCTGAGGGTTGAATCTGAGAATGGGGTTCAACTGTGGAGGAAGTCGGAATGGGAATGACCACTGAAGTGTTTGTGGTGGGTGCCCAAAAAATGACAGCTCCTTTGATCTGATCTAGTAGAGCTTCCGTGAATGAGTTTTGACTTCGAAAAATTCTGGCGTTTATTTCATTCCAGATTACCTGGCAGCCACCGAAGTTCTCCACTGCAGGGTTCCAGCCTTGGGCTATGGGGTAGAGAAGGTTGAACTTAGAAGCTGCGGGACGTTAGGTGGAGTGACACACTGCCATTGGAATAACAGTAGGAGTTGAGCCCAAATAAATGAGGCCACCTTACAGTGGGCAAAGAGATGGGCATTGGTCTCCTCTGCTTCAGTACACAAGATACATCTGTTTGGGATTTGGAATCCCCTTCTTTGCATGTTGGTCCACTGTGAGGGCCCTCTCGGACACCTCTATCCTGCAGGAAAACTGGATTTTTTTTTTTCGAGGGGGGGGGGGCGGGGAGCGGAGGTGGCATGCGGCCAAGCCCGCACATGTACCAATGCGGGCTTGGCAATAAGTATATTTTTTAAATATAATTTGATCCCAATTTATAAAGAATATATAATCTTTAACATGGAGATCATGAATATGAAAAAATAAATAAAATTTGAAAACTAGAAATATTACTTCTATTAAAAAACATTTGGACATTAGTTATAATTGTTTTTAGATGGACCACCTATTTGCATTCATCTTTAAGATGGATTCTTTATACCTCTGGACCACATATTGTAGAAATGCAGTCGAGCCCGCAAAATTGTTCATTTATAAAACATTGTGCACAAGAAGAAATATATTGATTACCAAATTTATGGTATTTATAGTATCCGAGGTTTATATTTAAGTGCGTCTAACATGAGATGCATCCATGTTTTTCTACTACAATTCCAAAATAGACCACTGATGTACCAGTCATGTATGTAGGAGCTGTTATCAATTACGTGCTGCAGGAGTTGCAAATCATGTGGTGGATAAAGTAGCATTTTGGCTGATTGATGTTAAACACTCAGGAAATAGACTTGTAACTGGTCACCTTAGAAGTAGGTATAGAAGGCATATGTGAACTTCCCAAAAAAAATGGAGAACATTTGTTATTTTGGGATGAATATCTATGTTCTAATTGTCATTTTCCATCTTTTTGTTCATTACAGTGAAAGAGGTAAAGTAGATTCTGTGTTTTAGAGAATTAGAAATGACAAATCTAGTGCTACCTGCAAAATATCTATAGCAATTATTATGAAGCTGAGAATTACTGGAGAACTCATACTATTTGCCTCGGTGCAGGCAGTAATGGCAAGTGACTTCTCGATTGCACAGTTTCGGTTTCTAGAGCGGCTGCTTGTAGTTCATGGCCATTGGTGCTATAAGAGAATTGCCCAAATGGTAAGACTCTGATTGCTTTGTCTGGTTTCATAGAATGCCCATGTATTACTGAAATCTAACACCTAATAACCCTGGCTTATTTGCGTTCAGGTTTGTTATTTCTTCTACAAGAACATAGCTTTCGGGCTCACACTCTTTTACTTCGAGGCGTACACTGGTTTCTCTGGGCAGTCAGTCTATGATGACTGGTACATGTTACTCTTCAATGTCATACTCACCTCACTGCCTGTCATATCCCTTGGAGTTTTTGAGCAGGATGTTTCTTCTGATGTCTGCTTGCAGGTTGGCTGCCCATATCTCCCCCTCCCTCCCTCTCTCTCTC
>NW_006499912.1:1137415-1165063 GCF_000471905.2 Amborella trichopoda | reverse complement strand
GTTACGGTTTTACGGTTTAGGTTACGACGGAGTTAGTTTCGTTTCTTCGTGTAGTCGTCGTCGTTCGTCGTACGGTCGGTCGTCGTCCACTACTCTCCCTCCCTCCCTCCTCTCTCTCTCTCTCTCTCTCTCTCTCTCTCTCTCTCTGTTACACATGTAGGTTGTGCTTTATGCGTGAGTTGTTGCCATGGCAACACAGATTGATAATCTCTCTAATTTGTTCTCTCTGCCTCTGCCTCTCTCTCTCTCTCTTTTCTATCTTTATACAGTTCCCAGCTCTGTACCAACAAGGCCCTCGAAACGTGTTCTTTGACTGGTACCGCATCTTTGGGTGGATGACCAATGGCCTCTATTCCTCACTCATCACTTTCTTCTTCAGCATCAACATTTTCTATGATCAAGCCTTCCGCTCTGATGGCCAGACTCCTGACATGTCCTCGGTCGGGGCCGCCATGTTCACCTGTGTAATATGGACCGTAAATTTACAGATTGCCCTTACCATCAGCCACTTCACCTGGATACAGCACCTCTTCATATGGGGTAGCATAGCGACATGGTACATTTTCCTCTTCTTATATGGTGTGGCTTCCCCTCTCATCTCCGGGAGGTCTTATAAAATTCTTATAGAAGCTCTTGCACCTGCACCCATATATTGGGCAGCTACTCTTCTTATAACGTTGGCTTGTAATCTTCCATATCTTGCCCACATATCATTTCAAAGGTCCTTTAATCCAATGGATCACCATGTGATCCAAGAGATTAAGTATTATAAAAAGGATGTGGAGGATGCACACATGTGGACTAGGGAGAGTTCTAAGGCTCGCCAAAAAACAAAGATTGGGTTCACTGCTCGTGTCGATGCCAAAATTAGGCTGCTGAGAGGCAGGCTGCAAAAGAAATACTCATCATTGGGTACGCCAACTGCACAACTGCAGCAACAACAACAAAACCTTGTTTCTTCTTAGCTCACTTTATCTCAATATTGATCTCTCTCTCCTTGATTTTTTGATGTTCTTTTGATCTTTTATGATTCATTTATGATATTTTGTTGCGGTCACTTGGGGATGGTTGAGGTCCCATTATAGCAGCGGCTGTGAGGTATATTATTATCTGTGTACAATAGTAAGTCGTGGGAGTAACAGGCTGTGAAATGACAGTTGAATTTTCTGCTCATTGTGCATTTTTTTGTTTTTTTGTTTTAACGTTGAGAAAGAAGGGTTGGCCTTTTTTTAAGTGTCCCCAAAATGTAAATTATGTGAATCGCAGAGAGATTAAGAAGGCTTGGATGCCATACAGAACTAGTCTTGAATACCATCCGATAATTGCAGCGATTTCTTGTATTTGTTCAACGGGGACTTGTGTAAATGAATTATAGTACAAAGATGGGGTGTTTTACTTTACATCTCTCTCTCGCTCGCTCCAACTCAAATTTTCTTGTGAATGTTGTCTGAACCCCACCTATTTAAACACAACTATTCATTTGTAAATGAAGTGTAGTACAATGATGGGGTGTTTTACATCTCTCTGTCTCTCTCTCTCTCTCCAGCTGAAATTTTCTTGTGAATGTTGGCTAAAACCCCACCTATTTCAACGTAGCTATTCCTTTCCTTTTGATTATACTTTGACATTCCTGCTTGGGGCCCCTCTTTAAACCTGTGCGTTTTGCCTCAGGACCATCAACAATTTATTTGACATCAACTGGTTTCGCTTTCATTACTAAAAAAGTTAAACATGTATAGAAAAATGTCAATAACTCTATACACTCTTGAAATCCCATCGGCAAACAAAATTTGCAGTGAGGTACCCTGCTTTGCAGAGGCATCAGCCTCCATGGTACACTATAACTATAATAGGGATGAACTGTATTTTCTACATTCCAAGTGATCTCTCTAAATTGATTAAATATTTGGGTTAATCTCCATGGGATTGCTTGGTCCCCTCAATCCATTTAAGCATTTTCCAGCAATCCCAAGCCTTGAAGTAGTGCTTTATGTCATGGCCTTAGTGAAGCATTTTACTGCAACCTTGTGACACTTGCTTCTTGGTTGGTACGTTAAGGACGGGTCAGCCTTCCCAATCACGAGCATAAGTATGCATCAAGCACGATAAAATGACCAATACTAGTATCACCTACACACTAGTACAACTAACTCACGTATGTACCATACACGAGAAAGCAGCAAGCACACATAAGAGAGGGATAAAGTGGAATAGGAAAAGCTTTGTGTTTCATTAATGCTCAATAGCTTAGAAGCACTAAGATACAAATGAGGAGTCTTCCCTCACATATAGACACTAAGCTTACAACTAACAGCTAAGATTAATACACATGGCACCAATCCAACGCCTATGAACTTTCTAGCCTTTACATTGTTCTAGAATAGTTTTTGCAGCCATTCTCTGAGAAAAGATCTAGGAACTATCTGGACCTTCCATGAACCCACTAGAATCCACTAGATTTCTCTAAAATATTCCAGGCCAAATTGATAAGAAAAAAATGGGACTAGTGTACACATATCACACAGAATATTGAAGAGACAAATTGGGGCATCACATTCTCCCCCACCTAATCTGGTGGCACCTTTGTCTTGCTTTCATGGAACCTTTGAATCTGCTCCTTGAATTGCCACAAGGTCTCTGCGTGTTCCCAACAGCCTTGCTATCCAGTAGGTCCTTCTACTTGACCAGGTACTCCTTGAGGGTGGAACTCCACGTTGACACACTGTTCTATCTGCGAGGATGCAAGCGGCTTCCTCGTCAAAGGACAAGGTTATTGCTGTTGGAGCCCTCTTCGAAATTATGTGGCTTGGTTCTTCCATGTCTTTGTGGTATGGCTTCAATTGAATCACACATTGAAGACAAGATGTAGTTGCGACATGTAAGGAAATGGCCTCAAAGTACCTGTCTATTTGCCACAAGAAGCCGTGTAACTCTCAGGCATCCCTAGACCAATTAAAGATTTTAGGATCAGGTGTGTACCTTAGGTGTCTCTTGGGCAACAATGATTCCATTGCTCACCACTCTCTTGTATAAGGCAACTCTCCAAAGCTCATCAACTTGATCTTACAACTTCACCGAGATCGCCATCATCTTACCCTTAACGGGCTCCTTCTTTTTTCTTTTTTTTTGAGTATCTATTAGCTCATTTAGGGCTCCCAGCATCTAGTTCTTGAGTTCCTGGAGCCCAGCCTCGAAGACCTACTCTCTTGACTGGATCCCACGAGCAAGGTGTTTATACTAAAAAATGCAGGCAAAGAACATCACCCACGCCTTGGTTTCGGGTGCAAACAAATCGAAAAGTTGGAAGATAATAGGTCCCGTCAAATTACATTTCGAGGGAGACTCAGGCCACAAGGCCACATCCCTCTCGTCGTCCTCCTTCTTATTTCAACCTTAGAACTCAACAAGAAGATTTGCGAAAAGGGTGGGGAGACAGAGATGGGGTTTTTAGATAAGTAGATCTAAAACGGAGAGAAGGGAAGATAAGCACAAATAGATTAACAAGCTAGAAGAAAAAGAGATATACAGAAGTAAATAAGCTAAGTACAAAATATAAAAAGCACAAGAAAGTAAAAAGCATGAAGACTATCTATTTTAACTAATTACTTGGATAAAAGAAAAGTACAAATAAGATTCAAGAAATGAGCTAAGCTACAAAACATGAAAATAGAGGTAAAAAGAAGAGGGAGAGAATGATATGCATTAAATGAGATGGAGAAGAGAAGGGAAAGACACTTAGGCCGGGCGCCCAAAGTCGGCGTAAATGCAAAATAGAGGGAAAAGAGAAGAAAGCAACACTTGTGGCCGGGCCATTAGGCTCGACGCGCAGAGTCGGCGCTGATTCAGATCGAGTGGTTGCACAGTCAATCCTGAGCTTTCGATTTTTAACGGGACAAATAGAAATAGGAAGAAGAGAGCTCAAAAAATTGGATTATCCGAACTGCCTTCAGTTTCGAAATGTAGCTTGAAGGGGTTAGAAGCTTGGATCTTGGATTAATAGATCTTGGATGGAAAGATGTTTGCTCAAATGGGTTCACATCTAGGGTACTCTCTCACAACTTTAAGCTTAAACTTTTGAACTTGCTTAAGCTTAAAGATAGAGAGCATTCTGGACCTTAGGTTTGAGACAAAATGGGGTATTTATAGGCAATGCATGCTCATCACAGCCCTTGGGTCGGTTTTGTGTGAAAATTCTGACCGTCAGAATTTTGACGACATTTGGAATAGTGGCAGAGGTACTTGGACCATCGCCACTGTCATTAATATTGTATTAATGACGATCAACATATATTAATTGCCCTTTAATTCAGTTGATACGATCTTATCAGTATCTGGCACCATTGACAATGCACCAGCGGCTTTCCAACTACCTTTAAACCTTTGTTTGGACACCTGTCATCTTCTCTTGAGTCTGATCTCTATCCGATGGACCAATCACAACTCGAAGCTACTCTGAATGATGCCAGAGACAGTTGCAATATCGTCAAATGTTAGCTGACGTGCTGCCTGGGCTATATGGTCTTTTGATCGTTAACCAACTGAAATTCGACAACCATAATCCATACTATCTGCCATGTCAACATGGTCTTGCCACGCCTACCAGTTCTGCCTAATGCGTCGTCACGTCTATTAGTCTTGTTGACTAGGATGTTTCCCACCGTTTGAGGTTTCAGGGCCTGATGACATTTGGTATAACGCTAATGACATTGACAATATCGTCAAACTTATGTCTGTTCCCAATGCTTATTTTGACTGAGGTGCCTTAGTCGCCTGATCTTAGGGCTTTGGCAGAGCTTTGGCGACCATTGGAGTAATACCAGAGCCTTCCCTTCCGCAAATGCTTTATGTCGGATGATTCTGAGTCTGTCTACCTTGTTTTTTTTTGGTGCCTTTCATCCCACTAGGGTAATATTGATTTTGTGGAGGTTAGGTTTACATAAAGATATAGGTGGGGTGAATGGTTCAAAATATCTGGGTGGTCTGCTTGGAATATTTCAACCTATCCACAATTTCTCCAGTCTAGATCGGGGTGTTTACACAAGGCTCTGATACTACTTGTCACAACCTTAGTGAAGCCTCGTGTTTCAAGAATGCAATACTCGCTAGTTGGTCCATTAAGGAGGAATCAGCCTTCCCAACCTCAGACAAGTGAGCACCAACAAATATGATAAGATGGCTAACATTAGTGCGCACCACCTACATACTAGCACAACCAATATATGTATGCAACACCCACAAGAGAAAGCATCTACTCACACACAAGAGGGACAAAGTAAAACAAATAGATCTTTGTATTTCACTAATGTTCAATATCTTACAAGGTCAAAGGTATAATTTAGGGGTATTCCTCTGTATATATACAATAGGCCATACAACCAATTGCTAAGATTTATACACATGACACCAACCAAATGGCTAAGAACCTTCTAGCCTCTATATTGTTTTAAAATATCTTTCCAGCCCTTCCTTTAGAAAAGATCTATGAGCCGTCTAAACCTTCCATGAACCCATTAGAATCTACGGGATTTCTCTAGTTTTGCTCTAGAATGATGAAAAAGTTGGGGCTAGTGCACAGGTATTGTATAAAGTATTGTAGAGACAATTTGGAGCATCACACTTAGCTTCAGCTTCATTTGTTGTACAATTGCCACTAGGATTTGAGCAGGTTAATAAGATTGTGGCATTGGAATTTCTTAGAATCCTCCAATCTCAGCACGGACCTAGGTTATCGAAGAAAGAACTTTTATTAAATATAAGTGTCTAAGTTCTCCAATGAATTTCTTTTCTTCTCCTTCCTATTCTCAAGGTGATCATTTCTCGAATCTTATTAATGATATTTTATCTTGAAATTGCTCAACATCCCTTTACTAGAGAGGCCTATTCAGCTACTCTATCTAATATCATTGATTTAATGCTCTCCATATTTGTGATTGGTCTTCAATGGAACTTAATATACTCTTTCTAGGAAAACCATAGAACATATGTTATAAGTCCCCCACATACTTTTTGAGAATAATGGTGAGAGCCCATTATTCAAAAAAGAAGTTACTAGGCTCTAGGAGTATCCTTTGTGGATTTACCAATTGTAATAACCAATTCCATATTTGAGCAGTATTTAAACAAGTGATACGAGGTGGTGGCAACTTTCTTCTTGTACTTCAGACATGAGACAAACATTTGGAAGAATTTACGTCTTTTTCCTAAGCTGTCGGTTGTCTATGGTAAGTAAATTATCAGCTGCCTATGGTAAGTAATTTATCTTCATACAACAGCCATGCAAATTCTTGCACTTTTTATGGGATTAGGTGAGACCATACTTGTTGTTTTTTAAAAACATGTACTCACGTACTCATGGAGAGATAAACATAAAACTCAACTTTATTCAAGTTTTTCCACATGCTTTATTTTAATTCATGGAGCCCATTTATATAGGCATTTACAACAAAACTACCTACTACCTACGTGTTGGATAACTACCCATTACTTACGTGAAGAAAGAGAAAGATAGAGATAACTTCACACTATCTTAACTACCCATACACCACTACTACGTGTTGGATAAGTACCCATTACCTTCGTGAAGAGAGAGAGAGTGATAACTTCTCACTATCCTAGCTACCTAGACACCACTACTTACGTGTTGGATAACTACCCATTACATTCCGCTTTTTTTTTCATCATCTTTAACACTCCCCCTTGATGTAAATTCTTTTACACCAAGCAATTTTTTTAAATATGCAAAGTTTACAAATGAGAGTGTTTTTGTGAAACCATCAGCTGCTTGTTCTTTTGTAGGGAAATATTTCATCTCAATTAGGCCTTCCGACACCACATCTCGGATGAAATGGTGTTTGATCTCGATGTGCTTTATTCACCCATGAAAAATTGGATTCTTTGTCATAGCAATTGTTGCTTTGTTGTCATAGAGAATTTTAGTCGCATTTTCTTGGACTTCACAAAGACCTCCTAGAAATCTCCTTAGCCATATAGCTTGACATGCGGTTGATACATCAACTATATATTATGCCTCCAATGATGACAATGTTGTAGTTGCTTGTTTCTTTGATGAACATGAAAGAGCTCTAGAGTCAAGATTGAAAAGAAAGCCGGAGGTGCTTTTCCTGTCATCTAAAGAACTTGCCCAATCACTGTTAGTATGGCAAATTAATTCAAAATTAGAAACATGGGTATACTAAAGTCCATAGCTTGATGTAGCACAAATGTAACCCAATATCCTTTTTGCTGCCCCCATATGATGCTTATTAGGATTGTGCATAAACCTTGACACAAGACTTATGACAAACATTATGTCAGGTCTGGTATGAGTTAATACATCAGCCCACCAATAAGGCTTCTAAAACATTTTGCATCAACCCTTTCAGTCATATCTTTCAGTCTCAGCTTTTCATTTGCATTCATTGGTGTATCAATGATATTGCAACAAGGCATGTTAAATCTCTTTAGTGGGTCTAAGCATATTTTTCTTGAGAAATAAAAATTCCATCATCTTCTTGTTTCACTTCAAGACTCAAAAAATAATGCAAAAGCCCTAAATCTGTCATTTCAAATTCATGCATCATATTGTCTTTGAATTCTTCAATAAGTGACAATGAAGACCCAGTATAAATGACGTATCAACATAGACACAAACAATAAGAAATTCATCTATACCTTTCTTCTTCCAATATAATGTGGGTTCATTTGCACTTCTTTTAAAGTGATTTTCATGAAAATAACTGTCAATTCTTCTATACTATGCTCTCGGGGCTTGTTTAAGGCCATAGAGAGCTTTCTTTAATTTATAGAATTTTCTTCTTTCCTTTTAACTCTAAACCCGTCAGATTGAGTTACATACATATCCTCTTCAAGCTCTTCATTTAAAAATGTAGATTTGACATCAAGTTGATAGACGGGCCATTGTTTTTGCATTGCAATTGCTAAAATTATTATCACAATTTCTAGTCTTGCAACAGGAGAAAATATTTCAAAGAAATCAATAACTTGTTGTTGTGCATAACCTTTAGCTACTAATCGAGCTTTATGCTTTTGTACACTTCCATCTGTATTTTATTTTGTTTTGAATATCCATTTTAGCCCTATCACAGTTTTCTTTTTAGGCAAATCTACTAAGTCCCAAGTTTGATTTCTTTCAATGGCCATCATCTCATCTCTCATTGCCTCTTGTCATTCCTTCTTTTCAACTGCTTCCTCAAAACTTGTTGGATCTGCAACAAAGAGAGCGAAACTACAAGTTTCATAAATTTTTTGTAAGGATCAAAATCTCTTAGTGGTTTTCTGAGGATGTGTTTATAGGCAAATCATTAGAAACTTCTGTGCCATTATTATTTTCCAAATTCAATGGAAGTGCAAAATTATCTTCCTCCATGATTTCTCTCCGATCCAAACAATCATTTTCATCAAACTCAACATTGCGGCTTGTAACTAATTTTTTTTTTTTGGGTTATGCAACCGATACCCTTTAGATTCTGAACTATATTCAATGAATATACATTTCTTACTTCTGTCATCCCGCTTTTTACATAGTTCATAATTGACAAATACATAGGCATTGCAACCAAAGACTTTAAAGTGACTTACATCAGGTTTCATTCCACTGCATGCTTTCATATGGTGTTTGATTTTGCAGTGCATTTGTTGATTCAACAAATAAACCGAGGTAGCAACTTTTGCCCAAAAATTATTTGGAATATTTTTTTCTTTTAACAAACTCCTTACCATTTCAACAATAGTCATTTTTTTCTCTCCACCACACCATTTTGCTCTGGTGCATAATGAGTGGTGAGTTGTCTATAAGATTTTCTTTATAAAAGGAGTCAAATTCATTTGAAACAAATTCACCACCTCTATCGGTTGGCAAAATATTTATGGAAAAACCACTTTGCTTTCAACCAATGCTTTGAATCTTTGAAACTCTTGAAATGCCTTAGATTTTTGTTTGAAAAAATATACCTAACACATTCTACTAAAATCATCAATAAATATCAAGAAATCATCAAATGGGCATTTTGCTCTCCATGCCATTTCTACTGGAAATGACATTCGGTGTTGTTTTCCATAAAGACAGGCTTCACAAAGTTCACAATCATAACAAACTTTTGGTAAGCCATTCACAATTTCAATTTGGTTTAATAATTTTAGCCCATTAAAGTGAAGATATCCATATCTCTTATGCTATTACTGAGCTTCATTGCTAACATTTGCAACCAAAGCATGATTTTCTAAGCATGTCAATTCAAAAGGGAACATCTTATTTTCAGCCATTCAAACATTTGCGATAGTCAAACTAGATTCTTTATCTCTAATAGAGCATTTATCATCATCAAATAAAATGGAATAACACCTTTGCATCAATTGCCCAATACTTAATAGATTATGTGCATGATTTGGAACAAATAGAACATCATTTAGTTCCTTAACCTTACCAGATGCAGTTTTTAATACAACTGTTCTTTTACCTTGAACATGCACTTGCTTATCATCCCCAAGTCGAACCTGCTTCTTCACAGTTTCATCAATATTTTGAAAAATATTCCTTAAGCCAGACATGTGGTTACTGCACCCACTATCCAAAAACCAAAGATCATTCACAGTTCCTTTTGCATACCTACATGCTAAAAACAAGCTAGTTTCATCTGATTCCTTTTCTTCTACACAATTAGCTTGTTGGTTCGGCTTAAGATACCAACATTCACTTTTAATATGACCAAATTTTTTGCAATGAAAACATTGAGTGCTTTTGGTATTTTTACCCCCTCTATTTGCATTTTTTTGTCTTTCCTCAATTGGTGAATTTCTTTGGTCATAAGTGTAACCAAATCTTCCTCTTCCTCTGCCTCTACCTCTACCATTATATCCTCCTCTCCCACATTCTCTACCTGCATAGCTCTCAAAATTATTATAATTTTTTGAGGACGACTCCACCTTAGATTGAAATGTATGTTCTTCATTGTTGTCCAATGACCTGTTAATCCTTTTTTCATGTGCTTGCAGAGAACCCATTAGTTTATCAAACCAAAAAAGCATCCAAGTCTTTAGATTCTTCTATTGCAGCGACTACATGATCAAATTTAGGAGGTAAACTTCTCAAAAAAATTTCAATTACCTTTTCATCAGAAATAGCTTCTCCAAATGATTTCACTTGATTTACTATTGTAGTCACCCTAGCAAGAAAATCTTGAATTGTCTTATTATTTTTCATAAGCAAAGTATCAAATTCTCATCGGAGTGATTAGAGTTTTACTGTTTTTACCTTATTTGTTCTTTGATACTCCCTTTTCAACATACTCCAAGCCTCATTCGGCGTAGTTGTGAAGCAATCCTTGAAAAAATTGACTCATGAACTGCTTGTTATATGAAAAATAATGCCTTCAAATCCTTCTTTTTATTTTCTCTTATTTCTATCCTTTGGGTTGCAGTAAGTCTAGCCTCTTCACCTGGATGCTCTGCACATCCATTCTCAACCACATCCCATAAATCTTGAAATTGAAACATTGTTTTCATTTTAATAACTCAATGCTCATAAAAATCTCTTTTAAAAATCGGAATTGATGGTTGAGAAATATTTGAGTTGTTATAGTTTGCCATATGGAAAAATGCATGAAAATATAGAAATTTGTCACCTTCCTTTGAGTTTTGTCTCTGTCTTTCTCTCCAAGTAATAAATCTCCACCAATGCCTATCTCTTAGGCAACTTGGCTCTCCAATGTCTATATTTGGCAACCTGGGCTCTGATACTACTGTTGATTTTTAAAAAAACGTATTCAGGTACTTATGGAGAGATAAACACAAAACTCAACTTTACTCAAGTTTTTCCACACGCTTCATTTCAATTCATGGAGCCTATATATATAGGCGTTTACAACAAAACTATCAACTACCTACGTGTTGGATAACTACCCATTACCTACATGAAGAGAGAGAGAGATATATAACTTCACGCTATCTTAACTACCCATACACCACTACCTACATGTTGGATAACTACCCATTAACTTCATGAAGGGAGAGAGAGAGATAACTTCCCGCTATCTTAGCTACCCAAACACCACTACTTGCGTAGTGGATAACTACCCATTACATTCCACTTTTGTTTGCAACATCTTTGACAATACCTTAGGGGTAACATGGTTTATTGTTCGTCGCTTGCCAATTGAAGAGTAAGCCGTAGAGGGAGCTCATAGAGAACTGTCTGCTTAGTTGTAGGTTCAAGGAGTGTTAACTGGCCGGGCCAGCACAAGCCCGAGCCCGAATTGAAATTATGCAAGGTTGATTCGTGCCCTGCTTGAGCCTGGAATTTTGGTTTCGGTCTTGGCCCGAATTTATGATGGGAAGGGGCAAGCTTGGCTCAAGCCCAAAAAATGGATCTAGGTTGGGCCTTATATAAATATAGAAAAATAATTTCATAGGGTACTATAATTCAAAACATTTTGAGCCAGGTAGGGTCAATGCGACCCGAACTTTTTTTTTTTTTTTGACAACGTTACTTAAGCTTTATTAATCAAACAAAAGTTACCCCCAATCAGAAAAGAAAAACATCGGAAATAACTACCTGATGTAAAGACACCCCTCGTTTTGCCAAACTGTCAGTAATGTCATTAGCTTCCCTATACACATGCTGAAAACATATTTGTAGATCAACGCACAAATCCATAATATCTAGCCATTTATTCCTCAACCTCCAAGGCGGCTGGAAATATTTTTACACCAATTAATCACATTCAATGAATCCCACTCCACAAAACATGGCATCTTGATGTTTTTTTGCCGTAGAATCCGAATTCCACATTCCAATGTAGCCAATTCTGCCTCATTAGCCGTAACCTCCCCACATGAGCCAGCAAAACAAAATTAACCTCTCCATATGCATCAAGCAAAATTCCTCCAACCCCAGAAGGACCTGGATTTCCTAAAGAGTTGCCATCAAAATTAAGTTTGATACTCCCAATAACAGGAGTGGTCCATCTGCCTTTTGGTCTGACTTTCGATATATTTTAAAGCATCAAGTTATACAGATTAATCTCAACATCCACTTTGGTTACTTCAAACCTTTCCTTTGTCACAGAGAACCAACACCAAACCGATTGCAAAATTTTCTTTTTGACCAAATCCACTTCCAAAGCTTTGTTATCAAAAGTTCTTCTATTACGCTCCATCTAAATCTCCCATAGAACAACCGCTCTTACATAGAACCCTCCCTCTTTTCATGAGAAGAGAATGGACAATAGAGGAAGAGATTCATCATTATCCTTACATAGAATGCATACATTTGTTAAAACCCCCCCCCCCCTTCCCTTTTTATAACCTTGTCAACAGTGAGAGATGTACCTTGGAAATGCACCCTTTAATCCACATTCTCCATTTTCCCCTGAAACCTATACATCTACACTTTCAGCAATACGTCCCAATTGACCCAATCATACGCCTTTTCCATATCTAACCTTGAGCAAAAATTCTGGCTTTTCTTCCAAGTACCTCAAATGGACACACTCTTGTGCAATTAAAACTCCAACTGTGATAATTCTCCCCTTAATGAATGCCGACTGAAGTCTTGAAATAATCCAAATTAAGGACACCCTTGAGTTTATTTGCCAGCAACTTTGCTATGATTTTATAAAGACTAGTCAGAAGGCAGATTAGTCTAATATCTAACATTCTTGTTATAGCCTGCTTCTTTAGGAATAGTGCAATATATGTTGAGTTAATGGCTTTATTCACAACACCGTTTGAAAGAAACTCATGCACTATAAACAACCAAATCAAGTTTTGTGAGATCCCAAATTTTTTGAAAGAAAACCACCAAAAATCCATCAAGACCTGGCGCTTTGTCTCCAGGCATAGTAAAAACTACCCTTTTAAGTTCTTCCACTGTTACCATTCCTTCCAAAGATGCTGCAACATTCCTTGGTAAAACTTTGAGATCGATACCCACTAAAGTTAGGCTTTATCTGTAAATCCTTCGCAAATTTTTTTTGAAAGTGCTTCACAAACTCTATTTCCCTTTCATCACTCTTATTATCCTCCACTCCTTCAAAGCAAATAGTCGACACATCATTTTGACGACGCCGAGCATTCGCTATAGCATAGTAAAACTTGGTATTCAAAACCTCCCTCCTTCAACCATCTGACTCTCGATCTTTGCCTCCAAAAATTTTCTTATGAACGAAGATAGCAGTGTAAAGACCAAAGAAGTTTATACTTCTCTTACTGTAAAGCACTCGTAAGAAATCCTCCCCCTGTAGCGCACCCTCCACACCTTCCAAACCTAATAAAGTGTCTATGACTTTATTTTGCAAGCAGAAATGAGTTTCTTTTTTTCCAATGAATCAGCATATGTTTATACTTAACAATTTTTGATGAATGTTAAAGCCAAAAGAGCCCATAATTATAGCATTAGACCAAGTCGTCTTAATCATATCCCACACCCCATCTTCCTCTAACTATTTTAGGTCAAAACGAAAAGGTTTAGGACCTTTAAAAGTATCATCAATGCTGAGACAAATTGGAACATGGTCAGAAGATATCTTACTAAAAGAATTTACTTTAGCCAGAGGAAAAAAGGACTCCCAATCACTCGACACCAGAATCCTATCAATTTTGCTCATGATAAGGTTCGAGACGCTGTTGTTAGACCAAGTGAAAGATGATTCATTTAAAGGAAAATCCATCATTTCATGCCTAACAATAAAGTCATTGAATAATCTCATACATCCATTCAAGTTTATTGTAGAGGAAATTCATCAGGACATCGTATCATATTGAAATAACCAGCAATACACCAAGGCAAATTCATACTCAAAATAACATTAGAGAGAGACTGTATTGCCCCATATACATTAACACACATCGATTTAAAACCATCTAAAGGGCCTTCAAAGACAGTAACAAAAAGACGATCAAATAACTGAAAGACCAAACATTTAACTACAGATAAGTCCCATATTGTCCATATGCTCCCTAAGGATCCTAGCTCATCTACCCCCTACTGGACCTATGCCCCAAACATCTCTGATATCTTGAAGAGAAGGACTGGGGAGTTTTGTTTCTTGAAGAAGCAAAATGTTAGGTTTAAACTTCCTAACCAGCAACAAGATTTCATATTTTCTCTTCATCTCCTCCAGGCCGCACACATTCCAGGTAATTACCTTCATTACCATCAGAAGTAGCCCCATCTCTAGCACAAAGCGCAGAGGAAGAGCAATCTATGTTCTCAGACGTATCAGCCAAATTTGGGTCCACTTCCCTAAAGATAATTGCCCCCCTCCGAGACTCCCCTTCTTCTAGCGGCAAGTCTAGAAGAGGATCGCGATGACATCGCCTTCTCTCCCGTCAACTTCATTTTACCTTTCGCATTCTCTTTAGCAGCACACAAACCATTTGCCGCCACTTCGTTCTTACCTGCATTCTGCTTCGCCTTCTTTCTTGCCTTTATAAGCTCCAAAACTGTACCAATGGGTACATCAAACATACCCATATCATCAAGAATATCCCCAAAATCTTTTGTTGTATCATTATTAACATCAAACTCCCTCACCTTCGGTGCTGCAACCCCCACTTCATCAGTATAAGAAGCTGGCCCCACTACAGGAAAAGGAACCACTAACTCTTCCGCCCTTACACCATGGTGAAAAAAGGTCTCACCCCCTTCATCTCTTTCCAGCTGCATCTCAACCCTTCCCACCAACTCGAGAGGCAAAACAACCGCGTCAGGATTTGCTTTCAAAATATTCAAAGGATCGACATTCATGACTCCCTCATCTAAAATATCAAGGTCGCTCCCAAAGGATAATGTAAAGATTCATCCTCTGGAATAAGAGCATTTACCCCCTTTCCCCTCCAAAACCCCCCTAGGCTTCGGGAAGAACTCGAGGTCCCCTCACCTTCTTTTAGTATGCCGCATTCCTAAAAGGGAGAAACCTTTCTACCATTTCACCTTTCCGTCAGTGCTATTCGGACTAGGAATGAAAATATTTCAGGCCTACCAATCCTAGACTGTGCACCTTAACATGATGTGGCTGCGGGGCCACTAATAACCGTAGCTTCAACATTGTCTCATCCTCCCAGGTTGGACTCTAGTATACCTCCTGTAGAAGTGTAAAGAATGCCTATATTTTGGTTTGTGAAAGCATTTCTAATCCTTTCGTATCTGCATATGATGCCCCATACTGCCGAGCACCCCTTCTTGGTCTTCATGAACACCTCAGGGAGCTGATAACTTGGAGGGTCATTTCCTATCTATCCATCAAATTAAAACCTGATTGAGTCCCCTTTTCGAATAGATTTCGTGCTATATCTTAGGAATAGTAACTTAAACTTATAAAGACCCATCCGGTTATAAGAACATGAAGATTTAGGATCAGCACTTTTAACTAAACCCCCACTTATTTTTGCTCCATGCATATTAACATCTCTTGGTGGTCTTAAGATCAAAGCTCCATCACCATTTGATAAGAAGGGCCATGTTCATTAGCTGCAGTCTTCTAACCCTCAGGCCACCCGCTTTCTTAAGGGTACAAACATTATCCTAGCTAACGTGGATTATCAATGCTTATGGGGAAAGTATCACGGTATATTGTTTTTCAAACAATTTGGTAGCGCCTCCTCACGATAAGCTATCATCAATAGACAATTGGGATTTGTGATACTTGTGCTTGAAGTCAAAATTTTTGATCGACTTTTGAATGAGGAAACATACACTAACTGCCAGTTACTGAGAGTGAATTGATAGGGAGGTGCTCCGTTGTTATCCCCAAAGGAAATCTCCACCCCTCCCCCTCTACTGAAATATGACCATCGCGGACTCTCGATCTTGTCTCAGTAGTTCCTGAGTGCTTCAGGCTCCTCCTCCTAGGGCATCTTTGCTGGCTCCACATTCTTTAACAAGCTTCACCCTGCACAACGAAATATTCACCACGTCCTCTAGGTCATCGATTTTAGATACAATAATTCGCCGGATGCTCTAGAAGCGTTCTTCAGATTTGATGTTTTTCTTTAGCTCAAAAATAATCCAGAGGTAACTGTGAGCTCTCCAATTATCCGCAGGCTTAAAATATGATATGGGGAACAACAATGCGTCTAGTGAAATATGGGTGATTTGGGACCCCACCATTCACATCCTCTTGGCATCTTGGATTGGCAATTTCATTATTACACTAGTCCTAACAAAAAACTCAAGTGGGCTTTTATGGAAGTCCACAACAGTGTACTATATGACCCAATGCTAATGGGATTAGAAATTCTTTTTGAGAGGAACTAGCCTTGGTAGCCTCCATGTTGCCACACACTTGGTGCCTTGGTGGAGACTGATTCTAACACCCCCAGATGTTCCCATGAACACAACTCAAACTCGGCCATTTCCCCTAGCATGATTCAGTTCTCAGATTTCATCTCCTCCTTTAACATCTTCGACATCCCCATTCAAGGAGCCCAATTCACATGGTCCAACCACCTGCTCACCCTTCCCCCTCCAAATCAGATACACTATTAGATTTACGTGTGTTGCACATATAAATTTTAAGGGAGATAAAATAACAAAAAAATTCACAAAACAAAAGAAAATCGTTGAAACTTTATAAATATAAATATTAGGAGGGACATAAAAAACACGAAAAAAATGATTTCTTATGAAAAAAAAAATACTTTTTATAACTTTAAAAGTTCGATTTGTCATAAATGAAATTAATAAGTATAGAAATACATGATATAATTTTATTAAGAATTTTCATTTTTAGTGATGAGTTTTATATCAAATAAAATGTTATTTATTTAATTTTTTTATAATTTACAGTGAAAAGCTTAAAACAAATATAGTAAGATCATAACATAGAAAGCAAATAATATATTAATATGATAATAATTCTAGAATCATAGATATAATTATCCATGCTTTTTATTTTTGAATGTTATTATCAAAGGTTATTAATACTACTAAAAGCCTCAACATTGAACAATAACAAAGAAAATAAACAAACAATAACATAAAAAGCACATAATAGAGCTGGAACATACCTTATTATTGTCTTCTTGCTCATTTTCTCATATATGCTCAAATATCTACTATAAATTGAATACTACTTCTCAGCCAAAAAAATTATAAATAAAAAATACAAAATGTTGTGACAATTAACAAATAGAGAAGTTAAGAGAAGAGAGAGGGAGAGAGAGAATAGAGATAAAGACAGTAGGGACAGATGGGAGGTTCTAGAGAAGGATAGAGAGGTGGCATTAAGGAGAGTGCCTCGTTCAAGTGAGGTAGCATTTAAAAAAAATTGCCTAAAAAATAGGGAAAAAGGAAGGGAAAGACCCGTTGGCAAAAATAAAAAAGAGGAAAGGTTAGAAATTTAGGCTATGGTTCCCCTACAACATAAAACTTATATGTTTCCCCTTATCCAACCATTCGTTCTGAATGGATGGCTAAGATTGTCCAAATCACAATGTCACGTCTTTATACTATTTTATTTTTAAATTTTTTCTATAAACTATTTTGACACCAAAATTTGGAAGTCCATTCTTCTATTAAACTTGTACTAGTGAAAAATATAAACAAATATTTTCAATAAAATAAAATGACCAAAATACCCTTGAAAATTTTACAAGGTATTTTGGTCATTATATTTTATCAAAAAATTATTTTTAATATTTTTTAATGGTGCGCCCCAATGAGAAGATGACATGTACCAAATTTTATATTCATACAATTTCTATAAAAAAACTAAAAGTAAAATATTTTGAGATGTCGGATCTAAGATCAAACGGTGAGTGGTTCTCTTGATCAAATTTAGACTGCTGGATGGTAGGGGGATGATAGAAATTCTATGCTGTAGGGGAAGTATAGAAACCTTTCCTTAAAGATTTTAGGAAAGAGATAGAGAAAGATACAGATTTAAAGAAAAGTAAGTTATTTAAGGATTTTACAATAAATTTCAATATATATTTTCCTATTTTTAGTTATATTTTTAAGAAATGACAACTTATAAAATATATTCAACCCCTTAGTATCTCCACGTGCTCTCTCTCTATCTCTCTCAACTCCACATGCATCTCTCTCTTATATCTCTCCCAAAATGGAAAATAATTTTAGGAGATTCACAACTCTCACTCTACCCTCATGTGTATTCTCTCTGGCTTCCCTTGTGCGTTCTCTTTCTAATTAGGATATAAAATACATTATGTTTCGATAATGATATAATATAGCAAGTATCTCCATCTTGATTAATTTTGTTGATCTCTCTCTAAATGGAAAATAAAAACTTACTAATTTTAGGAGATATGAACTCTCTCTCTTCGCTTATGTGTACTCTCTCTCTCCTCCCTTCTCTCTTTCCTTCTTGATTGATTTGATTGATCACTCTCTAAATAGAAAATAAAAACACACTAATTTTAAACATCGACAACTCTCTCTATCTTCTACTCTCTCTCTTCCCTGATGCGTATACTCTCTCTCATTGTTCTCTCTCTTCCCTTCTCTCTTGCTCGCACTAATTTTAAGAGATTGACAACTCTCTCTCTCTTCCCTTATGTCTCTTATTGCTCTTTTTCTCTCTCTTCCTTTAAAAGTGGGAATGCCTCTACATGTGCAACCCTTAACTCTGACTTAATAATATGGTATAGATATCTATGAAATGGGAGGTTCTCATATTATCGCCTTATACAAACCCACCTTTAACCACTTGCCCTAATCTCCTTAAAACCGAGCTAGTGACTAGCCCCACTTTCACTTAATAATGTAGTATAGATATCTCTAGAATGGGAGGTTCTCATGTTATCGCCCTATACAAACCCACCTTTAACCACTTGCCCTAACCTCCTTAAAACCCAGCTAGTGACCAGCCCCACTTTCACTTTGAGAGGCATGGTTTGACGAACCCAATTTTTTAGCCCTTATTCCTAGTTGGTGGGCATCTTTCGCTTCCCAAGTTTGTCCAGAGTTAACAATCCCTAAAATTAACTTTTGTATTTGGAGGGATTGTTAATTCAAACAAACCCTATATATATATAATTCCTGATTTCAGCTGGCAGATCTGAGTACAAGGCTGATATGGTTTGAGTCACAAGTCACAAGCTGGCTATTAACCATTAGATCTTGATCTGACGGTTTAGAGCTTTTTATTTTTAGTTTTTGTTTAGTGAAACATTTTAAAGCGAAATTTGGGGCATGCATGGTACTTACAGGGGTGCACATGATAAAAAAATAAAATAATATTTCCAAAGATACATAATTACCATAATACCCCTAAAAGAATGAGGAGCAATTTGTTTATTTACTTTGGTGAGAATTTTTATTTTTATTTTTTTTTGAGGTTCACCCTAATTTTACGACAAGACACCCAAAATGTTATCTAAAAGGATGTAGGTAAAAAAAAAAAAAAAAAATTAAAAAAATATTTCCCATGAACGGCTGTGAAGTGGGGGTCCCATATATCTTACACATTAATAGGGTTCCTAGAAAAACAACCTAATAGCCCATTTGCTTTTGCTCCTGTAAAAACCTTATTTCCACGAGATATGCGTGGACCTTCTAGTTTTAAAAAGTCACACTGTCCGCCACCCTCCCTATGCTCTTCTACCTTTTATTTACTAATACTGCCCTTGAGTCGTCTAATAATTAAACCAAGAAAAGCTATCTGTCTCTCCCTCTCTCCTTCAAGAGTTACAGATCATAGGCATTCTAGCAAATGAAGTTGACCACCATCATGGTGCAAATGTGGAGACTACCACAAAAGTAATTGGAAAAAATATATTTCATCGGGAATTTTAAGTATTTCATTGCAAGGAAAAATTTATAAGACTGCAACCTTAAAATGTAGATTTACAGTTGCGCCACAAAAATCTATCAGTAAAGGTTTTTTTTAGTGTTGAAAAACCTTCTAATTGATCATCTAGACATCGTGATTAATGAATATGAAAAAAAAAAGATTTTTAGTTCCAGAAATAGTGCATCATACAACACATTATCTAGAATGTCAATTTTCAAGATTTTCATATGTTTATAGATCTACTTGATTTTAACCATTTTTTGAGTTTAAAATTTTATAATTAGAAACGAAAATAGATTTTTAGATAATCTTAAAAATATTTTACACCAAAACTATATGTTATGATAAAATTTGGAGGTGTGCCTTAATTGGATTGTTTAAAGTTGCAACCCTATAGAAACCACATCCTTCATGTAAAGGGGCTACTTTAAATAACATTTGGTTAGGGCACGTTTTGACACGCGTGAAAATACTTATGTGCAAGTACTTTCACGTAAAAAAAAACACCCTCATATGATTAGATACAAGAATTTTTTCATACTTATTGGTCCTAACATATAATTTCGAGCTAATTGATAACCAATTGATGCAAGAAAAAACTCTCCTACCTAACCACATGAGAGAGTTTTCCACGTGAAAACACTTTTTTTTCATGAGTTCCAAATGTGCTTATGGGATTAGGTAATAAATTCTCTGAGATCAAAGAGAAAATGATTTAATTATTTTGTTCTTCAGTGGATTAAGAGGATATTTGACGATACTGGTTAGGGACGAAAGGCCTTTGTTGCTGGAAAATATTATTTGTGAGAAATTTTCTTCAATCTATTGTTCCTCAATAGATTAAAACCAACTAAGGTAATAATGAAACCAGCCAGAAAATGCTACAAGCTACTAAGGAGAATGAGATGATAACAGTGTAAATTATGATACCGACTTTGAAAATTGAGCCCTTTAACTCTATGGCAGAATCCTTATATAAAAGTAAACGCATAAATTTCATCGAACCTTCACTCCTATGCCTCAAATTCCTTATTGAGAATGGGAATGCTCAAGTTCTTTTTAAAACATGGACCAAAGCACAGTGTATATAATTTTTTTTTTTTACTCGTAAGTTCAGTTATAATGTACAACTACAAATAAAATTATTCTTGAAATAAATAAATAAAAACAGTTCTCACTTGATACCACTAGAACAACTCCTTTATTCAATAAATAGAACTTGATGTATTGCTTTATGGGAATAGAAGAGCATAACAAAAGAAATAAAATAAAGCAAGTAAAGTTGTCAGAGATTACTTCAACCAGACTTAGTATGCCCCACACTCAGTCTCCTCTTTCTAATGGTGCTTGGGATCAATGATCGATCTCGATTCTACTAAGTATGGCAAAGCCCTCCAAAAGCATATCGATCTTATCTTGAACCAAAGTGCTAATCCCTTAATGCCTTAGCCTACCTTAAGCCAGTAAAAACGAAAAGCAACCCACGAAAAACAAAAAAGAAGAAACAAACACAAAAGAAAGAGACAATCAACCACAATGCAAAGATATACGTGGTTCGACAACATGCCTACATCCACGGGAGAATAGAGCTGCTTTACTGGCAGTGGAGAATAGGTTACAATTCTCTCTCTTCCTCGCGCCTCCCTGTTTTTATTCAATTATAAAGAGATATGTGTTTTTCCTTTAACCCTTAACTCTAGATGAACCCTCAATCGCAACAATATATATCGAGTCTCAGACAAATAGTACAAATTATCAAAATACCTTTGTACGAATATATATATATCCAGTTTCAGATATATCGAATCCCATGTACGGATATATCCAAATTTTTTCTGAAGGGCAGCCGCCCCTGAACCTGTCAGGATGACTTCTCCGGGCCTTCGGCCCTTCGAACTTTTAACGGCCCTCCGGAGTCATCTTTTTAACTCCACCTTAACAAATATATTTCCTCAGAATACAATACATTAATCCTCAACAAAGCCCCTTTTTGCTTAACGTAGAGAGATCAGAGAGAGAGAGTTCGCCTAAGTGGGGTGTGCGCCTTTCTACTTTCTATAAGAGAGAGAGCGTCTTAGCAATAGAGAGGAAACTTCCATAATGTGGGGAGTGCCCCTTAGAGAGATGAGAGGCCCAAGTGAGGCATGCCCTGTAGAGATAGAAAGAGAGAGTAAAGATAGTCGTTTAGAGAGAGAAGAGAGAAGAAGAGAGATATAGAGATTTAGGGAGAGAGATATCCTATTTATAAATTTTTTAATGCTTAGAGTTTGTCATCTTTAGTGAGATCAAATCTAGACTATTGATCTAAGAAAACTTGTGGGGTAAGAGATGTGAGCCATCAATTCCTTAGATACACCATCAAGATTAAAAAAAAAGTACTAGAACTTTATCATCCAATTCCTAAATCTATTCCCATCAATTATTTAAATAAAGAAAAATATAGTCATACCATCGTTTTTTATGGATATTTATAGCTTTGTACCATAATATAGAAAGCCAACTAGGCAAAGTGGCATGAACCTAATACGGTAAGCCAACTTTCCATGGGTGGGGTGAGCCACCCTAGGTTGCCCCTCATGGACCCCACCCAATTCTATCATGTGCTTCAATTTAAATGACCCAACCCCTTGTGGTGGGTCCCTCATAATTTAGTAATATTTAAATTAATTTTTAGAATTTAAAATAGAACTTATTTCTTTTAGATTATTTAAAATATTGAAAATTGATTTTTTCTTATATTATAAATCTAAATGATAAAAATAAAATATAAAGAGAATCATAAAAATTCAAATAATCATTTTAAAAATCATATATTATAAAATTAATTAAAACTAATTAAGTTTGATGGGAATTAGATTTGTATAGGTCTAAGAATTATGAATATACTAGCGCACTTCACCTGTAGCTATGGACTACGATCCACACTAGCTTTCTCAAATTGACCCAACGGTTCCCATGATCCATAATCTACTGCAGGGGTTTATGATTGTATCACCAAAATCAACCAAAAAGCTAGGGGACGAAATCATAGTTCATAGACTACAGGTTCTCGTTTAGAGACAAATCCATGATCCCCCAAACCATGATGTAACTATGGCTCTATGATACATAAAGGTAATCTCTCACACATGTACGTGCTTCACTTTCATTGGTGGATTGCTATCTTAATACAGCTATACATGTACATGCCGTGTGATGGTTCAGGGATGATGCTTTGGCCCAATCTCTAAAGGTCAACCATCATACACAAGGGCCACACAGTCTTTCGACTCCCTCATCTGAGCAACTCCGACCTCATCAAGGAATAACCCACTGAAACCTTATCAGTTTAACTCTATACCTAAGTACCTTAGGCTTTCCAATTTGATTGGCCTAGCACGTCGAGTCAAGACCGAGTATCGATAAATATCATTTGTCTAGTATTTTGTACAAACAGACCACACTTCCACTGAGTTTATGTTTCACTATATGAAATGTTTATACAAGCTCTCATAAAGCCTTTACCGACCACATAAGCCCAACATCTTTTACACATAAACTAAAAAGGATGAGGTGGAGAAAAGAGAGTGGACCTTGTGGGTGAAGAGAGATAAGGTATTGTATGTACAAGACGATGGATGGGAGAGACATTATATGAAGCTGTGTTCGCAAACTCGACCGGTTCAACTTGGAATTGGCTAGTCCAATTTTAAAAATACCCCTGGCCACAAATCAATTTTTTCAGTAATCTTCAACTTCATTTGAATGCACCTTGTGTAATCATGCTTTAAATATATTATTAGTATTTCTTGACCAATAATTGGACCAGCCGGGACCTGCACGGCTAAGCCGTCTGAACCGGCCCATTTACCGGGATTCAATTTTTGCGAACATTGATATGAAGCCGATCAGAGAGGTGCCCCTTTCAAAAGACTTGTAAGAAGACCCGTAGCAAAAAGTTCACATCTGATTACTACCAATACAAATCGACGGAACTCAGAGAGAGATAGAGAGAGAGATAATGGAATCCATATCAAACAAGACACCGATACAAATCGACAGAGCTGAGAGAGAGTGAGAGGGCAGCCTGCTGCAAGCCAAATCAGTGCGGACCACCCCGACAAAAGGAAGTGCAGGTGCAATCAAAGAATCCGGTGCATTCTCCATGTGCTTGGGGATAAAGAGTCTGACAATCCTTTCTACAATATGAACCGATGCAAACGATGAATCGATTTGATATGGACGTTGAACAATTCTCATCAACCTCATCTCCCTCTATCATCACTGCTACATCTCCTGCATTTATCAAATGCCTAAGAAAATTACAGACATAGTTGAAACAAAAATATATTGCAGGTATGATTAGGGCTGCCAATAGGCTGGGCTCAGTCTCTTTAGACTCAGCCAGTGCCGAGCTTGCCTGACTACACTTAGCCCAAGCTTGGCTCAAATTGTTTTTCAATGCTGCCACTTGGTTCGGTTCGATATATATCACTCAAATGTGGATATGATTAGGCCATGGTGGACCAGGCTCGGGCTGTGCCTTTTACTATAGTAGTTAGAATCACTGTTTTCATTGGAAATTGGTTTGGTACCTCTCTATCTGTCATCTACTGTAAGTTGCTCTAGTACCTTTCTATCTCTTGATCTACACTTCTAAGAGAAAGAAGCCGAAATCAAGAACATTCGCATGAATTTGGATTTTGGAGAAACTTTATTTTTTTGTTTTTGGTGATTTCTGCCCATTTGGCTATTTTCTCATAAGCTGATACAGGAATTGCATAAAATGAAAGGCAAGGGTAAAAATATGAAACTAGTTTCATGAAAACTAGTGCAAAAATTTATGCCAAAAGTTTCTTGAATTTCATCGTAGTGCTGGACCAATCTTTAAGTGATATGTAAATAAGGGGGGGCAATGGGCTGGGCGGGTCGGTCGGCCAGGCCCTAAAAATTTAGGGCTTGGGCCACAAAATGTGGCCCTAGGGACAGGCCTTGGCCAGGACCAAAATAGGGTCTGTGTATGTAGATCTTCTCTATAATTGAAATTTATACATATAATACATAGGTAAGAAAATTTATCGAAACTCATCTAAAATTTCGACTATCTAACATTTCACCTATTTATAACAAAACACCTAAAAAATCAACTACTTTAACTTATGACCATGTGAGCTTGTTGGAATTTAATAAAAATAGGTGAAATATTAACTAGTTCATATTCCCATGATATTGTGATGCTTTGGTTGGCTTGGCCCCGCTCAGGCCAAGACAACATAACAAATGGAAAACAAAGTATCTCTCTCTAAAGAGTGTAAAAAGTGCAAAGGAGAGTCTCTCTATCTCGATGTTTAGAAAAAGAGCCAGTAAGCGTATATTGTACACTCACTCTTTTAGGCAAAAGAGCTACTAAGGAGAATTTTTCCGATCTAAAATTTTAGAATCCACCTAAAAATAACTAGATGATTATACTAAAATGATAATAATCAGATTTAAGTTCCCAAGTTTAGATCTGACCTTCTAAAAATTATCGATCTCTATGCAATATTAGGACATTATATTTTCTGGCACATACAAAATGCATTTGATATTTCTTTTTTTTTTTTCTTTTTTTTTCTTTTTTTTTTTTTAAAATCTATAGCCAACCATTACAAATGTTGTGTCCCCAACATTTATTGATAAAAAAATAGGGCAAGATTTCTATGCTTCCCCTACAACATAGAAGTTCTATCCTCCCCCTTATCCAACCGTCCATTCTGAATGAAGGGCTAAGATTGTCCCAATCACAATGTCACTTCTCTACACTATTTTATTTTTAAGTATTTTCTATAAATTATTTTGACACCAAATTTTGGATGTCCATTCCTCTATTAAGCTTGCACTAGACAAAAATATAAAAAAAATATTTTCAATAAAATAAAATGACCAAAATACTACTGAAATTTTTAAGGGGTATTTTGGTCATTATATTTTATCAAAAATTATTTTTAATATTTTTTCTAGGTGCTCCCCAATGAGAAGATAGGACATACCAAATTTTATATTTATATAATTTGTATAAAAAAAATAAAAATAAAATATTGAGACGTCGGATCTAAGTTCAAATGGTGAGTGACACTCTTGATCAAAATTGGACGGCTGGATGGTAGGGGGAGGATAAAACTTCCATGCTATGGGGGAAGCATAAAAGCCTTTCCCAAAAAAATATTACTGCATTGAGTTTTACCCGAGGGACTGAATGTTGAAAATGCTCCCCATTGAATCTTTTGACAAAAGAAAAAAGAGAAGTCTATCTCTACAACGTAGGGCCGAGAGCAAAGTATAAAAAGGAAGAACAATGATACTTACCGATGCTAATAAGGAGCATGATGAAAACAAAAGGACATGGCTTCATTTTGATTCAAACTCAAATTCAACTGCTAAATGTCAAAGACTGAGAAAACAAGGGGTGACACTGTTGAATGCAAAATTTTGAGGTAGGCATCATTGGAGGTAGAGGGCAGCTTTGTGGTAAGTCAGGGGTTTTTCAACCATTTCCTTTGGGTAAGTTTTTCATGCAAATAATGCACTTCACCAAGTAAGCGTGAATCTCAATTTGGTTTGAATGAGTATAATTTGGAATTTTTTAGGGGAATATATCGTTAAAATGGTCAAATCATTTAAAATTTTATCATTGAGGTAATCAAACAAATCAGCTTATCAACATGGTGCTGGATTTGAAAAGATCATTTCACCTAAATACCGCTTTAGGTATTTGTTGAAAATGTCCAAGGAAGATGCCTTTATTTTGAGTTTGTAATCTTGAACAAATAAAAGTATTTTAGTATTGGGATTGTATGATATGTATCATTTATCTTCTATATAAGGAGGTCAGAATTACTCCTGGATCCAGTTAATTTTCCCTTGTCAAGATAAGTAAAACACACTTCCTTGTTTTGGGTTATGAGGTTTATCATTAAAATCTCTTGTTCCAGGTATAGAGCGCAGAACAAAGGGTATTTATATCACTTGGTTCAACTTAAGCAACCTGATACAAATGAAGTCAAAAGTCCAAAATATATATGTTTTCATTAAAATCTATTATTTGGGGTCAGGAATCTCAAAACAGTAGTTTAGTAATTTTGGCCACTTATATCATTGCCAAATTACCAACATCTATATGTGTTTAGGATTCTAAATCAAAGATAGAGTCATGCTGAGCAATTTTGAGGCGGTACTCAAGTGAAATGGTTTTATTAAACTAACTATTATGATGATAAATTTGTTGATTTGACCACATTAGTATTTTTTGAGATGGTTTGGTAACCTTTATGTGCTTTTGTGAAGTTTTTAATCTCATTATTATTTTTGCTAGCAAAGCTCCATTTAAAGCTCATATTTGCAAAAGATAAAAAATCAAAGGACCTTGAAACAGTTGAAAATGACTTCCAATAAGAATGGAAAGGGATATGGTAGAGCCGAATACATGTTTTGGTTTAGGAAAAGAGTATTACAAAAGCAATCTAGAGATATAATGGATGTGAATGGAACCAAAACCTAATTACCAGATAGAGTGAGAAAAACCAAATCCAAAAACCCAATTATTACTTGATAGAAAAAATTCAAACCTTGTAATGCAAAAATATGGCAATGGATCAAAATCCCCAAATCTGAGAAAGAGAGCAAGAGTCCAAACCAGGATATTCACAAGAGCTGGGGTCCAATATCTTCCGATTTGGCATGAGAAAAAACGACATCAGCAACTTTTGTAACTTAGTATTTGGGGCAGAGAGTTTCACAGAGAAGAAGAGAGCGGGAGAGACTTACCTCTAAAAGGGGTACTTTTTAGTAGAGAGAGAGAGAAAGATGAAAGGGCTGCTAGGGTTTGGGGCGGAGATTTTTTGCAGAGAAGAGAGCAGGA
>NW_006499912.1:1114693-1128258 GCF_000471905.2 Amborella trichopoda | reverse complement strand
GAGAGATCTATAGAAACTTACAAAATCTTAAAAATTGAACGGTCCAAAAATTGAGTTACAAAATTACACTATTTCCAAAACTTGTAAATTTATTTTTTCTTCATGTCCATGCATCTTGATGTCGAGATGATCATTTTGAAGATATTTGGGTATCAAAATAACATTTTGTAGTGAAATTTTTGACGTAGGCTCAAATTTGATTGTTTAGAGCCTCGGCTCTATATAAACTTTTCCCAATATAATTTGATCCTAATTTTTAGAAGTGTAGATAAACTTTTACATCTATCATCTCAACTCGAACATAGTGATTGAGAAAAATTAGAATTTCAAAGTCTAAATATAGTGTATATTGTAAAAAATTATCTAGATCGTTCATTTCTCTCCAAAATAGGTGTTCATAGATCTGCAAGATTTGTATATTTTTTTAGTTCCAAATTTTATTATCGGAATTGGAAATTGAATTTAGAATCATCATTGACATTTCCATTGTTGAAGGTGCTTTCTAGGTGAAGATTAGAGATGACGTATTATTTATTTTCATACATCCAAGGCTTTATAGAAACTTCATCCTTTTTAGAATACATATAATCTTTAACGTGGAGATCATTAATATAAAAAAAAAAATAGAAATAATAATTATATTAAAAAAACATTTGAATAGTTAGTTACAATTGTTTTTAGATGGACCACCTATTTGCACCCATTTTAAAATAGATACGGTCCATCCGTCATGAAACAATTGTTCTAATATATATGACCAAATTGCCACCAACTTCCAATTCTATTTTCACAACTTTGGCATCGACGAGAAGAATTGAGATTTGAGTAGACACCCAGGCGAGCAAGGGATTAAGGGCGGTGAGGTATTTCGGAAGTGGAAAATCCAAGATCCATCAGTTTACACCCCCACACTTCTTAGTCCCACTGGAAAATCCAAGATCCACCAAATTACACGCCAACATCTATTTGTCCCACTGGAAGCTGTAATTCAGAACTCACAACGTCCAATAGCTTCCATAAACAACGTAGAAAAAATGTTGGATATGGAAGCTACACCTTCCATATGCCTATTTGTGGAAAAGGGGACTCAACAACCAAACATTCTCTGAAGACTCCACTTCCGTTTTAGTAACACCCAACTAAGAATTATTGCCACGACCCAAAAAATTTGGTATTTTTCATAGATCTCTCGATCTATACTATTTTTGAAGATTTAAACGTTATAAATAAGGATGAAAATATATTTTAAGGCTAACAAAAAGATTCCAGTATTGAAGCCACATTTCTCGATACTATTTGAAGGTAGGCTCTAATTTGATTGTTTAGAGTCTAGGCTCTATACAAACTGCACCCTAAACTAAGGAAAAAGTTTATATAGAGGTGAGGCTCTAAACAATCAAATTTAAACCTACCTAAAAAATTTTACTAGAAGAGGTTGTTTTGATGCCCAAATGTCCTCAAATTGATCATCTTGACATCAAGATCATGGACATGAGAAAAAAATAGATTTCAAGTTTTAGAAATAGTCTATTTTGTAACGCATTTTTGGACCATCAATGTTCAAGATTTTCAACTTTTCATAGATCTCTCGATCTACACTATTTTTATGATTTAAACTTTATAAATAAAGATTAAAATATATTTTAAGGCTATCAAACGATTTCCAGTAGTGAAACTACATTTCTCAATACTATTTGAAGGTAGGCTCTAATTTGATTGTTTAGAATCTAGGCTCTATACAAACTGCACCCATAAACTAATTGATGAATTAAAGGCAGGTTTTTACAAGGTGCTCACCTTATAAAGGCGAGGTTTTTACTAGGTGCTCACCTTATACTATACAAGTAAGGTGCACCTTCAATTTTAGCAGTGGTCAATGGCTTGAAATTCCCAATTCAAGCATAATTATGAAATTTCAAATGTTAAAGACGCATATTGAGCATATTTATAAACGCTTCAAAAATTAAAAATAAATATTCTAGATACTTCTTACAAGATGAACTATTTTTAATACTTGAAATTCTTTATCTTCTATATATCATATATTTTATGGTCAAAATGATTCATAAAGTTTTCCAACTTTGGAACATTCTTTACTACTAGATTTTGTGGTGCTCCTTGTATCTATAATATAAGATTGCTACCATAAATAAACTTTTCTAAATTTTAAATGAATCAGGTAAAAAAAAAAAAAAACCTCAAAATTGGTTATGGACTCTTTCATTTTTGGATAGTCACTGTTAAGTATTTAATAACACCATGGATCCAATTGTTTTATTTATTATCTAGTGATTTTGGAGTGGATCCTTGAGTTCAACTCAAAATGATTCTTAAATAGCTCTCAAGGATGCAAATTCAAAGCTTGCTCCTACATGGGCGTGCTATATGGATCAAATGAAATTTTCATTATAGAAATAAACTACTAAATTCGTTGGCGGCGCGCCAAAAGTTGATGAAACAATTAGTAAGAAAAAATACATTCTAGGTGATATTTTTGTGGAATTATCGCATGGTCTAAAATTTCCACAGTTTTATGCCCAAGTCTTTTTCTGGCTCTTTTGTATATTTTGATATTCCTTCATTTGATATTGTTAACAGAAAATTACCTTTTTAAAACTTTTTTCATTTACAAATTCTAGTGTGTTGGTATAGTTAAATGTTGGAAATATTTGACTGCCGCATATTTCAAGTATTTCTTGAGTAAGAACTCTTTCAATGTTGAAACGATAAAACCATATTTAAAATCCATACACAAAGAAATTTGAGGTTGTCAGTTATCTCCAACATTAAACCGCTCCATCCTCATTTTCCCTCCCTTTTCTCCCAAGTTCCTCTACTCGACAAATAGGGGAAAAGTAAACAACTAAAATTTTCTATTTTGCTCTTGAGATAAAGTGTTGAGCACATTTACTATGCACCCCCAAGAGGATACTGTGAATTAAGAAAGACATACTTCTGAGGCTTTTTTCAATCTGAAATTTGGGAAACTACCAAAGAATCATTAGATGACTATTTTTGAAGTAAAAATTTTGAATTTTGAGATTTTTGACATGGAAGTCTGGCCCTCTAAAAATGAATGATCTCTATTCAATATGAAGCATTTTTTTTTAAAGTATATAGAGAGTTCAATTCAATTTTTCTTTCCTTTTATTTTCTTGGTTTTTCAATGAAGTCAATATAGAAGAAAAAACTTTTATATATTTTCGCTTTTTTAGCAAAAGATGACTTACTAAATTATATTATAAAAGGTCATTTGTAAAAGATTGGGTAGGATGTATGCTTGAGCAGCCTAGCAAGGCTTTCCTTGTTTCTAGGGTGTCGTGGTCTATATTGATGGGTATGGTTAACTAAGTAACAAAGAGTAGATGGGTAGGGGGATTGGTCATGATGTGAGAGTCAGTGAGTTCCTTTAAAAGGAGGTTTAGGGGAGAGGATAGGAAAGTATGAGAAAAGGGGTGATTTACAGGATTTATAGAGAGATATCCATGGGTAGTTATGTGAGGTAGATGGGGATCTTAAGTAGAAGTAAATAACGAGAATTGAAAGGAGGGAGAGAGAGAGTGAAAGAAATTCCCCATTAGGAGATTTGGACAATTTTGCATAGAGTTTTTTATGAATGAAGAAAAGAAAGCTTCTTCATAGTTTGATTTACAGCCACCTTATTCTCTTCATAGTTGATGAAGTTTGTTGGTTTTTAAGATCTAAAAATGGCTAGATTTAATTTCCTGAATAAAAAAAAGGCTGGATAGCAAAGTATGGGAAAGGGGTGATTACTTGATTTAGGGAGACATATCCATGGGTAATTACGTGAGATAGATGGGGATCCTAAATTGAAGGGAATAACGTGAATTGAAAGGGGAGAGAGAGAGAGGTGGGGGGAGAGAAAGAGAGAATCGTGGTTGAGAAAGTAAATTTTTTCTAAGTTTCTTTGTTTAATTTGTATTTAAGTGGGTAGAACGCCCTATTGAGAGAATTGGATGATTTTGTAGAGAGTTTTTTTTACGAATGAAGAAGATAGATCCTCTTCATGGCTTGATTTACAATAACCTTACTTCTTGAGATTTTCAATCCATGAAAATCTTGAGAATTGATAGTTAAAAAAGGCATTACAAAATGCATTATTTTTAAAACTTGAAATCTATTTTTTTCTCATGTCCCACGAATCCTCATATCGAGATTTATCAAATTGAGGATATATGGGCATCAAAACAACTTCTTCTAGTGAAATTTTTGAGGTGGGCTCTAGAGTCTTGGCTCTATATAAACTTTTTCCTATTTGTAATTGTAACCTCATCTATCAACAGTAAATGGTCTAATTGTATACAATCCCATTTTGAAAGTCCCTATTTTCAAATCGCCCAATACACAAAGAAGAAAATTACCAGTCGAATATTTTGAATACAAAATAAAATAAAATAAAGCTTGTAATGGCCCCAAACACAAATGTATTAAGCATTTGAGCAACACTTTGACCACGTACAACAAAAGAAGAATTAAAAAAATAAAAAGAAATTGAAATGTTTTGGGCAGTTAAAAATTTGGTTTTTTTTTCTTTTAATATTTTGGGTGGTTTGATGTATGGCTTTTTTTTAGGTGTGTCAGTGGGGAGAGGGTCCTTACCTTTGGTAGGAATTGAGTCTAGGACGTAGCATTGCACATCGTTAACCGCTAACCAATTAAGCCATGGCTCTTTTCTTCAAATTTCCAGGCTCCTTTCTTAAAATTTGATATTTGGCTTTTGACATGCCAAAACGCACATTGCTATTGTTTTTTTCTTTAACCAATTAAGCTCAGGCTCTTTTTCTAAAATCCTAAAATTTGATGTAGAGCTTTTGACATACCAAAACTTATTGTTTTTTTTTTAGTAATTCATTGGGGATGACAAGCCCTTACTTATTTTTTTAAATCGTTAATGGTTTTTTGATGCGTTAGATGAGAATGGAAACCTAAACCTTAGCTGAGCACAAGTGGTGCTACCACCATGATCCCAAACCCATTCTCACACATTGTTATTGTGTTATATGCATTTTGCATGATGCACTTTCAAAGTAAAATCGTAGAAATACAGAATTACCTAAAATTTCCCTGAACATTTTAAGGATTAACTCATCAACCCAGAGGGCTTCATCGACCCAAAAGCAATATCCCGAGCAACATAAACATGTATTATATACATACACACACATTGAATCAATAAGCATGGAAGTTGCACAGCAGATACAGATGAAGGGAACATGAAGCAATCACCAGCATTTCATTGAACGTTCTCACATTGAAATCTGATACAAAGTACTGCGGCAATGAGCATGAAGCAATCACTCACATTGAAATCTGATACGAACTGCTGCAATGATTAAAACCAAAACATCAAATACAGCAACTGACCATGATTATTTTGAGTCTTGTTGAAAGAATGGCATGCATATACATTCATGTACATCTGCTGATGCAATTGATGCTTTGAAAATTAAAAAGAAGAAGAAAAAACAAAAAAACAGAAAAAGAGCATGAATGAATGAGAAAGCAAAGTTGATTGACAGCTAAATCTCAAACAACCATGGTTGTGGGCACCATCATTTCTCGTCTACAGCTTGCATATTTCTGTCTTTTTTCTCTTTCCTCAATCCTTCTTCTTATTCTTTTTAGACTTGAAAACCTTACTAGTCAAAAAAAGAAAAGAAATTGATGATTCAAAGAATAAGAACAATCAAATAACTAGAGAGAGAAGCAAAGAAAAGGAACAAACAAAAGAAACAAGAAAATAGAATACAGGAATTTATGCACACATACCAACATCTTCTTGAAGCCGTCTTTGATCTTCTGAAACAGGCCCTTCTTCTTCTTCACCCCTTGTCCCTTCTCTCCAAGCCCTCTCTCTCCTCTACTTTTTCTCTAATCCTCTCCCTTTCCCTTCTCTCCAAGCTTTCTCCCTCCTTCACTATCTCTCTCATCCTCTCCCTTTTCCTTCTCTCCAAGTTTTCTCTCTCCTCCACCTTCTCTGTCATCCTCTCCCACTTCTTCCATACGCCACATGATCTGCTCCGCCACAGCGCGATGGAAGGTAGCTCCTGGTTGCCCCACGACTCCCAAATATGCATTCAGCGCCTCCTTAAAGGTATTGAAACTCTTTACCGCAAGTGTCAAAGGGGAGTTTTCATCGTACACAGCGCCCTCAAACTTAGCATCTGTAGTGCGATTCACGCCCAACCAATCCGAATTCTTGGGCAACTCTATCCATCTCACCTCCTCCTTTGACCCGCTGCTATTACCTGGTTCAGCACCATTCTCTCTCTTGTAATGGACGGATGTTTTACAATAAAAATAAAAAAATAAATAAAATTAAAATATATATATATATATATATATATATATATATATATATATATATAAAAAGTAATGATCCTATGAGACCTTTCCACAACCATGTGTGTAAGATCTAAAAGATCACCATTAAATTTAAAATTTAGTACACATCTCTAAAAAAATTATCCTTGTGGGACTTAAGACTTTTTTAGTACCAAATATAATCCTTTGGCTCCTAAACATATAGTATCAAATATAATGGTGATTTTTTGGGGTCTTATACATTTGAAAGGGTATCATAACATCATTACACATATCGGTGTAGGACTTAGATTTTTCTAGTGCCAAATATAATGGTGACGTGTAATTTGAGTTCTGGATTTCACGCATTTTCTCCCTCGACTGAAAACAAATGGAGCATTTGGTAGGTATGAGTAGTTTAGAGAGAGAGTACCTAAATTTTTCAAAGAGACAAACTATCTCAAAATTTTTAGAGAGAAAAACTATCTCGAATTTTAATTTTTAGAGAGAGAAAGTATATTAAAATTTTACAGGGGGAAAATATGTTAAAATTTTAGAAAGAAAAAGTACAATTTTTATAGAGAGATGAACTATCTCAAAATTTGTGAGAGAGAGACTATCTCAAATTTTAACTTTTAGGAAGAGAAAGTATCATAAAGTTTTAGAGAGAGAAAGTACCAAAAAAAAATAGAGATAAATTATCTCAAAATTTTAGAGAGAGAAACTATCTCAAATTTTAAGTTATAGAGAGAAACTATTATATTTTAGAGAGAAAGTACATATGCAAATTATTAGAGAGAGAAACTATCACAATTTTTTAAAGAGAAAAACTATTTCAAAACTTTTAGAGAGAGAAACAATCTCATATTTTAATTTTTAGCGAGAGAAACTATTTCAAATTTTAGAGAGAGTACCTAAAAATTTTTAGAAATAGAAACTATCTCAAAAAAGTTTAGAGAGAGAAACTATATTAAATCTTAAGTTTTAGAGAGGGAAAGGATTCTTAAAATAGTAGAGAAAAAGTATTCTTAAACTTTTAGAGAGAAATATCTTGTTTTTTAGATAGAGAAACTATCTCGAATTTTTAGTTTTAGAGAGAAATTATGTCGAATTTTAAATTTAGAAAGAGAAAATATATTAAAATTTTAGAAATAGAAATTATATCAAATTTTAGAGAGAAAAGCAACCTAAGAAATTTTAGAGAATTAAACTATCTCAAAATTTTTGGAGAGAGTAACTATCACAAAATTTATGTTTTAGAGAGAAAAAGTATATTAAAATTTTCGAGAGATAAACTATATCAAATTTTAAATAGAGAAAGTAAATGAAATTTTTGAAGAGAGAAACTATTTAAAAATAATTTAGAGAGATAAACTATCTTAAAATTTTAGAGAGAGAAAGCATATCAAATTTTAAACTTTAAAGAGAGAGAAAGTACATCAAAATTTAGAGACACTATATCAAATTTCAAAAAGAGAAACTATTTCAAATTTTTAGAGAGAGAAAAACTTGAAGTTTTAGAGAGAAAAAGCATCTTAAAATTTAAAAGTAACTATATCAAATTTTAGAGAGAGAAAGTACATAAAATTTTTAGAAAAAGAAAATATCGCAAAATTTTTAGAGAGAAATTATCTCAAATTTTAGGTTTTAGAATGAGAAAGTATCTTAAAATTTGAGAGAAAAACTATATCATAATTTAGTGAAAGAAACTACTTAAAAATGTTTAGAGAGAGAAATTATCTTAAAATTATTTAAGAGGGCAACTATATCAAGTTTTAAATTTGAGATAGAGAGCATCTTAAAATTTTAGAAAGACAAACTATATTAAATTTTAGAGAGAGTAAAGCACCTAAAACTTTTAGAGAGAGAAATTATATCAAAATTTTTAGATAGACAATTTCAAAATTTAAGAGACAAACCATATCAAATTTCAGAGAGAGAAACTATCTCAAAATTTTTATAGATATACTTATACCAAATTTTGAGTTTTACAGAGAGAAAATATATAAAAATTTTAGAGAGAGAAATTGTATGTTTTTGTTACCAAACAATGGACATAGAAGTGATTGCAAAGAATCTATGAATTTTGTATAGTTTATCCAAACAAGAGATTTGAGGAATTCATGATAAAAATCCTTGATATTGAAAATCCATAAATTTTTTTGGATTTCAAATATTTAAGATTCTCAATTTCCTCCTACCCAAACAGGCCCCTAGATTTTTTGGTGCACTTTGCATCAATAATATAAGATTGCTACCATAAATAAACTTTTCTAAATTTGCCCGTAAAAAAAAACAAATTACTGTCAAATTTGCGTACGGATTCTTTCATCTTTTGGATAGTCATAGTTAGGTATTTAAGAATACCATATATCCAATTGTTTCATTTATTATCTAGTGATTTTGAGGTGGATCCTTAACTTCAAGTTGAAAAGATTCTTAAATAGCTTTCAAGGAAGCACTTCTTAAAACGTGCTCCTACATGGGCGGACTATATGCATCAAATGAAAATTCACTATAAAAATAAACTACTAAATTTGTTGGCCCTTGTGCTCAAAATGCTACTTGTGCTCCAAAAGTTGATGAAAGAATTAAAAAATACATACAGCCTGCAAAATAATTGGTGGTATTTTGATGGAATTATCGCATGGTCTAAAATTTTCTTAGTTTTATACCCAAGTCCTTTTCTTTGTGCTCTTTTGTATAATTTGATATTCCTTCATTCGAAATTGTTAACAGTAAATTGCCTTTTTAAAAATTTTTCAGTTACGAATTATAGTGTGTCGGTATAGTTAAATGTTGGATACATTTGACTACCCCATATTTCAAGTTTTCCAGAGGTTTAAGAACTTTTTCAATGTTGAAACGATAAAACTCCACAGATAAGAAATTTGAGGTGGTCAGTTATCTCCAATATTAGACCGCCCCGTCTTCATTTTCCTTCCCTCTTCTCCCAAGTCCCTCTACTCGAGAAATAGGGGAAAAATAAAGAGTTAAATTTTTCCATATTGCTCTTGAGACATAGTATTGAGCACATATAATATGCTCCCCCAAGAGGAAACTGTGAATCAAAATGATATACTTCTGAGGATTTCTTAAATCTGAAATTTAGGAAACTACCTAAAAAATTGAAATAAAATTTTGAATTTTGAGATTTTTGACTTGGAAGTCTGGCCCTCCAAGAATTTTGAGATTTTTAACTTGGAAGTCTGGCATTATTTTTTTTTCTAGTATATAGAGAGTTCAATTCAATTTTTTTTTTTTTATTCAATGAAGTTAATATAGAAGACTAAAACTTTTATATATTTTTGGTTTTTAGCAACTTACTAAAATATATTATAAAAGGTCATACAACGAATGTACAAACAAAATAAAAGAACGAAGAGTAAAAAAATTTAAAACGATGAAAGTAAAAAAAAAACAAAAAGAAAGAAGAGGGACAAGACCTGGCCTAGGACACTCCGACTTGGTGGAGTTCTTCAGCTTAATACTATGTACCGGGTTTTTATAAATATTATGTATCCCCAATTTTATTCAAATAATGTCTACTTGACTTATTGTCTACCTTGTATGCCTCAGCAGCCTCGCATCTATGTTTCCTATTTCCTACGGAAATAGTAAACATAGACATCACCCCATTTTTTTATTAAAAAAGCCTCGCATCTATGTTTCCTATAGACGTGTCTTACTTTATTAAAAATGCACGTCTTGATGCAAATAGCATTCAAAATATTTAATTTTTTTTTCAATTTATTGTTGGAACTAATTTTTAATTTTTTAATTTTTATTTTTCAATTTTTGTTGGAACTAATTTTGAGAGATATTCATATTGGAGTTAGAAAAATAAATGTGTCTTATTTTATTAAAAATGGACATCTTGATGCAAATAGCATCCAAATATTTAAATTTTTTTTCAATTTATTGTTGGAACTAATTTTTAATTTTATTTTTAAATTTTTGTTGGAACGAATTTTGAGAGATATTCATATTGGAGTTAAAAAAATATTTTTATTTTATGTTATATGCAAATTTAAAGAATTTTAGTTTAGTTAAGATTGGCGTTGGAGGCTTTCTTAGTTTCTAGGACGTCAAGGTCTATATAGATGGGCACTGTTAACTAACAAAAAAGTAGATGGGTAGGGAGATTGGTCATGTGAGAATTAGAGAGTCACTTAAAAAGAGGAAGGGGAGAGAAGATAGGAAAGTATGGGAAATGGGTGATTTACATGATTTAGGAAGAGATATCTATGAAAGTTGTGAGATAGTACAAGCAAATAACGTGAATAATGGATAGTTGTGAGATAGTGCAAGCAAATAACGCGTATGGGTAGTTGTGAGATAGTACATGCAAATAACGTGAATTATGTATAGTTGTGAGATAGTACAAGCAAATAACGCGAACTGAGAGAGAGAGAGAGAGAGTTGTGAGATAGATGGGAATCCTAAGTAGAAGCAAATAACGTGAATTATGGATAGTTGTGAGATAGTACAAGCAAATAACGTGAATTGAAAGAGAGAGTTGTGAGATAGATGGGAATCCCAAGTAGAAGTAAATAATATGAATTGAGAGAGAGAGATATCCCATTCCGAGAGTTGGACAATTTTGTAGAGAGTTTTTTTATGAAGGAAGAAAAGAGTGATTCTTTATGGCTTGATTTATAATCACTTTATTTTTTCTATAGTTGCTGAATTTTGTCGGTTTTAAGATCGAAAAAATACTGAATTTATTTTCCTGGACAAAAAAAAGGATGGATAGCTTATTTACATGATTTAAAGAGAGATATCCATGGGTAGTTACGTGAGATAGATGGGGATTCTAACTAAAAGGGGATAGAGTGAATTGAGAGAGAGAGAGAGAGAGAGAGAGTCATGGTGAGAAACTTAATTTTTTTTTATAATTTTTTTGTTAATTTGTATTTAAGTGGGTGGAATGGATCAAGAAAAGAGAGCTTCTTCATGGCTTGATTTACAACCACCATCTTTTATGCATAGTTGCTAAATTTGTTGGTTTTAAGATCAAAAGAATGCTAGATTTAATTTCTTGGATCGAAAGAAGGCTGGATAGGAAAATATGGGAAAAGTAATTTCCCGGATCAAAAGAAGGTTGGATAGGAAAATATGAGAAAAGGGATGATGTATGAGAATGAGGGTGATTTACATGATTTAGGGAGAGATATCTATGGGTAGATATGTAAGATAAATAGGGATCCTAAATTGAAGAGAATAACGTTAATTGAAAGAGGGGAGACACAGAGAGAGAGAGAGAGAATCGTGGGTGAGGGAGTTAACCTTTTTCTTAGGTCTCTTTCTTTAATTTGTATCTAAGTAGGTGGAACGCCCCACTAAGAGAGGACAATTTCGTAGAGAGTTATTTCATGAATGATGGAAAGATAGCTTCTTTATGCTTTAATTTACAACCACCTAATTTTCTCCGTAGTTGCTCAATTTTGTTGGTTTTAATATCAAAAGAAGATTGAATTTAATTTCATGGACTTCTTTTGCATCATTTTCTAAAAGGGCAAGACACTGCGATGGTTGGTCGTGGAGGTCACAACCATAGGAATGCCGAGCAATTACCAAATATACAATAAAATTGATAACTTGACGGAGATGGTTAAAAAGTGTTTGCAAAAAGAAAAATTGTAATATCACACATCAAACAAGATGAGATATATAGTGTTAGATATGCTAGTTCTTGTTGTGATGTTATACTTGATCACACTTATGGGTTTGATGCAAGATGACATCAACATGAGCATTAATGCAAAGAAAAATTGGGCAACCAATAACCCCAACACCGATGTCATTAGCGTAGGGGAGTAGACCGAAATCAGTGGTAAGACAAGTAGAAAAAATATTTTACCACACAAAGATCCCCCATTGGAGGAGGATCATTCCAGGCTAGGAAACCGATACCTTCAACCTAAGGAGCTACTGTTCCTATGACAAAAGTACAACATGAGCATCACACAAGTATACAAACAAAGGATGTGATCCCTTGACCCAAAGAAACCCCAAATTAGTTACAGAAAGAGCATATTGAATAGATGGTACAAATTTTTGCTTCATGCCTAGAGGTAAATCAACTCCCATGTTTACTACAAAAGCCTAAAAGTCGCTCTTCAAAATCACCTCCAAATGATCGAAGGACCACTAAATTTGGGTGGAATCCAATGGGCTTACCGCCTACCCAAAGGGTACTAATCATTCAAAAGAATGATCCTTTAGAAAAAGTTTTTCTTTCTACCGTATATTAGGTGTCTACTTCTTTTCCATTCACCTGGTGCCTCAAATGAATGCCAAAGAGGGGCAACTGTAGACACCTCCTCAAAATTCTTGCTTAAAGAACTCCTAAAAGGCTCGATTATGATTCTAAAGGACCACACAAACTTTAGTAGATCATAGACAACCTAGAACCAATATAATTATCCAAAAAATTCGCAAAACTTATTCCAAGTAGAAGTATACCCCGAGATCTTTCCAACGGTTTAAGAATCACCCAAATCGGACATACGGCTATCCTAAAAATAACAATTTGGTCCCTGCAAGATCCTACAAGTGTCATGGCTCGAGGTTGGCCTTGTCGCAGCCTAGCGGGCCCAAATGCAGTCTGATGACGTAGTAAACACGTTTTTTCGAATTAGATAAAGCCAAAAGATCATGATAAATCCGAAAAAATTAAAAAAAATCTAAAAAAATCAAGAAAAATCACCAACGGAAACCTATAAATACCTCCCTCCAAAACCCAAGAAGATACATCAAAATCCTATACAAATCATTAGAAAATAGCACATAAATTTTTAAATTAGGAAAATTAGCCCAAAAATACCAAAATTAGGAAAAAATCCTTGAAAAATTCTTAAAAATTAGAAAAATTCTAAAAAATTCCTAAAAAGTCCTAGAAAAACCAAAAACCTAGATTCTGTCTTAAGAGATCTCAAAATCTTAGAAAACTAAAGAAATTCTACTCCAATCTCAAGAAGAGCCTAAGTAGACTCTACCTAAATTTCCAAGCTTTTCCCCAATCCTTTGAAACCCTATATCTAGGTCAAGAAATTTTAGATCTACAAATTTCAGTATGCATAAGGCATACCAAAAAAGGAGATGGTGACGCAAATTAGAAGAGCTACCTGATTCAAGTCCGAAACTCCAGGTTTCGGGTCCCTAGAGCTAAGTATTTATTTTTCTGTTTAATTTAAAATTTGTTTTTTACATTTAATTCTCTATTTTATTGTATTTAT
>NW_006499912.1:1085368-1103471 GCF_000471905.2 Amborella trichopoda | reverse complement strand
CTGGGTTCCTAAACTTAACTTAATTCCGCCCGAAATTTACAAAATCGGATCCAATTTTACAAATCGACCGATTCTTGCCGACTCCCGAAATTTACGAATCGACCGATTTCGATAAAAACGATGAAATACAACAAAAAGTCCTAATCTAATAATAGTCCTAATCTAATTGGTGATTAGGATATTAACCCTATTTGTGGGGGGATTTCTACGAGATGGTGATTTCCCTAATCAACCTATGCAAGAGAAGGCTGAAGCAAGTAGTTGAACTTCCTTTGACCACCAACACATGTGCTAGTTTTCTTGGGACAGATTTCAAAATATTTTCTAAACATACTTCCTTTGATTACTACATGTGCAACTACTACTGGGACAGATTTCAAAGTAAATTTCTACACAAGATGCCCAAATATCTCGACCACAGAAACTTTGTTTTTGTGATTTTTTTTTTATTCCACTTTTGTTGTCCAATAACAAACAGGGTATTAAGCTTCGACTTTTCATTATTAACTCCTTTCTAGTTCCCATTTTTCCCCTGTTCAAAAGTTCAGCATTCAGACTGCCCAAAGCACAAAAACTACTTAGGCGATAGGTGATTCCAAAATGCAACTTTCGAATCACCTAAAGTGTAAATAATTTAAGTATTTGACAATTTAGAAGGGAAAAGCATATACTAGAACCATTTACTTTTGATGAACGGTCTAATTGTATACAATCCCATTTGAAAGTCTAACTTTCAAATAGCCAAATGCACAGAGATAAACAATATTAGTCTGGCATTTTAAATTCAAAATAAAATAAAATAAACCTTGTAATGGCCTAAAATACAAACGTATTAAGCATTTGAGCAACACTCTGACTACATAGAACAAAAGAAGAATTAAAAAATAAAAGAAAATCAAAATGTTTGGACGGTTTAAAAGTTAGTTTTTTGTTTGTTTGTTTTGGGCTGTTTGATGTAGGGCTTTTGGCATGCCAAAACACACATTGTTATTGTGTTATATGCATTTTGCAAGTTGCACTTTCAAACCTGAAGTAAAATGGAAAAAATTAAAGAATCACCTAAAAATTTCCCTGAACATTCCAAGGATTAACTCATCAATCCAGATGGCCTCATCGACACAAGAGCAATATCTCCAACAACATAAACATGTATTATATATGCATTGAATAAAGCATGAAAGTGCCACAACAGATACAGATGAAGGGAACAGGAAGCAAGCACCAGCATTTTATTGACCATTCTCACATTGAAATCTGATGCAAACTGCTGCAATGAATAAAACCAAAACATCAAATACAACAACTGACCAGGTGATTATTTTTAGTCTTGATGAAAAGAATGGCATGCATAAACATTCATGTACATCTACTGAAGAAATTGATGCTTCAAAAATTACAAAGAAAAAGAGAAAACAGAAAAAAAAAAATGTAAGAGTTGTATGAACGAATGAGAAGGCAAAGTTGATTGATAGCTAAATCTCAGACAACCATGGTTGTGGGCATCATCGTTTCTCTTCTCTGTCTTTTTTCTCTTTCCTCAATCCTCCTCCTTCTTATCCTTTTTAGACTTGAAAACCTTAAAAAAGAAATTGATAATACTTGTCAAAAAAAAAGAAAGAAAGAAATTGATCAAAAGTAAGAACAATCAAATAAGTAGAGAGAGAGATAGATTGGTTTAGAGAAAGAAGCAAAGAAAAGGAACAAACAAAAGAAACAAGAAAATGGAATACATGAGTTTATGCATACATACCAACATCTTCTTGAAGCCATCTTTGATCTTCTGAAACAGGCCCTTCTTCTTCTTCACCCCTTTCCCCTTCTCTCCAAGCTCTCTCTCTCCTCCACTTTCTCTCTCATCCTCTCCCTTTCCCTTCTCTCCAACCTCTCGCGCTCCTCCACTTTGTCTCTCATCCTCTCCCACTCCCTTCTCACCAAGCTTTCCCTTTCCCTTTCCCTTTCCCGTATCTCCAAGCTTTCTCTCTCCTTCACTTTCTCTCTCATCCTCTCCCACTCCTCCCCTTTCTCTCTCATCCTCTCCCACTTCTTCCATACGCCACATGATCCTCTCCCTCACCGCATGAATTAAGGCATCTCCATGGTTCTTCCAAGACTCCCGACATACACGAAACGCCTCATCTCTGGCATAGAAACTCTTTATCGCAAGTTTCGAAGGGGAGTTTTCATCATACACAGCCGTCTCGAACTTACCATCCCTGTGTTTTACGCCCAACCAATTCGAATCCTTGGGCAACAGTATCCATCTAGCCTCCTTCTTTCCCCCGCTGCTACTGCCTGTATCCATCTCTGTCGCTTTCTCTCTCTAGAATTTCAAAGAAAAGTAATCCTCAAGAACACCAAAATTTTGTTGCATGCTTAAAGCTGGTATGTAGTTTGGGGTGAGAGATTAAGCAGATGGGGTGTGCTTTCTCTCTCTAAAATCAGCAGAGGAGGAAATCCAGAAGCTGAATTGTATTGTGATGGCTCAGTAATAAGGTTTCTTAGGTTTGGGCGAGCTAAGAACCAGAGGGTCAGATATCTCCAAGAAAGGACGATCCGAACTCCCCAAGAATCCTCTAGCAAAGAACCTGAAATGGTGAAACTACTCTGACTCGGTTCCTTATGCCAAGACGCAACTCTGTTTCACTTTCTATCTAAAATTATTTCAACAGAGAGAGACCCAAATGTGGAAGAGCTCTGCAACTTTTGTCCTTCCCCAAGAATGCCACTCTCTCTCTCGCTCTATAATTTCCAATAGAAAGGGATCGAAATGTGGGAATTATGTGTTTCGATTCTATGTGGAAAGAAAATTACGCTTTCTGTATCTCTGTGGCAAGGAAGATAACTCTCTCTCTTTGCCCTGAAACGACAGTAGAGAGAGAAATGAAGAGGCTCTAATTCGATTACTCTTGGAAGGAGAAACCTCATTCTTGAATCAGAAATGGGGTCTATCATTTTCTCTCTTTACACTCTTATAAGCTCTGCAACACACTACCTTTGCTCATTTCCGGGGTTGTGATGAAAAAAAAGGCGGGATTCTTTGAACTACTCTTCTCTGCCGCAGGGTTGGTTAGCATGGGCAAGCCAGCCGCAGGGTTAGTTAGCATGGGCCAGGCAGCGTATTGTAGGAATGCGGGCTTGACAATAAAAATATATTTTTTAAAAGAAAAATATCTCCATACACCTTAATTTAATCTACCATTTATTAGTAAGAGAAGTTTTTATAGAGTCGAGACTCTAAACAATCAAATTTGAGTCTACTTGAAAAATTTCATTAGAAGAGTTTGTTTTGATGTCCAAATATCTTCAAATTGATCTTCTCCACATCAAGATGCATGGGCATAAGAAAAAAATGGATTGCAAGTTTTGAAAATAATGTATTTTGTAATGCATTTTTGGACAGCCAATTTTCAAGATTTTCAAGTTTTCATAAATTTGTCGATCTACACTATTTTTGAAGCTTTAAATTTTATAAATAAATATGAAAAAATATTTTAAGGCCATCACAAAGATTTCCAATATTAAAACCATATTTCTCAACACTATTTGAAAGTAAGCTCTAATTTAATTGTTTAGAGCTTAGGCTCAATACAAACCGCACCCTTTCTTAGTAGAATCACAAATGTAAAAACTTTTTAGCCTCATTAATTTTCACAAAAGCTATCTTCTAACTCCCTAAACCTATATGAACCTCTTTTAAAACAATTTTTGTTCGGAACAAAATCCTTCTAACCACCGAAACCTATATGACCTTCTTTTAAAACAATTTTTATCCCAAACAAAATCCAAAAAACCAGCTCTCTTTCTCTCTCTCTCTTGTTATCGTCTTTTTTACTCTCTCTCATGAGCCCTCAGTTTCTCGCCTAAACCTCTCTTTTCTCTCTCCTCCAATGCCTTTCCCTCTCTCTCTTGCCTCTCTCCCCCAAACCCTCTTTCTGTCACTCTCTCGCCTCTCCCAAACCCTCTTTCTCTCTCCCCACTAAACCCTCTCCCTCATGCAATGCAAACCATATTTTTCTTTTTTGCGGGGCTGACTGTATGTTTCTCACCCTCTCCCTCATGCAATGCAAACCATATTTTTCTTTTTTGCGGGGCTGACTGTATGTTTCTCACCCTCTCCCTCATGCAATGCAAACCATATTTTTCTTTTTTGCGGGGCTGACTGTATGTTTCTCACCCTCTCCCTCATGCAATGCAAACCATATTTTTCTTTTTTGCGGGGCTGACTGTATGTTTCTCTTGGGTCCATGATGCAGTGTTTGCGAATGGCAAAGTTTGTGAAGACCTAAAGTTGGCAACAACAAATGGCTTTTCTTTGTCACGAGCAATCCTTTGGGTTCAAATGTCACTTTAGTGAATGTAATGCAAATTCCAGGGCTCAACACTCTGGGTATCTCCTTGCTGTGCATAGACTTCTCTCATGGGGGCCAAAACCCTCCCCACACAAACATGTGCCATTGAGATCCTCAGAATCATGGATGTAACCCTGCGCAAGTTAGCTTTGTGACCAACAATCTTAAAAAACATTTGATTAGCAAGACATTGAATAAGAGAGATGCATTTGTGTTTCTTAAGAGCCTCATTCACTTCCAGCAAAATGTGGGTTATGACAATTCTGTGGCCATTGCAGCTTTGAGCAGCCAGAATCTAGGGGTTATAACCATACCTAAGACTGTGTTTGGGGAATCTAGGGGTTGTAAGCATACCTAAGACTGTGTTTAGGGGAAAGAGGCGAGAGATAGAAAAATAGGGTTTGGTGGAGAGAGGCGAGAGTTAAAGGGAGAGGGTACGGAGGAGATAGGAGGGAGAGAAAGAGAGAGGGGGGTTTAGGGGAGAATTAGAAGGAATATGAGAGAGAGGGGGAAGGAAAAAAAAAAAACAGTAACAAGAAAGAGAAAGAGAGCCATCTTATTGGATTTTGTTTGGGACAAAATATTGTTACAAAAGAGGGTCATATGGGTTGAGGGGGTTAGAAGATAGCTTTTGTGAAAAATTAATGCCGTTAGAACGTTTTAAAATTTGTAGGTCTACTAAGAAATGGTAAATTAAATTAGGGTGTATGGAGATATTTTTTTTTAAAAAAAATATAATTGGGTGTGATTTGTATAGAGCCTAGGCTCTAAACAATCAAATCAGAGCCTATCTTCAAATAGTGCTGAGAAATGTTGTTTCAATATTGAAAATCTTTGTGATGCCCTTAAAATATATTTTCATATTTATTTAAAAAGTTTAAAGCTTCAAAAATAGTGTAGATCGAGAGATCTATGAAAACTTCAAAATCTTGAAAACTGACAGTCCAAAAATGCGTTATAGAATGCACTATTTCTAAAACTTGAAATCCATTTTTTTCTCATGTCCATGCATCTTGATGTCGAGATGACTATTTTGAAGATATTTGGGTATTAAAACAACCTCAGCGAGTGAAATTTTGGAGGTAGGCTCAAATTTGATTCTTTAGAGCCTCGGCTCTATATAAACTTTTCCCAATATAATTTGATCCTAATTTTTAGAAGGAAAATGGTTTGATAGGGCTGCAGCCCTACCAAACTAAGTAAAGCGTCACCCTATAACTAATCAAATATTGTATTTCAAGTGTTGATAAACTTTTATATCTATCATCTCAGCTTGAACATTGTGATTGAGAAAAATTAGAATTTTAAGCTCTAAAAATAGTGTATATTGTAACAAATTATCTAAACTGTCCATTTCTCCCTAAAATAGGTGTTCATAGATCCGTAAGATCAGTACATTTTTTTACTTTCAAATTTTATTATCGGAATTGGAAATTGATTTTGGAACCATCATTGAGATTCCCATTGTTGAAAGTGCTTTTCGGATGAGGATTAGAGATGAGGATTTATTTATGGAGCCTGGTTTTATAGAAACTTCATCTTTTTTAGAATATATATAATCTTTAACATGGAGATCATGAATATGAAAATATATATATATATGGATGGACCACCTATTTGCATAGGTCCAGCCGGCATGAACCAATTGTTCTAATATATATGACCAAATTGCCACCAGCTTCCGATTCTATTTTCACAACTTTGCCATCGACCAGAAGCATTGAGATTTGAGTAGATGCCCGAGGTGAGCAAGGGATTAAGGGTGGTGCTTATTTGGTGAGATATTTCGGAAGTGGGAAAATCCAAGATCCATCAAATTACACCCCTACACTTCTTAGTGCCACTGGGAAATACAAGATCCACCAAATTAGATGCCAACATTTATAAGTCCCACTGGAACGCGGCTTCCATAAACAACATAGAAAAAATGTTGGATATGGAAGCTACACCTTCCATATGCCTATTTGTGGAAAAGGGGGCTTCAACAATCAAACATGCCCTAAATACTCCAATTTTTTTTTAGTAACACCGAACTAAGAATTATTGCCACGACCCAAAAACTTTGGGATTTTTCATAGATCTCTTGTCGATACTATTTTTGAGGCTTCAATCCTTATTAATAAGGATGAAAATATATTTTACGGCTATCAAACAGATTTCCAGTATTGAAACCACATTTCTCGATACTATTTGAAGGTAGGCTCTAATTTGATTGTTTAGAGCCTAGGCTCTACACAAACCGCACCATAAACTAAGGAAAAGGTTATATAAAGCTGGGACTCTAAACAATCAAATTTGAGCCTACCTCAAAAATGTTACTAGAAGAGGTTATTTTGATGCCCAAATGTCCTCAAATTGATCATCTTGACATCAAGATGCATGAACGTGAGAAAAAAATGAATTTCAAGTTTTGGAAATAGTGTATTTTGTAACGCATTTTTGGACCGTCACTTTTCAAGATTTTCATAGATCTCTCAATCTATACTGTTTTTTAAGCTTTAAACTTGATAAATAAGAATTAAAATATATTTTAAGGCTATCAAAATGATTTCCAGTATTGAAACTACATTTCTTGGCACTATTTGAAGGTAGGCTCTAATTTGATTGTTTAGAGCCTAGGCTCTATACAAACCGCATCCATAAACTAATTGATGAATTAAATTTGAAGGACGAGGTGTGTACAAGGTGCTCACATTGTATTATACAAGTAAGATTCACTTTCAATTTTAGCATATGAAGGAGTTATGGTGTTCAAAACCTCACGATGGCTTGAAATTCTCAGTCCAGGCCTAATTAAAGACAATGCATATTGAGCATATGTATAAACACTTCAAATATTAAAAATAAATATTTTAGATAATTTCTTACAAGATGAACTATGTTTAATACTTGAAATTTTTTCTTCTTTATATCATACATTTCGTGGTCGAAATCAAATAGAAAGTTTTCGAACTTCAGAACATTCTTTACTACTAGATTTTGTGGTGCACCTTGCATCTATAATATATGATTGCCACCATAAATAAACTTTTCTACATTTTAAATGCACCTGGTAATCCTGGTAGAAAAAAAAAAACAATAATAATTCAAAAATTGGGTACGGACCCTTTCATTTTTGGATAGTCATTGTTAAGTAGTTAAGAACACCATAGATCCAATTGTTTCAATTATTATCTAGTTTTTTTGAGGTGGATCCTTAACTTCAAGCTGAAATGATTCTTAAATAGCTATCAAGGAAGCAAATTTAACGCTTGCTGCTACATGGGCGTGCTATATACATAAAATGAAAATTTCAATATAAAAATAAACTACTAAATTCGTTGGCCTTAGTGTTCAAAATGCTACTGGTGCTCCAAAAGTTGATGAAACAATTATTAAGAAAAAATACATACAGCCTGCAAAATAGTAGGTGGTATTTTTGTGAAATTATCGCATGGTCTAAATTTTCCTTAGTCTTAGGCGCCCAAGTCCTTTTCTTTGTACTATTTTGTATATTTTGATATTCCTTCATTCGATATTGTTAACATAAAAATGCCTTTTGTAAATTTTTTTCGTTGACGAATTGTAATGTACCAGTATGGTTAAATGTTTGAAACATTTGACTGCCACATATTTCAAGTATTCATGAGTTAAAACTTTTTCAATGTTGAAACTATAAAACCATGTTTAAAATCCACAGATAAGAAATTAGAGGTTGACAATTATCTCCAACATTAGACCGCTGTATCTTCATTTTCCCTCCCTCTACTCCCAACTCCCTCTACTCGAGAAATAGGGGAAAAATAAACAAGTAAATTTTTCTATATTGCTCTTGAGATAAAGTGTTGAGCACATATACTATGCACCCCCAAGAGGATACTGTGAATAAAAAAAGGCATATTTCCGAAGATTGTTTCAATCAGAAATTTGGGAAACTACCAAAGAATCACTAGATGACTATTTTTAGCACCCTAACATAACGGATTATAATTTAAAACTTCTTTGAACATTTATATATGTGTTAACCTTACAAAAATTGAGTCATATATATTGAACAAAGTTGAACCCAAGTAGTTAAAATGGAGGTTTAATCTATCCCTTCTTTGGCTACTCTATCGTCCTTGTCAATGTCATTGAGTGGTTTCTACTTGCATAACATGTAAGGAAACTCTAATATTGGGATCCAAATAAGATCCTGTTTCTTGATTTGAAAGAAGCTGTACCAAAACCATAATATGAGTACACAAATCCCAAAGTGGTTTTCATCTACGAATATGGCAACTTGAGATCCACTTGACCGATGAGAGTTATATCACAAATTTTGGAACGTAGAATTACATGTCTGATCCTTGGCAAAACCTTGTAAAGCAACCTGTTTTTTGTTGCTCTCCTAAATCACTTCACAAACTAATTATAAATATTTTATTTTACAACTAAGCCACAATCCAGAGAGAGGAGATTGAGAATAACCGAAACTTTTTTTTACTAAAAGGGAATACTGCCCCAAATTTCCATATAAAATGGTACTCTACATGAAACTAGGCTTTTGCACCTCTAAAAGGCACCATTCCAATATTTCTTCCTAAGAAGGCTAGTTCTCTCTTTCTAGAGGCCTTGCCTTTCTATGCAGGAGACCCTTGTCTCTTTCTCTCTAGTGAACCACCTTCTCTATATGGTGACTCCAAATACTCTTTTTTCTCTCACTCCGTATACATTTATATATACTATCAATAAATTTCACATATATAATAAAACCTAACGAATACAACAAATAGTCCTAATCTAATTGGTCCCAATATTAACCCTTTTTGTGGGGTTTTCTACGAGATGGTGATTTCCCTTATCAACTTCCTTTGACTACTACAAATGCTAGTTTTCCTGAGACAGATTTCAAAATATTTTCTAAACAAGATAACCGAATATCTCGACCATAGAAACTTTTCTTTTGCATTTTTTTTATCGCAAGTTTGCTTTCCAAGAACAAACATGGTATTGAGCTTCGACTTTTCATTATTAACTCCTTTCTAGTTCTCATTTTTTCGACAAAGTTCGAACTGCCCAATGCCTAAACAAATACTAAGTTGATAGGTGATTCCAAAATACAACTTTATAATCACCCCAAACTTACATAATTTAAGTATTTGACAATTTGGATAGGAAAAGTATATATTGGAATTATTTACTTCTGATCCAAGCTAGTCACAATTAGTCATAACTATTAGATGTGAAATTGGATGGTTGCATCCTTTACCAAGCTCAAACTTCCAAGAAAGTTTTCTCGAACTTTGTGATACACCCAAGCTATCATTTTCACATCGGCTAGTTAGAAGTAAGGGTGCAGTTTGTACTAGTGGAGGTTCTACATAGATTAAAACGCACCGTCAAATAGTATCGAGAAATATGGTTTCAATACTGGAAATCTTTACGATAGCTTTAAAATATATTTTCATCTTTAATTATAAAATTTAAAGCTTCAAAACTAGTGTAGATCTAGCAGATCTATGAAAATTTGAAAATCTTGAGAAATGACAATTCAAAAATGCATTATAAGATGCATCATAGATCAAACTTCAAATGTCCATAAAATCGAATACTAGAGTAGGGCCTCCACCTGCACCGGTATTTACAATAAGACCAATATTGTCCATCGATTTACTTAGTTCACAATTGTGGAAAATAAAAATGATATTTTCCCATGCCGTGGACAAATTATCATCCAAAACAGAAATATTTGTTCCCTCCTCTATAGAATTTATTTTCTTGGAATAAGTCTAGGTTCCAACACGAAACAAAGAGGACAACATACAAGATAGCTAGAAGGAATTGTGCCCGTTGGTTTCATCTATGATTCGAAACCACAGGATCTAAAATGATCTACCAATCCCAAAGATCCATAGGATTTATTATGAATCCAACAATAGACAATAAAAGCATTGAGCTACTTAGTATGAGTCTTAGAGACCAAAACGAAGAAAGTGGATTTCTCTTTCAATGTTGTAATAAACATACTATTTTAAAAACTTGAAATCTATTTTTTTCTCATGTCCCATGCATCCTGATGTCGAGATTTAACAAATTGAGGATATATGGGTATCAAAACATCCTCTTTTAGTGAAAATTTTGAGGTGGGCTCTAGAGCCTTGGCTCTATATAAACTTTTTCCTATAAGTAATTGTAACCTTCATCTATAAAAGGTAAATGGTCTAATTGTATATAATCCCATTTAAAAATCCAACTTTCAAATCGCTCAAGACACAAAGAAAAAAATTAATGGTCTAATTGTATACAATCCTATTTGAAAGTCCAACTTTCAAATCGCTCAAGACAAAGAAAAAATTATCAGTCAAACATTTTGAATGCAAAATAAAATAAAATAAACCTTGTAATGGCCCCGAACACAAACATATTAAGCATTTGAGCAGCGCTTTGACCACATAGAAAGAAGAAGAATTACAAAATACAAGGAAATTGAAGTGTTTTGGGAGGTTAAAAGACTGGTTTTTTTTTTGTTTATTTTCGGTAATGGCTTTTTATCGCGTTAGATGAGAATGGAAGCCTCAACCTTAGCTGGAGCACAAGTATTGCTACCATGACCCCAACCCCACTCTCACACATTGTTATTGTGTTATATGTGTTTTGCATGTTGCACTTTCAAACCTGACGTAAAATGTTAAAAATACAAAATTACCTAAAAATTTCCCTCAACATTCTAAGGATTAACTCATCAATCAAAAGGGCCTCATCGACCCAAGAGCAATACACCGAACAACATGAACATGTATTATATATATACACACAAAGCATGGAAGTGCCACAACAGATACAGATGAAGGGAATATGAAGCAATCACCAGCATTTCATTGAACGTTCTCACGTTGAAATCTGATACAAAGTACTGCGGCAATGAACATGAAGCAATCACCAGCATTTTGTTGAACATTCCCATTTTATTGAAAATTCCCATTTTATTGAACATTCTCACATTGAAATCTGATACAAACTGCTGCAATGATTAAAACCAAAAAATCAAATACAGCAACTGACCAAATGATTATTTTGAGTCTTGTTGAAAGAATGGCATGCATATACATTCATGTACATCTGCCGATGAAATTGATGCTTTGAAGCTTTGGAAATTAAAAGGAAGAAGAAAAAAGAAAAAAAACAGAAAAAGAGCCTGAATGAATGAGAAAGCAAAGTTGATTGACAGCTAAATCTCAAACAACCATGGTTGTGGGCATCATCATTTCTCTTCTACAGCTTCCATATTTCTCTGTCTTTTTTCTCTTTCCTCAATTCTTCTTCTTCGTATCCTTTTTAGACTTGAAAACTTACTTGTCAAAAAAAAAGAAGAAATTGATGATTCAAAGAAGTAAGAACAATCAAATAACTAGAGAGAGATAGATTGGTTTAGAGAGAGAAGCAAAGAAAAGGAACAAACAAAAGAAACAAGAAAATGCACACATACCGGCATCTTCTTGAAGCCGTCTTTGAACTTCTTCTTGAATTCGTCTTTGAACTTCTGAAACAGGCCCTTCTTCTTCACCCCTTTTCCCTTCTCTCCAAGCTCTCTCTGTCCTCCACTTTCTCTCTCATCCTCGCCCACTTTCTTGAAGCCATCTTTGATCTTCTGAAACAGGTCCTTCTTCTTCTCCACCCCTTTTCCCTTCTCTCCAACCTCTCTCTCTCCTCCACTTTCTCTCTCATCTTCTCCGTTTCCCTTCTCTCCAAGCTTTCTCTCTCCCCCACTTTCTCTCTCATCCTCTCCCTTTCCCTTCTCTCGAAGGTTTTTCTCTCCTCCACTTTCTCTGTCATCCTCTCCCACTTCTTCCATACGCCACATGATCTGCTCCGCCGCGGCACGATTGAAGGTAGCTCCATGGTTGCCCCAAGACTCCAAACTTGCATTCAGCGCCTCCTTAAAGGTATTGAAACTCTTTACCGCAAGTGTCGAAGGGGAGTTTTCATCATACACAGCGGCCTCAAACTTAGCATCTGCAGTGCAATTCACGCCCAACCAATCCGAATTCTTGGGCAACTGTATCCATCTCACCTCCTTCTTTGACCCGCTGCTACTGCCTGGTTCAGCACTCATTCTCTCTCTTTGGTGATGGATGGATGCCGGTAATGATAAACAAGAAAAAAAACAAAAAGTAAACAAAAAAACTTAATAGTATTATGAATTTCTTGGTTTATCTTTTAATTCGAGGAATAGGAGGTGCGCAGTATAATTAGGTGGACATGAGATTATTTTGTGCGAAGATTGATATTGGTCAATTGGGTTGGTTTGGATTGATATTAGTCAATTGGGTTTAGTTTTTAAAAAGTATCTAAATCGGATAAGGTTAAATCTAAAAAAGGTTTATTTTTTCAACAATATGCAACGTTTTGGCCTTAGGAGTAGGCTTAGGATAAACATGGGCTATCTATTGAGAATAAGAGTGAGAAAATAGAGATAAAAAAAAATAGTTTAAGAGAGAGAAAATAGGGAGGATAAATAGGAAAGTCCATATAAAAGGAGGTTTTTTTAGTTAATGTTTATTTATTTTTTAGTCCATTTAAGGGAGATCTCATGTAAAGGAGTGAAAAGTATATGAGTTCAGTAAAATTTGGCTTCGTGAGGAAATTATTTTTGGGGTTGATTTCCTCTTTTTTTTTTCTATTGTTATTATTCCCATGTTATTTTCTACTTGCATCAATTTCTCTCAATCTCCCTGCATCAATTTCTATCTCCAAAAATTTTATTTTATTTTCGATTGTTATTATTCCCGTTTTATTTTTTCCTTGCATCAATTTCTCTCTCTCTAGAATTTCAAAGAAGAGTAATCCTCAAGAACACCAAAGAATTTCAAAGAAGAGCAATCCTCAAGAACACCAAAGTTTTGTTGCAGGCTTAAAGCTGGTCTATAGTTTAGGGGTGAGATATTAACCAGATGGGGTGTGCTTTCTCTCTCCAAAATCAGCAGAGGAAGAAATCCAAAAGCGGAAATGTATTGTGATGGCTCGGTAATCAGGTTTCTTTGATTTGGGCGAGCATGGAACTGGAGGGGTAGAGAACTCGATCCAAACTCCCTTCCTCCCAATAATCCTCAAATGGTGAAACTACTCTGATTATTTAGTGATTTTGAGGTGGATCCTTAACTTCAATTTGAAAAGATTCTTAAATAGCTCTCAAGGAAGCAATTTTAAAGCGTGCTCCTACATGGGCGTGCTATATGCATCAAATGAAATTTTCACTATAAAAATAAACTACTAAATTCGTTGCCCTTGTGTTCAAAATGTATAAAAATAAACTACTAAATTCGTTGGCCCTTGTGTTCAAAATGTCTAAAAATAAACTACTAAATTCGTTGGCCTTTGTGTTCAAAATGCTACTGGTGCTCCAAAAGTTGATGAAACAATTAGGAAGAAAAAATACATACAGCCTGCAAAATAATTGGCGATATTTTGGTGGAATTATCGCATGGTCTAAATTGTCTCAGTTTTATGCCCGAGTCCTTTTTTTTGTGCTCTTTTGTATATTTCCTTCATTCCGATATTGTTGACAGTAAATTGCCTTTTTAAAAAAAATTCAGTTACAAATTCTTGTATGTCGATATAGTTAAATGTTGGATACAGTCGTCAGCCCTATGTTTCAAGTTTTCCCTTAATTAAGAACTTTTTAAATGTTGAAACGATAAAACCATATTTAAAATCCACAGATAAAAAATTTGAGGTGGTTAGTTTTCTCCAATATTAGACTGGCCCATCTTCATTTTCGCTCCATCTTCTTTCAATATTAAAAATAGGGGGAAAATAAACAAGTAATTTTTTTCATATTGCTCTTGAGATATATAGTGTTGAGCACATACTATGCTCCTCCAAGAGGATATTGTGAATCAAGAAGACATACTTTAGAGGATTTTTTCAATCTGAAATTTGGGAAACTACCTAAGGATTTGAAGTAAAAATTTGAATTTTTAATTTGAATTTTGAGATTTTTGACTTCCAAGTCAGGCCCTCCAAAAATGGATGATCTCTATTCAATATGAGGCATTTTTTTTTTTCTAGTATATCGAGAGTTCAATTCAAATTTTTTTTTTTTTTTTATTCGATGAAGTTAATGTAGAAGACAAAACTTTTATATATTTTTGTTTTTCAGCAAAAGATGACTTACTAAATTATATTATAAAAAGTCATTTGTAAAAGGTGACTTACTAAAATATATTATAAAAGGTCATACAAGGAATGTACACACAAAATAAAAGCAGGAAGAGAGTGAAAGATCAAAAAATTTAAAACAATGAAAGTAAAAAAAAAAAAGAAGATAGAGGAGGGAGAAGACCTGGCCGAGGAGACTCCGACTCGGTGCAGTTCCTCAGCTTAATATGTACTGGGTTTTTATAAATATTATGTATCGCCAATTTTGTTCAAATGATATCTACTTGACTTATTGGCTGCTATGTATGCCTCTGCAGCTTCACATCTATGTTTCCTATGGTGTACAGTTCAAATCTCGTCAAACATCCCGCCATTTTCTATTAAAAAATAGACGTGTCTTATTTTATTAAAAATATTATGGCTGTCTTATTTTATTAAAAATGCGTGTCATTAAGGTTCTTGATACAAATAGCATCCAAAATGTTTACTTTTTAATTTTAATTTTAATTTTTCAATTTACTGTTGGAAGTAATTTTTAATTTTTTTTAATTTTATTTTTCAATTTTTGCTGGAACTGCATCCAAAATGTTTACTTTTTTATTTTTATTTTTATTTTCAATTTATTGTTGGAACTAATTTTTATTTTTTTTATTTTTATTTCCAATTTTTGTTGGAACTAATTTTGAGGGATATTATTATTATTATTATTATTTTCAATTTTTGTTGGAACTAATTTTGAGGGATATTCCTATTGGGGTTAAAAAGAGATTTTTATTTTATGTTATATGCAAATTTAGAGGATTTTAGTTTAATTAACATTGGCGTAGGAGGCTTTCTTACTTTCTAGGATGTCATGGTCTATATAGAGGAAAAAGTTTATATAAGGATGCAACCTTATAATGTAGAGCTACAGATGCACTTCAAAAATCCATCGGAAAATGTAGTTTTAATATTGAAAAATCTTTTGATTGCTCATCTCGACATCGAGATGTATGACCATGAAAAATAAAAAGATTTTAAGTTTCAGAAATAGTGCATTTTACTACATATTATCTATACCGTCCATTTTCAAAATTTTCATATGTTTATAGATCTACTTGATTTTAACCATTTTTTAAATTTAAAATTTTATAATTAGAAATAAAAATAGATTTTGAGATAATCCTAAGACATTTTACATCAAAATTATATACCATGATACAATTTGAAGGTGAACCTTACCTCTAGAGCTACGAATGCATCCATATGCCAACTACACCCCTATATCGATGGGCATTGTTAACTAAGTAATAAAAGAGTAGATGGGTGGGGAGATTGGTCATGTGAGAATTAGAGAATCCCTTAAAAAGAGGAAGGGGAGAGAAGATAGGAACGTTTGGGAAAGAGGATAATTTACATGATTTAGGGAGAGATATCGATGAATAGTTTTGTGAGGTAGATGGGAATCCTAAGTAGAAGCAAATGAGAGAGATGCTCCATTGGGAGAGTTGGACAATTTTGTAGAGAGTTATTTTTATGAATGAAAAAAAGAGTGATTCTTCATGGCTTGATTTATAGCCACCTTATTTTCTCCATAGTTGCTTAATTTTGTTGGTTTTAAGATTGAAAGAATGTTGAATTTATTTTCCTAGATAAAAAAAACTGATGAATAGCAAAGTACGGGAAAGGTTGTTAGTTACTCACCGGTTTAATAAACGGATTGATGCCCAAGATCGGGTACCCCAAAAACCCATCCGGATCAGTGAATCGGGGATCCGGATCAGGAATCGGTTAAATCGATCGGATTAAGCCTTAAAAAAAATCCAAAAAAATTATTAAAATTTATTATAAATGTTGTTCTTTTTTAATCCAATAAGAAATGGGGATACTACATTATTAACTTTAATTTTTTTCATCAATTTACGAATATTGAGATGTTCTTCCCATGTATCAACTTATGTTATCCATTAAATTTACATCACAAAAAAGAAAAATCATAGAATTATCATGGATGAATTATATAATCATATATGGACAAGAAAAATATGATACCTGTTATATTACCTTTTATTTCATTTTATTGACAAGAAATACCTTTTGTATTACTTTTTATTCTTTTGACGAGAAAAATAAGAAAATACCAAGAAATACTTACTGTATTAAGAGATACCTATTATTTTTTTTTGACAAAAAATAATTGTTGTAGTATTTTTTTTTTTTACTAGAAAAATAAAAAAATAACAAGAAATACTTGTTGCATTACCTTTTATTTATTTTTTTAACAATAACAAGAAATACTTATTGTATTAAGAAATACCTTTTATTTTTTTTGACAATAAATACTTGCTGTATTACCTTTTATTTATTTTTTGACAAGAAAAATAAGAAGATATTGTATTACCTTTTTTTTGCTTGTTGTAATACCTTTTATTTTATTTTTTTAAAAGAAAAATAAGAAAATGATGGGTTTTTGGGGTGCCCGATCCAGGGCACCGTTCCATTTTTTAAATATAATATAGCATTATAATATAGTATTATAACTATTAATTATAATATAATATTATAATATTGCATCAAAATAATTTAACAATATTAGAAAAACTTCCATATAATTTAAAAATAATTTTAATATATATATATAAATAATTATATTGACATAAATTTAACATAATTATATTTAAGTTATTAACATAAACAACAACAATTTCATATAATTATGTTAATTTTTGTAAATTAGTATTCTTGTCGACATCGACTTCGAATTGACGAAGGATCACTTTAGTTGACTAAAGATCACCCTCACGGACCACGAACTTTATTAGATTGAGGTCACAATCATGTAGAACAACCTAACTATGGCCACCCATGCATGTAAGATAACAACAAATTTGTAAGAGGGTGTGGTTTGTACTTTACTGATTTCGCATCCACACCGATGGGAATTATCCCACATCGAAGCCTTAAGGAAGAATTGTAGGATATAAAGTGTTTGTGGCGGATGCATGTCAATGTGAGTGCCTGTACAAGTTTGGGACGTGCACCTCATGCTATTGCGCTGTGAGTATTGTTGTTATGTTATCACTTATATGTTATGTATTGTTGTTATGTTATCACTTATATGTTATGTTATCGCCCTATGAGTAGTGACTTGTTGTTATGTTATCACTCATATGTGATGTTATCGCCCCATGAGCGAGTGATGTGTCATAACTCACTTATATGTTATTTTATCGCCCTATGAGTGACTTGTTGTTATGTTATCACGCATCTCATATGTTATATTATCACCCTATGAGTGACTTGTTGTTATGTTATCACTCATGAGTGACTTGTTGTTATGTTATCACCCTATGAGTGACTTGTTGTTATGTTATCACTCATGAGTGACTTGTTGTTATGTTATCACTCATATGTTATGTTATCGCCCTATGAGCGAGTGATGTGTCATAACTCATATGTTATGTTATCGCCTTATGAGCGAGTGATGTGCCATAACTCATATGTTATGTTATCGCCCTATGAGTGACTTGTTGTTATTTTATCACTCATATGTTATGTTATCGCCCTATGAGAGCGGGACGTGTTCTGTTATGACGACGGTTGACAACACACACGACAAATATGCCCCCTAATTTAAAAATGTTATCACTCATATT
>NW_006499912.1:1048612-1064749 GCF_000471905.2 Amborella trichopoda | reverse complement strand
AAAAAAAAACAAAAAAAACCAAAAAAAAAGGAAAGAAAACAAAAAAAAAAAAGAAAGGAAAAAATAAGAAAAAAAGAAAGAAAAGACGCAAAAAAAAAAAAAAAAAACAACGGGCAGGAGAAAATTGTCTTGAGATCCAAAACTAAAATAAAAAATGAAAGTCAAAAGATCTGACACTCAAAAGAGAGTGGAGTCGGTTTCGAAAGAAGCCCGAAGTAGTCTGAGCAAACCTTCCATTGTGACTGACACATCAAAGGTCTTCTGACACCTTTTTCATCAATCATCTTCGATGTTAAAGTTGTGAGCTGAAATGGCTCACCAAATCCAATTGAAAACGTCCAACATGTACAACGTAAAGCAGTCAGGAAAATCACAGTCAAAACATCAAACTCATGCGATATAAAAGAGCCAAGACACTAACTTGTATGATGACAAAAAGATCGGGTACGCAATTTCAAATCAACATCAAACCTGTACGACATAAAAGAGTCAGGGCAGGTACAAAAACGTTAATCACTACATAATGTAAAACTTCTCATAAAGCTCCATGGTAGCATGAGCCTAAATTGCTTACCATACCTGGTTTTTAACATTCTCTCCCTTTTCAAAATTTCCCATGTGTTTCATGAAATTCACAAAAACCTTAATTTTTTTGATTAAAATTGTTGCCCAAAACTATGTTTCTGTTTCAAAATTATATCTATCTTCAAAACTTTCTAAAATATTTTAAAAAACGAAGGAGTTTCATATAAGATTGGATATGATGTTTCCGTTGCCACCAAATCCTGAATTATCATGCTTGCAAACCCTTAGGAAAATAGAAACCAACTCATAGGTTTCCAAAACAAAAGGCCTAAACCTGTGGACCCCAAGATTCAGAATCTAAGGCGAACAAGAAGTTCAGTTAGCCAGGAATTCATCATCTCATCATTTCTTCTAATTAGACTCCGATTCGATTAAAGAACTAGACCCCACGAAAAAGATCTAAAGTTGAAGATGACTACACTAGTTTTTCCTAAGTAGCATTAGAGTGACGACAACAAGGAGTGTAATCAACTCAAAGATAGAACAGTTTCTATTAAATGTCATTTCGAATCTCGATTGTCGGATACCTCTCAACCGCACTAACTTAAAGATAGCAGTATCAGTTCGATGTTTTACGGATCAAAAACATCCATCAACGTACCACCTAACCAAAAGGTACTGGTCATTTAAAAGAATGATCCATCGAAAAAGGTTTTCCCTCCCACTGTTTCTCAGGTGTCTATTTCTATGCCATTTACCTGGTGTCTTAGGTGAATGCCAATGAGGAGCAATTGTAGACATCCTCTTGGGCTAAGACAACTCTTAAAAACCTCGATTTTGATTATAAAGGACCACATAGACTTCAACCTAAACCCAATATAATTAGTCCAAAATTGGTCAAACCCTATTCCAAATTGAAGTATGCCCCAAGAGCTTTCCAACAGTCCACAAATCACCTAAATTGGACCTAGAATTAAAATGATTCAAAAAATGACAATTTGATCCCTACGAGACCCTACAAGTGACGAGCCTCGGGGTGGGCCGTGTTGTGGCCCAGCAGAGCCAAACATGGCCTGAAGATGCAGTAAATGTGTTTTTTCTAAATAGATAATCCAAAAGATCAAGATAAATCAAAAAAATGGAAAAAAAAAAAAAAAGGGACAAGAAAAATCATCAATTGAAGCCAATAACTACCTCCCTCCAAAACCCAAAAAGATACATCAAAATCCCATATAAATCATTAAAAATAGGACATAATTCTTGAAATTAAGAAAATTGACTAAAAATACCCAATGTTAGAGAAAAAAAAAAAAGCAAAAGAAAGTAGAAAAAACCCAAAAACTACCACAAATTAATTTCAAAAAATCCTAGAACCCAAATTCTACGTTAATAGATCACAAAACCTACCTTAAGAGATTCCAAAATTTTAGAAAACTAAGAAAGTTCTCTTCCAGTCCCAAGAGAAGCCTAGGTAAACCTTACCTAAAAGTTTCAAGCTTTTCCCTTGCCTTAGGAACCCTAGATCTATATCAAATAACCTTAATTCTACCAATTCCAGCAAACATAAAGCATCCAAAAAGGAGTTGGTGGCACAAATCAGAAGAACAACCTGATCCAAACCCAAAACTTCAAGTTTTGGGTCCCTAGAGTTAAATATTTATTTTTGTTCGTAATTTTATTTTATTTTTTCAATTAATTCTCTATTTTATTTTATTTACTTATAAAAATTAAATTATGATTAGATTTAGTTAAATTTAAAAATATTTTTAAGTCAAAATACGAACTTGCAGCTAGGTTAAGCCACCTCCAATTGATATAAACCTTCAGGGAGAGGGATATCATACTTCAAATATAATTTCATGCGAGTCTCGACTCAAACCTAAAACATAAAGTTTTGAGGTGCTGGTCAAGGCATATCTTACCAAACAATGTATATGGATGCTGGGTTTAAGCCAACTCCGAATATTGCCCAATTTGTATAATCAACAAATTTGGTCACTTCTATACCCTTATTTTGTACATAGAACTTTTTTAGAAAGGGTATTTTTTATCATGAGGATGGGTGTGATATCATCTACATGTGGTAAGACATCACCAATATGGAGTATTGAATGTCATTAATATGCTCCATGTGGATGATGTCACACCCATGTGAAGGATGTCACACCCCTCCTAATTACCAAAAATACTTTTACTAAAAAAAATGCTCCATGTACAAAATAAGAGCATAAAAGTTATCAAAATTTGTTTAGTACAGTGATAAAATACTCTATAGTCTATATATATATATATATATATATGAAAATGTTGATATTAGCCCACTAGCTCATATGAACATATGAGCCCAACGGCCCAGATTGAATCTAGGCTGATCTGATGGTCACGACTTCATTTTGTGTTTGAATCTTAATTTTTTTTATAAATCCAAATAACTTGAAATTTTAGTTATCCCTTCTTCTCATCAAGGTGCATCTAATAAAAATATTTAAAAAATAATTCGTGAAAATTAAAGTGACCAAAATACCCCTAAAACTTTTTTGGGCCATTTTGATCAATTTATTTATTGTAAATTATTTTTTGATATTTTATTATAATATAATATTTTTGAAAAACACACGCCTAATATTTTAAGGTATTTGAATTTGTAGAAAAAAAGTAAATTTTAAGTACGAAATGAGGTCGTGACCGTCAGATCCGCCCATATCTAATTTGGGCCATTGGGCTCATATGAACTCACGTGTTCATATAAGCTAGTGGGCTAATCTTAGTATTTTTCATATATATATATAAGGATAAAGCCCATTTTGACATCATATGTCAAGGTTTCCTCATGCCCCGTCTATCAAGCCTTATATCCTTAATTGATGACGAATTAAAAGAGACATCACACCTCATCAAAAGTCCTCCAATATCCAGGGGAGAGGCATATAATGTCCATATAAGTATATGTATCTTAGAGTTTCATCTTAAATTGAAACCTCTGCATGATCTCTTATCATAGACTGCAACTCACGATGCACATGTGCAACTAATGGAGGATTAAGAAAATATACATCATACTGCATCAGATTCCTTTATTATCACATGGAGAGGCATATTGACGCATTAGGAGTATATGTATCCCAACACCTGTCTCATAATAAGTTGGTTTTCATATCTTTTGTCATCAATCGTTAGTCAAAACGAACATACTTGAACAACGAGTCGTTAGTATCATATTTTTATAAATCGTAAGTCACAACGTATAGGGCGGGCTGACTAACGAGTCAAGACTCTAAACGTATATTGGGCCTTCATATGATGAATCATGGTCATATCATATCAGGGGTATATCGAAGCAGGGATTATGAAGAGCCATGCTCATATCTAATCCAATGTCTGTCCAGACTATCATTATGCATTCATAAAGACATACTAAGCCTTACATATGGTGACTAAACTCATTCAATAACCCAGGCATATCTCTAAGGTCTTTTTACACATCCCATTCATTGTTAACAAATTTATCTGACGATCGTCAAGATGTATCTGAAAATACACCCAACAAGTTGACACCTTATACAAATGTCATATATGTTAAACATATAGACTCAAGGCTCTAAACAATCAAATTAGAGCCCACCTCAAAAATTTTACTAGAAGAGGTTGTTTTGGTGCCCAAGTGTCCTCAAATTGATCATCTCGACAACAGAGAAAAAATGGATTTATCTAAAATTTGGGGCGTATGTACATATGACCAAGTCACACCCAACAAAATATTAAAAAAATAGTATTCATAAAATAAAATGAGGAAATTACCCCTTAAACCTTATAGGGGAATTTTTCATAAATTTTATCATTCAAATTATTTGTTTTATATTTTATTCATGTGCATCTCACTTAGTGCACACACCTACAAAATTTCAGATCATTATGATTAGTAAAAAAAATATTAAAATTCAAACACTATCAGATATTTATTACCGTGTGATAAACTTTGAACGGTGATAAAGCCATATGTAAAGTACTGTAGAACTTCACCTATAGGCATTTAAATTATTTTTTTTATATTTTATTCATTTGCATCTTACTTAGGCGCACACACTTACAAAATTTCAGATTATTATGATTTGTAAAAAAAAATATTAAAATTCAAATTTTTGGTGATGTCTCTAGAAAAACCATCCTCTCTCTCTCTCAGCCATATAATCTTTCCTAGCATTGACTCTTAACATATAAGACAACAATTTCTTTTGACAAAAATATAGGACAACAATATTTAATCTCTTCAAATTGAAAATTTTCTCCTTTGTTATCCATTTTTTTTTTTGACAAGATTACTTAGCTTTTATTGATACTAAAGAGGAAAACAGATAATCACTGAAGAAACTGCATCCATTACTTGAAGCCACAAGTACACCAATTTATGACATTCAAAAAATTGCCTTCCAATATCACTGTATTTCCAAACCCCTTCTCTCTCCAAATCAAGAGTCCTTGTAAAATGACTCTTAACTCTGTATGATTTGCAATAGCCACACCACATGGTAGCATAAAAAATAATAATATTCCAACTATGATCTCTAAATGCTCCACCAAAAATTGCTGCCCCAGGATTTCCAAGGGAATAACCATCAAAATTAATCTTCAGAACTCCAACTGCCGGTAGTACCTATCTTAATTTTGGCCTAACTTTCAAAAAAGATAGGCGATGAGATTACTCATATTTGAAAACACATCAACTTTAGAAATCCCAAAGTTTTCATTGGTAACTCTAAGCCAACTCCAAACAGAATTCAAAATTTTATATTGTAGCTCTTGATTCCCTAAAGATATGCCATCAAATGTTCTTCTATTTCTCTCTAGCCACAACTCTGAAATGATTGCACCTCTAAAAATATCCCAAATGATTCTACCACTTTTTGGAAGACCAATCAGTTGAAGTTGCTGCATCCATTGTACCAATGATCTGGTATGACCATATTTACCCCAATATGGTACATAGCCCACTGCCAATTGTGGTAAGAGAAATAACATAAAAAGAAAAGATGAAAGCAATTTTCTTCATCACTTTTACATAGTAAGCATACATTTACTATCACTTCTCCCCTCTTCCTTAGGTTGTCCACAGTCAAAGCCTTTTCTTGTGTCATAACCCAAATGAAAGCTTTAACTTTAAGTAGGATCCTCCATTTCCAAATATCATTATGGTCTAGCTGGGTCCATCAAATACGATAATGGAAAAATGTGGATTAAGCAGGTCTTAATGAAAAATTCTCATTCTTTTCGACTACCCATATTGCTTCATCGTTAGCCTTCAGAAAAAGATGAATATTAGCCAAATGCTGCAACAACTCAATTAATTGGTTAAAACCCACATTGGGTATACAATTATATCGACAATTAATATTCCTTATAACATCACGACCATTTATCAATCCAATGTCACTCACCTCAGCCATCTTATTTGAACATCTGTGAAACAAATCTGGAAAATTGAACTTAAGAGCCTCCTCTGTTGCCCATCCCTGATGGCAAAACAACACATTGTCACATCTTCCCACATTCCACCTAATTTGGCTGAGCATAAAAGTTCTCATGTAATTTATTGTCTTCCACACATGAGACTGCCTCATATCACAAGAGTTTCCTCTTGCAATAAACTTGTTTAAAGCATCTACCCCATATTTAGCAATGAGAATATGCTTCCACAATTGATCTTCTGGATCTAAAGATCCCTACCACCACTTAAAAATTAGAGCTTGGTTCATAAGTTTGATTCTACGAATTCCTAAACCACCTACCCCTTTTAGTGGGCATACCCTTTCCCAAGTTCGGAAATGGACACTTCTTCTAGTCCCCATTCGAGCCCCACAAAAGTTCTTCATTATCTGCACAATTTTTTTGCTATCCAAAGAAGATATGACCAAAAGGGACATTTACTATAACAGATTGAGCCAAATCCTTGAGAAGATTGGAATCCTCCTCAAGCTAGAAGCAAAAGACCCAAAGCGTTTAATTTTAAAGGGGAAAATGATGTGGATCCCTTCCTAAAAAATTTATGGTCCATTTAGATCATTGGGTTCTCCCATAACCCGTAGAACTGATTTGCCCAATACCCTTCACATGTAACAATTACCCTATTAACCCTATTCGATGTGAAAAATCCATGTTCGCCAGAACTCAAAAAATCCTCTCTCTCCAAAATCCAAAGTTTCATTTAGATCATATGGGTATAGTACATATATAGGGCATTTCCTTGAGAGAAAGAGAGAGAGAATTGACTCGACCGAGTCCAAGAACCATGGTTTTAATAAAAAGGGTATTAGAAGAATAAGTTTTTATTATAAGGGGGTCCATGAGTTTCAGGTAAAGCAGAGAATCTAAATGGACCCTAAATTTGTGAGGAGAGGACCATGTCATTTTTCCATTCCTTCTTCATATAAAGAGACGTATATGTCATTGCTACTTGCAACAACACTAATACTCAATTTGCCATATTCTCTTCAAATATCTCATATTGGCACAAATATTCAATTGGTTTTGAAAAATTTCAAGTACCAAATGTTCTTGTGTTACCCAAATTCAAGAAGAGGTCAATATGAATAAGCTAATTTACATCTCACATTAAATTTGAATTTGATTTTTTTTTTTTTTTTTCGTTGTTAAGGACCAAGAGACGTGGAAGGTGATTCTTAAATGGGTATAAGAAAATACGTTTTATGTTTCGAAAGATGATCTTATTTTAAGAAAGGGTCGTGGTGGTAACACCCCCACACCTAGTTACCATGCTGTGGTTTTTAATCCTACTGACATTAATCACTGACACCTTCAAAAAGTCTAACTCCCTAATCTATATGAAAAAATGGGTAGGGGCCGTCTTCCCCACTGAATTACCCAAAAAGGATAAAAAGATTGTCGTATTTTTGCTCTTTCAATGCCTCCCAAAGTAACATAGCAACTAAGGGCCCGTTTGGCTAATTGGATTCAGATTTCCAAGAGTCATGTTTCCTGGAAAAGCTGGGTCAATCGTGTTTGGTTCACTCAGAATTGACATTTCTGTTGGAATTGAGATTTGATGCTCTAAAAATATGTTAGATCGAACATATCTTTAATTACTAGACAATTTGAAAATAGGTAATCTAGATAATGTGTTACGATATGCACCATTTTTTGGACTTGAAATGGTGTAGACAATTAATGCGAGTATTTTTAAAAATCACAATTTTGGGATTTTTGAGTTCTACCTTTCTAGAATGGTAATTAGCATTTTTTTATTATTAACACTTGTTTGAATATTTACTAATTATATAATTAAGTTATGTTAGAGTACTCACACTATAGAGCAATTTACAATTTTACTCAACAAATTTTGGATACTTGTATACCTTTGTTTTATATATGGAGCATTTTATTAGTAAGGGTATTTTTAGACATTAGGAGGGATATGACATCATCCACATGGGGTGTGACATTATCCGCTCCATGTATAAAATAAGGGTATATAAATGTTCAAAATTTGTTGAGCACAAATATAAATTACTCTATAGTGTGACCACTCTAACATAATCCATTATAGTTTGAACATTTATACATGCGAACCTAACAAAAATTGAGTCATATATATTGAACGTTAGAAAGTTGAACCCAAGTAGTTAAAAAGGAGGTTTAAGCTATCCCTTTTTTGGCTACTCCATCACCCTTGTCAATGTCATTGAGTGGTTTCTACTTAGATGTAAGGAGCCTCTAATATTAGGATCCAAATAAGATCATGTTTCTTGACTTGAAAGAAAGTAGTTGTACCGAAACCATAATATGAGCACACTAATCCCAAACTGGTTTTAATCTAGAGTATGGCAACTTAGACATCCATTTGACCGATGTTAGTTACATAACAAATTTTGGAATATAGAATTACATGTCTCATCTTTGGCAAAACTGAGTAAAGCAATAACTGACTTAAAAAACAAATTATAAATATCTTATTTTACAGCTAAACCACTATTCAAGAAGAGGACAATGAGAATAATCAAGACTTTCTCTTACTAAAAAGGAATACCGCCCAAAATCGCCGCATAAAAGGGTTCTCTACAGGAAACTAGCCTTTTGCACTTCAAAGAGCACCATCCTAATGTTTCTTTCTAGGAAGGTCACTTCTCTCTTTCTAGAGGGCTCTCTCTCTAGAGGAAGCTACCTTACCCATATGGTGACTCTAAATAAGGTGCAAATACTCTAATCTCTCTCACTCCGTATACATTTATATAAACTTCCAATAGATGTCACATATATAATAAAACCTATTCAATACAACAAATAGTTCTAATCTAATTCGCGATTAGGATATTAACCCTATTTGTGGGGCAATTTCTACGAGATGGTGATAGTTAAGTATTCATAGTTAAGTATTTACGAACACCATGGTTCCAATTGTTTCATTTATTATTTAGTGATTTTGAGGTAGATCCCTAACTTCAAGTTGAAAAGATTCTTAAATACCTCTTAGGGAAGCAAATTTAAAGCGTGCTCCTACATGGGCGTGTTATATGCATCAAATGAAATTTTCATCTTAAAAATAAGGATTGTCTACAAAGAAACCATTTATCTTTTCTACATGGAGGTCATAATCAATCTTGTCCCTTATAATTTAAAACTGGTGGTTGTTAGAATGTCACTGAATAACTACAAAGTTCCGAAAAAAAAAGTAATTTGGACTTCGTGACTCACTCCAAACCATCGAATTTAACATCTATGAGTAGGAAAAATTGTGATATATATGTAGCAATGATAAATGGTCTCTTTGTAGACAATCCCATAAAAATAAACTACTAAATTTGTTGGGCCTTATTTTCAAAACGCTACTAGGGCTCCAAAAGTTGAAACAATTCGTAAGAAAAAATACGTACAGCCTTCAAAATGATCAGTGATATTTTGGTGGAATTATCGCATGGACTAAAATCTTCTCAGTTTTATGCCCAAGTCTTTTTCTTTGTGCTCTTTTGTATATTATGATATTCCTTCATTTGATATTGCAACAACAAATTTCCTTTTTTAAGTTTTTTCGGTTACGAATTCTAGTGTGTCGGTGTAATTTAATATTGGAAACATTTGACTTCTCCATATTTCAAGTTTTTCATGAGTAAAAACTTTTTCAATGTTGAAATGATAAAACCATATTTAAAATCCACAAATAAAAAACTTGAGGTTGTCAGTTATCTACAGCATTAGACCGCTCCATCTTCATTTTCTCTTCCTCTTCTCCCAAGTCCCCCTACTCAATAAATAGGGAAATAAACAAGTAAATTTTTTTATATTGCTCAATAAATAGCAAAAAATAAACCAGTAAATTTTTTATATTGCTCTTGAGATAAAGTGTTGAGCGCATATACTATGCTCTCCCAAGAGGATAATGTGAATTAAAAAAAAAACATACTTTTGATATTTTTTCTATCTGAAATTTGGGAAGGAAACTACTTAAGAATCGCTTGATAACTATTTTTGAAGGAAAAAATTTGAATTTTGAGATTTTTAACTTGGAAGTGAGGGCCTTCATAAATGGATGATCTATATTCAATATGAGGCATTATTTTTTTTTCAAGTATATAGAGATTTGAATTCAATTTTTCTTTTCTTTTTTTTCTTTCTTGTTTTTCAATGAAGTTAATATAGAAGACAAAAAAATTATATATTTTCATTGTTTTTGCAAAGAGAACTTATGAAATTATATTATAAAAGGTCATTTGTGAAAGATGACGTACTCAAATATATTATAAAAGGTCATTTGTGAAAGATGACGTACTCAAATATATTATAAAAGGTCATACAACGAACGTACACATAAAATAAAAGAAGGAAGAGAGTGAAGATCAGAAAAATGGAAGAAAGAGGAGGGACAAGACCTGGCCGAGGACACTCCGATTCGGTAGAGTTCCTCAGCTTCGGCTGAGGCCCAATACTATGTACCGAGTTTTCATAAATATTTTGTGCTCCAAATTTTATTCAAATAATGTCTACTTGACTTATTGGTACCATGTATGCTCAGCAGCCTCCATCTATGTTTCCTTTGGTTCACACTGCAATTCCCGTAGACATCACCCCATTTTTTATGAAAAAATAAGTCTTATTTTATTAAAAAAATATTGCCTTAGTTTATTAAAAATGTGTGTCATTAAGGTTCGTGATACCAATAGTGTCCAAGATGTTTAATTTTTTTTTTTTTTTCAATTTATTGTTGAGACTAATTTTGAGAGGTATTCATAGGTTAGAAAGATACTTTTATTTCATGTTATAGGCAAATTTAAAGGATTTTAGTTTAGTTAAGATGGCACACGAGGCTTTCCTAGTTTCTACGATGTCATGGTCTATATTGATGGGCATTCTTAACTAAGTAATAAAAAGTAGACGGGTCAGGGTATTGGTCACGTGAGGGTTAGAGAGTTCTTTAAAAAGAGGATCTAGAGGAGAGATTTACATGAGTTAGGGAGAGATATCCATGGTTAGTTACATGAGAGATAATAAAAGCGCCTTAGTAAGGATTCAAAAGATTAACTTTGGCGAAGTTTTGTTTTTTCGAAGAGTAGTATTTGGCGGGGCAAGTTGTTATTTGTCATTTTTGACATACTTGTATTTTCGGTGTGAATAAAGAGAGCCGGTAGTAACCTGGTCCTGCCGGTGCTCAAGACACCGACTGACCATGGGAACACTGTAGCAATAAGCCTAGTATTGGGTGATCTTTGAAGAAGTGTCATAATAGCTTCAAATTGCATGAGAGGGTAGTTTTGGATACACTAAGAAAACTCATAAAGTTTCGTCGTAATCGGACAAGTTTTGATTTGATCAAGACAAAGCTTAGTTTTCAAATCCAATTCTTATCATGTTGAAGATAGACCTTATAACTATAGCCCTATTTTCTAGGTCTCAAAACAGTATCAGACTATAGCCATTAGATCCGTAACATTACAAAACCCCATGCACCAAATTTCGGCTCAATCGGACCCTCTGAGACCATTCTGACTTGCCAAAAACTGGTGGGATGATTTTCAAATACTCATAACTTGCTCGTTTTAGGTCCAATTAAGCTCAAATTTGGACAGGAGCTAGATCGCGACGATACGCTCATTTTGATATATAGCACGTGTCATGACGTGGCTCGAAACAAGATAATTTTTAGAGAAAAAATAGGCTTAAAACATGAAAATTCATATTTTAAAAAGAAGAACATCCAATTCTTTGAGAGGTCATAGCTTAAAATCCCAATATTGGATCATCGCAAGTTTAAGTCTGTTGTGATCGTGCTTCAAAGAGGTCAGATGACACTGAATTTTGAGGTCGAAGATGCCATATATTTTTTGTCATCTAAGTCCCAATTTCTAGCTACTTCCCAAAATTAGAACGTGCTCTAATGGCGAACCAAATTGACGAAATTTGTCACAAAATGATCATGCTAGTTTCATCTCCAATTTGTGATCAAAATGAAGGCCCGGAATATCATGGATCGTGTCGAATCGGTGGTCAAAGAATAACAAAGGTTATGAACTTGGCCTGATTTTGGGTTATTTTCTTCAAACTCCTTTTCAAGACGATCAAAAGTCATCAAAACGTGCGCAATAATTCAAATATGGATTCTACGACATTTAATCCCTCGAATTACTACCGTAAATGTCTGAAAAATCCTAGCAATGACAAGAGGTCCCTCATAGAGAGATGGTTTTGTTATTTGTTGAAAAGTGCTGAGGGGTATTTTGGTTATTTTTCAAAAAATGGGATTAATATTTTAATCCACAAAATATGTATTTTTTGACAATTTTAATTAGTTTTTACCAATCCACCCATGTTTTGAGATTGCTCTAGATAAGAAACTCAAGTCATTTGTAATAGTCTCCCTTGAGAGTGTGGGAAATTAATGAGAAAAGCTTAAGAATTCTAAGAGCTTAGGCTTGTTCTTTGGCTTTGCTTTCAAATTCAAGACTCAAGATGGGAGGAGAGAGAAACATTTCCTAGAGAGAGAAAATGCCCCTAGCAACCCTTCACTCCCTCGAACCCCAAAAATTCCAACTCCCTTAGAATTCCCAAGTCTCAATCCCATATACCCTAGAATTCCTAGCTTCTATACACCCTAAAATACACCCTAGAACCCCTAGCTTCCAATCCTACTCCATACATCCTATAACCTACCTTAGCTAGCGTACACCCTACTCTACACCATACACCATAGTACATCATACACCATAGTATCCCATATACCTTAGTCATCCTATACCTTACCCCATACCATACACCTTAGTTCCTATACACCATACCACAACCCAACTCAACTAAGCCAAACACATAGACTTTAAAACCCTAACCTTGACCCAAAAAAGACCAAGGTTTCTCTCTCATGCACATGCAAAGGGACCGATGAAGGTGTAACTAGGCTCAAGCCCATTCTAGATCCACTCTCTCTCAACTCTCTTTCTCTTTCTTTCTCTCTCACTCTCTCTCTTTCTTTCTCTCTCTCTTCTTTTTATCTATCTATCTCTTCTCCCTTTCTTTCTCTCTTCTCCCTTTCTTTCTCTCTTCTTTTTCTTTCTCACTCTTCTTTCTCTCTTTTCTCTCTTCTCTCCATTTCTTTCTCTCTTCCTCTCTCTCTCTCTCTCCTTCTTTGTTCTCCCCTTTCCTTCTCCTTCCTTCTCTCACTCTCTCTCTCATGTCCAAATTCCCAAACCAACACCTAGGGCTGGCCCGGTACCATAGGCGGGTCCATCTCCTCTTCTCCCCCTCCTCTACCCTATCTCACTCACCCTCTCACCCGAAAGCTCGGACCTGCACCATAGGCAGGTCCAAGTGTCTCACCTCACTCTCACGTCTCCTCATACTCTCATTCCCCCCCATCAAAGCCCAGACTCGCATCATAGGCAGGTCCACCTCTGTTATCGTCACACTCACTCTTGTCGTCACTCTCTATTTTTATCTCACTCTAAACACTTCTCTATCTTTCTAATTCTTATACTCATTTCATTTTATTTTTATTTTCTTCATTTCTTCATTCTCTTTCATACTCACTGCTTCTTTCATCTCTTAAGCACCCAATTTAAGGTCTTCTTGAGATAGTGCCCAAGGGTTCTAACTCTTGGACTGCTACTCTAATCACTAATTCATACAATATAGTCGAGATATAAGAGATGTTGATTTTCTTGCATTCAGTCACTCGGGTGGGGGTCATCCAGAGTCTGCTTTTCTTAGAGTTCTAACCCTTGCACTACTCTAACCACCGAGTCACATAGTATTCGGGTTGTGAAGAGATTTCATCTCTCACTCCCTCTCTTTCTTCTCTCCCTCGATCACTTTTAGAGGGCTCCTTGGGTTAGTAACATGGTTATAGCCTCAGTCCTATAACCCAACTTTCCAAATCCTCTAGTAATCAAGGCTTTGTGCTTGGTGTTTTTCCTTGTATCCGGTAATACCTCTTAGGAGAGGTTACACGAGGAGGCTGTCCAATTTTTTTTTTGGGTCATCCCTTCACTTCTCTTACTTCACCTTCTTGCACTTCTCATATCTAAACCAAGTTCTCATCAAATCATTCTCATTCGCTTCTTTCTTCTCTTTCTTACCTTTTTCTCCTACCACTCTACCCCCAAAACTAGAGCCATTGCCTATAAAAAGCTAATCAAAGACGAGTTAACTTTAAGTGGATTTCATTAGCAGTTTTTTCAATGAGAGTTCAGGTGATGTGTTGAGTTTAGAATGGGGACCGAATTCCAACTGTGCTGCTGAACAGCTTGAGGACTTTCGTTCATTTATCGAAGGAGGCAGTGGCCCAGACATATCCTACAAACTCAACCACGGTGAGGTGGGTGTTCGAATCCACCTCTTCATCATTTTAAAATCCTCTCATAGTTGGACATACCTTTTCACACGTGACATACAGGCGCACACGTGCTCGTGAGGTCAAGCGGTTGTTTTAGAGGGGGTCAATCATACCCGAGTCCCCAAGGGAGCAAGAGCGAGGTAGATCTAGGCCCGACCAAGAGCTTCTTCATGGCTTGATTTACAACCACTTTATTTTCTCCAAGATGCTTTAAGAAGATTTTTTATCAACTTTCTTATCAAAGACGACATCCTCTATAAGAAGTCTTTCGAATGAATTCTCTTAAGATGTATTGAACATCCAAAAGTTGATATTATGCTCAAGGAACTACACAATAAAGGAGGACATGCAGAGGAAACACCCCTAGCTCAGAAAGAGGATTGGCATGAGAAATTGCAAGCTACACTCGAGGCTTATAGAACCACTGAGAAAATAGCCTTAGGAATAACTCCCTACTCGCTGGCCTATGACATGGAGGTGGTACTTCCAATCGAACTAGAAATACCTTCTCTTAGGGTACTTGCTCACAAAGAATCAGACTACAAGCAACAGGCTGAAGCCTGACGAACCACTCTCGAAACCCTAGACCAGAGGCGACTGTGAGTAGTTGACAAAATGATATTCTATCATCACATAATTGAGCGAGCATATCTAAAGAAGGTGATACCTTAAGAATTCAGAGTTGAGGATCTAGTTCTAAAGAAAATCTTCCATTAGATAATGAATCCTCACCCATTAGGAAAATTCAAGCCTAACTGAGAAGGACCATATGTCATAACCCAAACTCATTCAAGCAATGCTTACAAACTGAAGAACCTTGAAGGATGGGAGCTGAATGATCTTATCAATGTTATGTACCTCAAGAAATATTACTCTTGAAAAGAGAAATAAACAAATAAAAAAATATTGAAGATTAAGAAGCTAATAGTGGCTCCGAATATGAAGATCAAGCCTTGAGTAATGCGATTCAAGGAGGAAGAATTTACAAGAATTTGGCAACTGTTATCAAGTATCGGATACCGACCGGGAGCAAGGAAATTCTAAGGATAACCAAGACTAAGACCTCCCTGCCACCTAGAAGAAGGAAGGAAGATCGAGTTCTTATCTGTTTTCTCGAATGAAGTGTCAAAAAAGAAAAAAAATAAATAAAAGAAATTCTGTCGGGATAAAAAAAAAAAAGGTATCCCGAGCATTGGAAAAAAAAGGCCACCGGTCTGAACACCCAAAAGGGACCCTAACGCGATAAAAATAAAAATAAAAATAAAAATAAAGACAAAAAAGGAATCTACCACGTTAAATATCTGAAAAAACAAGCGTTGGTAAAAAAGCCACTAGGCTGAATACCTAAAAGGGACCTCGGGGCGAGTGGAAAAAGAACTTCTTGACCTTTTTCGTCTCTTCTCTAAAATCTCTAGAAATTCTTCTCTTCTCAAGTCAGAATGGTGTCAGAAAGTAACATAGTGTAAAAGCATCAGTCCAAGTAAATCTGAAGAACCTTGACTATCAGAACTTCAAAGGGCTAGGTAAGTGAAGGAACCCAATTGGAAGTCCAACGGGATTCTAAGTACATGGGCAAAATTCAACGTTATCCAAGACACTGGCTTGCTAAAAAATTCAAGAAAAAACCATGCCTTGAGTTGTGTCACAAAGATCCAAGATTGAATAATGAAAAGTATTCGGTGATTCGTAGTTTGGAAGATCCCAAGCAAAGGCTCGGCGAGCTCATACTCGAAATAACAAAAAACAAAAAAAAAAAATGGTATTAATGTCAAGACCTCTTAGGGATA
>NW_006499912.1:1016042-1045401 GCF_000471905.2 Amborella trichopoda | reverse complement strand
TATTGCTCGAAATATGACCTACCAAGGCCTAATTCCAATAGTCTCTTATTCAATAGGAGCGATTAAGAGACTGAAATCTTGGCGTCTTGCGGAATGGATGACGCATCAAGAGTTCACGTGTTGAAAAAGCAATCTTTGAAGGAGATGTGAGGGTCACCTCCTAGGCAGGGTTTTATAGGTTAGCCTCTTGTTTAGCTGCAATCGGCAAGGGCTTGGAGAATCCAAACGAGAAAAATAGAACTCGAGTACTTATTTAGTATTCGCCCTATATGGAATGGTCATATGGGACATTAGTTCGTATCCTGACGCTAGACCATTACATGGCATGTGCATTTTCATTTTGTAAGGGAAGCCACTCTCCAAAATGTATTATTCGAGTTTGGAAGAGCCAGTGCACATGTGCTTTGCGAGGACCCCTGTAATTGAGTTAGATCATGTCCCACAAGGGTACACCTGTATTCTATCAAGAGCTGGATGATCGAAAGTTTTGGCTCAACTGCTTCGAGATGAGAAAGAATCTCACCTCAGTTTCCAAGATGAGTAAAGCTGGGTTTGTGTTCTTGTTCAATGAGGATAAAGTCTATGTACATGATGGCTCTATTAATAGAGACCTTGTTTTTGTAGCCCACTTGGTTCAAGGGCTTTATGAAATTAAAAAATGAAAAATAATTTTGCTTACTTGAGTGATGATTTACAAAATTTTACTTTATGGCATTTAAGTTTAGGTCACATTAATCGATATAGAATACATATTATGATGAAAGAATGATTGCTTGATAAAATGAATGTCGATTCTCATAATAGATGCGAGGCTTGCCTTTAAAGAAAGATGGTAAAGAAGTCCCACCAAAAGTTTGAAAGGGTCTCTAGTCTTTTAGAGCTAAACCAGACAGATGCATGTGGACCTATGAGTGTTCCTACCATGGAGCACATGAGGTACTTCATAACATTCATTGATAAAAAAACACATATCTCATAAGAAACAAAAGTGAGGCCATAACCAAATTCCAACAATATAAAGCAGAAGTTGAAAGCCAACTAGGTCGAACCATCAAAAAGCTTAGATCAGATAGGGGTGGGGAATACACCTCCCAAGCCTTCCAAGATCTTTATGTCCAATATGGGATTGTCCACCAAACCATCATGCCTTACGCACTTGAACAAAATGGGGTTGCCGCGAGAAAGAATATGACCCTAGTTGAGATGGTGCAAAGTATGATGAGTATCGCTAATATTGGATTAGAGTTTGGGGGGGAGGCGATTCTAACCGCACATATGTCCTTAATCAGACTCCCACCAAAGCAATTCAATCAACTCCTTACCAACTCTTCATGGGCCAACCTCCCTTAATAAAGCACCTCAAGGTTTAGGGATGTTGACCTCATGTTCTCATACCATCCTAAAATAAGTCTAAACTTGATCCTAAAACCATAAAATGTGTTTTCATAAGATACCCAGATCATGAGAAGGGATTTAGGTTTTATAACCTCTTGAATCTTAATGTGATTGAAAAACTTGATGCCCATTTACTTGAAGATGAATTCCTTGTGAGAGAACCAACCCAAAAGAGAGTAGACTTCTATGAGCTTTAGCTTAACAAAGAAATTGAAACCATCCCACTTAGGCTTAGACAAAGTGAAAGAATAAGGAGACTACCAACATTTTTCACTTACCTTGGGGAGAACTATGAGAAGATTAGTGAGGAACCCGATGATGAACCTTATTCTTACCAACATGTTATGTCTTGTCCAGATCATAAGTTATGAGACGAAGCCATGCAAGATGAGATAAATTCAATCATAAAAAACCATGTATGGGAGTTAGTCCGATTACCACCTAACCTTAGATCCATTGGATGTAAGTGGAAATTAAAAAAGAAACTTAACTCTGAAGGGCGTAGCGAAAAATACAAGGCAAGACTTGTAGCAAAAGGTTACTAAAAATGAAGGGGTAGATTAATTTGATATTATTCACCTGTTGCCAAAATGCCTTTAATTAGGATGATCATATCCTTAGCAGCCTACCTTGACCTAGAATTGCATCAAATGGATGTGAAAGCCGCCTTCTTAAATGGTGACTTAGAAGATATATACATGAACCAACCTGAGGGTTTTATTGTGAAAGGAAAGGAAACGTTTGTGTACAAACTTAACAAATCACTTTATGGTCTCAAACAAGCTTCAAGAAAATGGTTCCTCAGGTTCCAACAGACCCTAATTAGATATGGATTCAAACCAAATGACGATGATCATTATGTATACCATAAGACCTGTGGGACTGACATTACTTTCATGACTTTATATGTTGATGACATTCTAATAACTAGTAGCACCCTAGACCATATAAGGGACACAAAGGCAATGCTATGAAGTAACTTTGATATGAAAGATATGGGAGAGGCTTCGTATGTGTTAGGGATTCATATTATAAGAGATAGAGTAGCCTGCACTATTCAATTATCTCAATCTACATATTGCAAGAAAGTTCTTGAGAGATTTGGTATGAGTGAATCCAAGCCTATAGATACACCTGTGGAAAGGAGAGAAAAATAAAATGTCAATATGAAACCAAACAATGATCTTGAGAGAAATGAGATGGAAAGGATCTCGTATCAGAGTGACGTAGGATCACTAATGTATTTAACCATGGGAACTAGACCCCATCTAGTTTTTGCTCAAAGCTTGATTGGTCGATTTCAAAGTGATCATGGATTAGAACATTGTAAAGCCATGAAAAAAATCATGAGGTATTTGAAAGGAACATTTAATTATGGATTAACCTATAGCAATGTGAGTAAGCTTAAAGTTTTGGGATACGACTATCAAGGAGACCCGGATGACTCGAGATCCACTTCGGGTTATTTATTTCTTTAGGGGGGTGGTGTCATTTCTTGGCGCACCAAGAAGCAAGATACTGTAGCCCTATCTAGCATGGAAGTCGAGTATATGGCTTTAAGTTCTGCAACTTTAGAAGCCATTTGGATTAAGAAGTTCTTGAATCATCTTAACTTTAACCCTCTAAGACATGGAACTATTAGAATCATGTATGGCAATCAAGCTACAATAGCAGTGGCAGTTGAACCAAGATTCGATAGCAAGTCAAGGCATATTAAAGCTCAATACAATAGAGTAAGAGAAGAGATAGCAGCAAGTGCAGTAGAAGTCGATTGCATTCCATCTGAGGCTATGTATGTAGATCCATGAACCAAAAGCTTGGGGCCAAGTGATTTTGTGAGGCATGTGCATGGGATGGTTTTAAGGAGGTTGACATAGTTGTTATTACTTTGTATATTGCTTGTGAATGATTAATACATGGATGAGTTTGAATGCTTTGATTTATTGTGAACAATAATGAGAGAGATATATACAAATTCAAGCCTCAAAAGGCCAAGTGGGAGATTGCTGGAAATATGACCTATCAAGGCCTAAATTCCAATAATCTCTCATTCAGTGGGAGCGATTGAGAGATTGAAATCTTGGTGTCATACGGAATGGAGCCTAGATTCTTTTACCCGAGTATGCACAAGGCATCGAGAGTTCACGTGTTGACAAAGAAATTTCTCAAGGAGGGGTGAGGGTCACCTCCTAGTCAGTATTTTATAGGTTAGCCTCATGTTTAGCTGCAATCGGCCAGGGTTTGGAGAATTCAAACGAGAAAAATAGAACTCGAGTACTTGTTTAGTATTCATCCTGTATGGAATGGTTAAGACTTATGGGACATAAGTCCATATCTTGACGTGAGACCATTACATGGCATGTGCATTTTCATTTAATAAGGGAAGCCACTCTTCCAAATGCATTATCCAAGTTTGGAAGAGCCAGTGCACATGTGCTTTGAGATGACTCTAGTAATTGAGTTAGATCATATCCCACAGGGGTACACCTGTAATCCATTGAGAGCCGGATGACCAGAAGTCTTGGCTCAGTGGCTTTAATATCGCCAATTATGTGTCCCTACTTTAGACTGTGGAACATAGGTCTATTGGCTCAGAACTAGCCCAATGGAGTACTCCAATACCTATAGTTATTAGTCTGAGATCTCACTATACCTTTTGTATGATTTTATAATGATGATAAAATCCTTATAATTTCTCAAAAATACTTTAAATATTTATTGTAAATTTTAGAGAATTTTTCATATTTTATTTGCTAGAAAAATGAGGTTTTTCAAATTGTTTGTTTCAAGTTCCACTTTAGTTCTGACCTGATAGTGCCATGTGGCGTCCAAGTTTCCATAGGGCTGCCACATGGCTGGTCGAGGCCTAATTTTCTTTGGTGTTCCTCACGCCGGGGTGCGAGGAGAAAATCCTCTCTAAAAAAACCACTAAAGGCTCGCGGGTGTGGCACGTCAGTTGATGCGGGCGCGTGTGCTTTCTAGTGTATGGATAGGCTACCAACAAAGAGAGAGATTTTACAATGAGAGAATATTAGTTTACTTACCTCATCACTGCGGGTTCGTCGGACATTCCGGGCGGCTCACCCTCTTATATCAATTACGAAAGCCCTCCGGCTGTTCACCAACACGTTTTGGTCAGGGACTCTCTTCAGACGTTATTGGTTATGTTCTCCTCTCTCAGGTTCTAAACTTCGATGGATTCTTGGATCCTCCTCTCCTAAGTGACTCTCTTCTAGCGATCTTTTTCGGGTGGTTGTATAGGCGAACAACAAGGTTCTTTTCTATGCCCTTGGGGTGTTTCACGGAAGGGAGGCTGTTGATGGCCGTGTGTGGACCGGAGCCTTTCGGTTTGTTCGTGTCCGCAAGGTTTTGTGTGTCTATCATTTTCCTGCGTGCATGGTGGCAGCATAAGACCTTTATCTTTTTATCATGCGGGCACTTCTCCCTTGGTCGTCTTTTACTCGAAGCTTATCCTTTAGCGACTGTTCTCACGCGGTTGTGTCTTGCTTGCCGGTATGACGGGGTTGTAGCTGGCACCCTTTTTATTCGCTTGATGAACTGAGGTACGTCAAAAATGACCTATAACAACTTGCCCCAATGGATGATGCACTTCAAAAGGAGTGAGGAGTGCAACATTCAATAGAAGAAGTGATTTTTGTCGTTGAAGTTTATCGTTGGAATCATTAACTAAGACGTCCCAAACTCTTTCAACTCTTGTGTTGTTAAAGAGGACTTGTGCCGTAGACAGTCAAAGAGTCCTTTGGCAGGTTCATGAGCGGCCTTTTGTCAGAGCTCGAGGTTGTTTGGAGGGGCAGGGTGCCTCTTTCAGTTCCCATCCTATCGGGTCCAGTCGGGGGCTTTGGTGTAGCCTATCCCAAATAGTTTGGTCCAGTCGATAAGGAGTTCCGAGGCGGTCTCTTTGGTGAGCCTTCACCCTGAATGTTTTTGTTTTGGCAGGAGATTTTGCTTTGGTTTTGGTGATCGTGTGCCTTCCCAGGGGCATGTTTGACTTGTTGGGGTGATTTGGGAGTGGCGTTAAGGCCTAGGATTTTTTGTATGAGTGGCGCTAGGCCGAAAGTCTTTTTTGAGTAGTGGCAATGGGGCTGGAAATTTTTTGAGGAGTGGCTCTGAGCCAAGAAGTTTTTTGGAGAGTGGCCTTAGGGCCGGAAGTCTTTTTGAGGAGTGGCACTAAGGCCGGAAGTTTTTTGGAGGAGTGGCTCTGAGGCTAGAAATTTTTTTTTGAGGAGTGGCATTGGGGCCAGAAATTTTTGAATGAACCTGGGGCCACAAGTTTTTTGGAGGAGTGGCTCTGGGGTTGGAAATATTTTTTTTTTTTTGGAGTGGCTCTGGGACCTGATATTTTTGGAGGACTGGCTCTAGGGCCAAAGGATTTTTTTGGAGTGGCCCGGGGCCAAAGTTAGAGAGTGGCTCTAGAGCCGGAATTTGACACTGGGGTCGGAAAGTTTTGGAGGAGTGGCTCTGAGGCCGAAGGGTTGTTTTTTTTTGGGATGGCGTCGGACCGAAAATTTTGAGGAGTGGCACTGGGGCCGAAAATTTTTCCCAGAGTGGCTCTGGGGCTTGAGATTTTTTGAGGACTGGCTTTGGGGCAGAAGGATTCTTTTTTCTGTTTTTTTTTGGAGTGGCACGAGGCCGAAGATTTTTTGGAGTGGCTCTGGGCTGAAGAATTTTAGAGGAGAGGGTCTCAGGCTAATGGTTCTTTTTTTTTTTTTTTTTTGTTAGCGTTGGGCCAGAGATTTTTGGAGGAGTGGCACTGGGGCCAAAAGTTTCTCAAGGACAACACGTGGTAGAAGGAGATGATGGGATATGGAAAGGCATAGCTAGCCTTCCTTTGATGAGATGGTGTTTGGCAGGAGAAACGGCACGAGATCTGCATCATGATCTGGTGATAATGGCGTGTGAAAGGCATGGTGGGGAAAGCGTTGACCGCTTGAGGGATTAAGGCCTTGTTGGTCAACACGTGTCGGTGTGATCGTATGAGGCGTCTACCTTGGAAATAGCAGGCTTTTAATGGTGAGCCCATGGTTCCTCTATAAAAAGGGGTGTTTGAACCGGGAGGCAGCACAGGGAGTCTCTTCTTGCTCGCTTGAAGAGCTTTTTCTTTTAAGAGCCTGGGTGGATGATCCAATCTTTTGATGGTGTGCTCGAGCCCTTACTATTTTTGCTCTCTTGGGAGCTAGAGAAGCATGCTTATGGGTGTGTGCTCGAGCCCTTACTATTTCTGCTCTCTTGGGAGCTGGAGAAGCATGCTTATTGGTGTGTGTGCTCAACATCGGGAATTATCGAACCTGGATCTAGTCTTGTGCATCTGGGGATGGGTCATGAAGGTCTTGACTTGGTCGTCCCTTGGGTGGTGAAGATTGACCAAATGGGGAATTTGGTTGTGTCTTTCATTTGGTGCTTGGATTGGCCGTCTGTTGTAACAAAGGGGGTGTCTTGTTCTGGTTTTCTTTGGAGGTCGTCCCTTTTTCGCCTTCACTTTGTCGCGAGAAAGAACAAGGAGTCTTCTTTGGTTTTTCTAAGGCCTTGTTGAGGGAGAACTAAGGCCTTGTTGAGGGAGAACGAGGTTACTCCTTAGAGATGGCTGCCAACTTAGAAAGGGTAGCCTCATAACTCGTACAGGGGAGGTCCTTCTATCTAGGTATTCCAAGTTGTCTACAGAATGAGGGATCCTCGCCCTTCTGGAGTGATATCTTTGGCTTCTCTCCCTTTTTTTTGGCATTCGATTCCTTTTCAGGATGAATGACCAGGCATCTTGTACCTTGAGGAAACCGAAGCAGCTTTGACAGTCATCACAGAGAAGCAGTTTTCTTTCTATTAAAGGGGCATTTTGAAGATGGTTTTGTTGTACCAGGAATTTGGTTTTGTTGTAACATAAATTTGTATTTCCCTTGGTTCACGAGTAAAAGAATTCTCTTTCCTCTTTCTGCCTCAAATTATCCTTTTCAGCATATTTCTCTTGTTCTTTTTGTGTCTACTTCTTTTTCATTTTTTCTCTTTTCTTTCTTCCATTGGATTTTGATGTTTTGTCCCCAAATGGTGCCAAGGAGATCTATGATCATGATCTGCTTTGCTGATATGACCAAGGTGTCTCCTTCTTGAACGTATGAGAGACGTAGAGATGTCTCCTCACTTTGGGGCCTGTAAGCGCACACTGGGACAAAGCAAGGTATCCCTGGAGTAGCTCGGGATCGAAGTGAAGAGAGAGAGTGCTGAGTATTGGGATTAGCGTTTCAACTCATCATGGGTGCGCCATTTTTTTCTATAGTGTTGTGTGCGAGGGGCGATCATGATTTGGACTGAGGCGGCACTTCTAATCTCCGTTTCAGTTGCTTCTCCTTGGGATGGGCACAATCTTCCTCGTTTTCACAGTGCGTTTATTGAGCGTGGGCTTTTAGTGCCACCGTACTCCTAAATTATTTGACATTTCGCACGTGTGACTCTTCGTGGTCCCTGTTTTTGCGAGACGTTTCAGCTCGCTCGACGTTTGGTGTTCTTCTGTGATTTTGACGTATGTCCTGCGGCCTAGTCTTGGTGATTGTTCTCCCCTTTTATGATTATAAGAGGGAGGGGAGGTTAGAGGCATTTCCTGATTTTTCACTGGAGTTGTTGCCTGGAGCGCGAGGAACCCCTGCTTCTATCGGCATGTGCGTTATTTCTTTCTCCTTATCTCTTGTCACGACCCCACCCCCTAACCCCTACTGGAGGGGGACATAGTGTGGGATCGCGATCGGAGGTCGCGAACGTCACTAAGGTGAAAGTGGCTCAATGCGTATAATAGGCGGAATCAAGAGCAAACCACAAAAGAAAATTAAAACATACACAAGAAGATAGGTATCCAACCACAAGCACAGCTATTCCATTCATGTGATATCCAAAGGTTCTTACAATCTTCTTCAAGGCACTACTGGACCAAAATATACAATATAAAATATACATCATAGTGATAAGACCACCAAAAACATACTATGAAAATCTTCGGAAGATGGCTCTTTAAACTTCTCAAACTTTGGTGCCTTAACCACCCGGACTCAAAACGACTATTCAGCTTCAGCACATATACTAACACCCTTCACTCTACAGTCATGAAGATAAGATGGAATGAGCCAACAACCTAGTAAGCAGATCTACATGATTGCATTCCAACTAGCATAACAATGATAATAGTATGCAATGTACACATAATGGCAAAGTATCAAGTGGAGTCCCCCAATACGCTTTTCAATATTTTAATAATATTAAGATAAAAGCAGTTTAATACACAATGCAAGAGTCATAAAGCACTTTACCATAAGCAATATTGTAGGGACAACAGATCACAGTTATAAAACTAGAAAAGCCTACACCCGAAGTAGAAGTTCCATCGCTCAGGCTAAGCCAATCCTGCAGCTTGAAACCTCTACCCTCGTTCAAGAGGGAGGACAAATGGCAAGTGGGTGCCCCACTTCGTAATGCCCTCACACACACATACATACACACACATCTCCAGCACGCTTTGGGGTTTTTCATAAGCAGTGGCCTTAAAAGATATGACCCTCTCCTTGTGCTCTTTTGGAGAGATTATACTACCATTGGGTGACAAAATGCGTAGTGCCCATATAGATTTTGGGGGCGCGACCCTCCCAAATATTCACATTCACATTCTGACTCCCATTCTATCATAGAGAGTTAGGAAAGATCGCAGCTGCTAACACCATCATTCACACAGTAGGTGCCCATTCACATATTACATAAGCAGCATATTACCATGCACACATATCACATCAGAATAGATTACACTACAAACAAATGACTCGTTGCGTAGTACCTTATATCAAAATTCTCAGAAATCACATATCACACTACCAATGGGTGCCCTATTACATAATGGTCAGTCCCACAATGTATAAAAGATAATATAGAAATATCACAGGGTATCACAGTATGACAATATCCATTACCAATGGCTTATAGTATCACTATCACAACAATGTAACAACACCCACTACCAATAGGTATCCCATTGCGTAGTGGTCAGTATCACATCAGCAACTCAGTGTCGCATTATCACACTTTTAGTATCACAATATCAGTGTCACATCATGACAATATCAGCATCTCTGTGTGACAGTAGCAGTACCACAATATAATAGTAGCGATATCACAATAACAATATCACAATGACAGTATCACAGTAATAGTACAGTATTCCAGTTAAGCTGTACAACTCAATTTCTTGCAATTATGGGTAATGATGTGTGCTCACAATTATGATCATAAATTTTGGTCTATCTAGAGTTTGAAGACGGTTCCAAAACAAAGTTTTTGCCAACACACCTATCTTTCAAATGAAGGTGGTTTGAAAACAATTGGACCCCATTTGACCTTTTACAGGTTCAGAGAGATGGGGGTTTACTTGTTGTACCCTGCTGTGTACATGGAACAACGACGTACCTTGTTTCGTATCCCTATGACTCTCAAACCGTGAAGTAATTTGAGACAGTTTTAAAATCAAAGTTTAAGCCAAGAAATATATCTTTCTAACAAGGCTAATTTGAAAGTATTTGGACTCCATTTGGTTGTCCAAAACTCCGTGCCAAACAAGGTGATAGTTCTAAATTTTATCAATACTCTCTGCAATGACATATCTAAGAATAATTTCAAAATAATTTCTACATGCAAATTTTATCCCACTCAAAGACCATTCAAATGGAAGTGGTTTTAAGGGAAATAGACTTCTTTTGGTTAGTTAAACCCAGTGCCCACAGCAGTGTCAGTAAAGGATTCTGGAAAAACAGTCAACAGTGACCTATTCATACATTGTTTATCATAACTTTATTTTTTATAAATAATTTCGACATTGAGTAAAAATAAAAATTTTACTAGACTCACATATCTTTCCAATAGTGGTAATTTGAGGTCAATCGGACCTCGTTTGGCTGTTCGAAATCCTCTTTAAAAAACATACCTATTTCTGGAATTTCACAATCTCATATGACATGTCTCAAGAACATATTCCATAACCTTCATTCCATGATAAAGAACATGATAACAATTATTCTCTCACAATGTATAGACATAAACATGCATTTCCTACTGTTTTTAAGCATCATACATTCATTCCCAGCATCCACTTTCATCATAGAACAAAAACCTCAAATTTCAGTGAACAAGGCATAAGGAATTTTTACATCACTTACACTTTCATTACTTATCTCATAAGCATAAGATTCATGCATTCCTTATGACTATAATGCAATGGTGATGGATCCACTTGCCTAAACAACGATGGGGCCTTCTCCAACCCTTCTTTCACAGCTCTCACCCACTCAAACAATGGCTGCTCTCCAATGGTTATTTCTCCAAACCTTTCCTTAGAGAGAGAGAGAGAAGAGATGTGGGAAGAGTGAGTGGCGTGGGTGCGAAAGAAGGCTTAAGTACTCATGAGGGTGGGGTGGCTGTCCAAGTGGCATCAAGAGGCTTAAAGTTTGGACAAGTGGCACTCAAAACAGCATGCACTCTCTAAGTGGCACTCAAAACCCATGCCTGTCAGAAACATAGCCAGTGCTACATAGCTGGTGATGCACCAGTTGCTTCATCTCACTGTCGTGTGTGAAACTTCTTCTTTCTAAACACTCAATGGTGTGGCCTCTCCCCTTCACAGATGGCGTTGCCCTTCTTTCTCTTCACAACAGGCAGAAGCACAAGCGGCAACAACAAAGCCGGCGAAAGCACATTTCACAACCGACGTTAGCTCAATTCACAGCCGTCGATAGCCCACTTCACATCCGGCGATAGCCCACTTCACAGTCGGCGATAGTCCACTTCACCGTCGGCAATAGCTCACTTCACAGCCGGCGATAGTCCACTTCACCGTCGGCGATAGCCCACCTATCAGTCGGCGATAGCCCACTTATCAGTCGGCGATAGCCCACTTATCAATCGGCGATAGCCCACTTTACTCGCGGCGCTCCTCCCTCGACGCGCTTGGTGTTACTTCTTCCATTTCACAGACGGCGCTGGCTCTCTCTCTCTTCACAGTCGTCGATACCCCTCCTACCGTCGTGCGTGCAACAGTAGCCGGGAAACCTTGCTCCTTACATCATCCACTCCCAAACCCCCCCCCCCCCCCCCCCCCCCTACCCCACGCCCCCTCCCACTTAAAAAGGATTTTGTCCTCAAAATCGTTAACTTACTCAATTAAATAAATAAATGAGGGTATTTTTCACGGATCTCATCCTCCCGTTCCCATATTGATTTTTCCCTCGAGTGATATTGTCATAACACCCAGACTAGGGGAATCTCTTTGTTGTGTAACACGGGGAATCTCTTTGTTGTGTAACACCTTAATTCTTCTGTCTAGTATCTCAATAGGCTATTGAACATAAGTTAAATCTTCCTTGATTGGGATTAGCTCATACTCCAAAACGTGGGATGGATCGGGTTGATACTTTCTCAATAGCGACACATGAAACACATCGTGGATATTAGCTAACTCGGGTGGTAGGGCCAATCGATATGCTACGACCCCAATTCTTTCTAAAATCTCAAAGGGTCCAGTTTCTCTTTTTTACCAAATCTCATTATGCCCTTATTTGATGATACCTTCACAAAAACCCGATCACCCACTTCAAATTCAAGGTCCCTTCTCCGATTGTCGTCATAAATCTTCTATCTACTTTGAGCCGTTTGTAATCCTTATCGAATTAGAGCGATCTTTTCTGAGGTTATTTGAGCAATCTCTGACCTTAAAAGTTTCATTTCACCGACCTCATCCCAACATATAGGTTATCTGCACTTCCTTCCATACAATGCTTCGAAAGGCACCATTTAGATACTGGCCTGGAAACTGTTGTCAAAAGAAAATTATATTAAAGGCAGATGATTCTCTCAGTTCCTTTTAAAATCTGTGACACAGGCTCTCAGCATATCTTCCAGGGTTTGTATGTTCCTTTTAGACTGTCCATCAGTCTGGGGGTGGAAAGCTATATTAAAAGTAAGTCTGGTCCCCATAGCCTACTGTAGGCTGCTCCAAAACCTCGAAGTAAATCTAGAGTCCTTGTCGGACACAATAGAAACAGGCACCCCATGCAGTCTCACTATCTCTTTGATGTATAGTTGCGCCAATTTATCCATGGTATAAGTAGTACGAATTGGCAAGAAATGAGTGGCTTTAGTGAGTCGGTCCACAATAACCCAAACACTGCATGCCCCATACTTGATCTAGGCGGGCCAGACATAAAATCTATAATTACGTGCTCCCACTTCCACTCTGGCATAGATAAGGGTTGTAACTACCCAGCAGGTTTCTGATGTTCAACCTCACCTTCTGACACGTCAAACACCTATAAACAAACTGTGCTACATCTCTCTTCATGTTATTCCACCAAAAAACTCTTTTTAAATCGTGATACATTTTGTGCTCCCTGGATGCACGGTATAACATGAGTGATGTGCCTCTTCCAAACTAATCTGTTTTATTTTCCCATTGTTAGGGACATAAACCTAACCTTTAAATCTTCGCATTTCATCACTTCCCAAAGCAAAATCCTCTTTACCTTCTGATTTTATTACCTCATAAATTTTCATAAACGGAAAATCCTCCTTTTGCGCTACTCGGATTTGCTGAAAGCGATGGGGCTCTAATCTTATACATGAAATTATTCCTTTCCCATCATCAGAGGGCAGGGTTGGGTGCCACTCTACTGCATCTTCTAGTAGTTTCATCTCTTGAACCATCATGTGAGCCATTGACACCACAGGCTTCCCACTTAAAGTATCTGCCATGACATGGTTTTACCCTGGTGGTAGTTGATAGTATAATCATAATCATTAGGCAAGTCCATCCATCTTCTTTGTCTCATGTTTAATTCTTTCTGAGAAAACAAATACTTAAGGCTCTTATGGTCGGTGAATACTTTAAATTGAGCTCCATATAGATAATGTTTCCAAATTTTTAAGGCGAAAACCACAACCGCCAACTCCAAATCATGAGTGGGATAGTTTTGCTTATACAACTTTAAATGCTTGAAGGCACATGCTATAACCTTTCCCCGTTGCATCAGCACACACCCAAGCCCCTTGTGTGAGGCATCAGTGTAGACTACAAAATCTTCATTCCCCTCAGGCAAGGTCAATATTGGGGTTGTAGTCAGTCTTTTCTTCAATTCCTGAAAACTTCTCTCGCATTTATCAGACCATTCAAACTTGACTTCCTTTTGTGTCAGACGAGTTAGGGAACGTACTATCTTCTAGAACCCCTCTACAAAACATCTAAAACACCCTGTCAATCCTAGGAAACTGTAGACTTTAGATACATTCGTTGGTCTTCCCCACTTCAGCACATCCTCAATCTTACAAGGATCAACTTCAACCCCTTCTTTGGAAATAATACGCCCGAGGAAAGCCACGCTTGGGAGCCAGAATTCACTCTTGTTGAGCGTAGCATACAATTTATCCATCCTTAGAGTCTAGAGGACCACTCTTAAATGGCGTTCATGTTCTTTCTGATTCTTGGAATACACCAAAATATCATCTATAAAGACCACTACAAAGTTATCTAGATAGGGTCTAAAGACTCTGTTCATCATATCCATAAATACGGCTGGGGTGTTCGTCAACCCAAAAGGCATGACTAAGAACTCATAGTGGCCATAACGAGTTCTAAATACGGTCTTGGAGATATCCTCTTCCTTAACCCACAGCTGATGATATCCTGACCAGAGGTCAATCTTAGAAAATACTTGGGCCCCTAACAGTTGATCAAATAAGTCATCAATTCTAGGTAATGGGTATTTATTCTTCACTGTGACCTGATTCAACTATCTATAATCAATGCATAGTCTTAGGGTTCCATCTTGCTTCTTAATAAACAGAATCTATGCGCCCCATGGTGACACACTAGGTTGAATGAACCCCTTGTCCAACAATTCATGTAATTGCTCCTTCAATTCCTTTAACTCAACTGGGGCCATCCTATATGGCGCTTTAGAAATAAGAGTAGTACTAGGGGCCACCTCACTTTCATATTCAATCTCCCTAACTAGGGGCAGAAAAGTTAACTCTTCAGGGAAGACCTCTGGATATTCTCTCATCACTGATATCTCTTCCAATTTAGATTGAACATCCTGGTTTTCTACTACATAATCCAAGTATCCTACACATCTTTTGGCCAACAGGCAAGAGGCTCGAAGGACTGAAATGATGTGTAAAGGAGGAACATCCTTGATGCCCTTAAAGTGTAATTCAGGTTGGTTCGGGCGTCTAAAGGTTACAGTCTTATCAAAACAATCCACTATGGCATAGTGGGTGGACAACCAATCCATACCCAAGATAATATCAAAGTCTTGAACATCTATGAGTATCAAATCTATAGATAATACATGCCCTTCAATCACTACCCCACACTGTTTATACACTATATCAGTTTGTATTGATTCTTCCATAGGCTACATACTACCAGAGTCCAAACAAGTTGTACAAGTTTAATATTCAAGTGACATGCAAAGTGTGGTGCAACAAATAAATGGGAAAATCCAGGATCAATTAAAACTCTTGCTACAATACCACATATAGAAAGCGTACCTCGAATAACAGAGGTTGACGCGTTGCTCGGTTAGGGCGAACACCTGCCCTTGAACCTTTGGACGGTTCTCTGATCCTTTGACAAGACAGTCCTTCATTAAATGGCCTAGTTTGCCACACTGAAAGTAGGTCCTGGTTTTTCTGAAGCACTCAGCTGCCGTATGATTACCCAAACCACAATGAGGTCAGACTGGGAGTCGGTTTCCCCTTACATCATTCGGAACAACCCTCGAAATCCTGACACTACCCTGATAATTTCTCCCCTTCAACTCTCTCCTTGGAGGTGGTCGCGCCTTCTTCTTAAAACTCTCAGACTGTGCGACACCCAACCTCCCTTCTCTTCTATCTTGAAAGTCGTCACAATCTCTCTCTATCTTTAGGGCCAAGTCCACCAGTGGGGAGAAGGTCTTAAGATTTGCTGCAATAATCCTTCCCCTTATATCGGGCCAAAGGCCCCTCTCAAACTTTCTAGCCTTTCGCGCCTCAGAGTTATTAATATGCAGCTCATATCTAGAGAGTTCAGCAAACTTCGCTGCATATTGCTCTACAGACATCTTCCCCTGTTGCAGCTCTATAAATTTTACTTCTTTCTTTCCCTTACGGAGTCGGGAATATACTTCTCATAAAATACTTTTAGGAAATTCTCCTAAGTAGTCACAATTCCTGACCTTTCCCCCGACTGCTTGACTAAGCTCCACCAGTGCTCAGCTTCTCCTTTGACCATAAAGGTACCCAGCCTACCCTTCTGCTCGTCTGTACAGTTTAGAACTTAAAAGTTCTTTTATATCTGTCTTCTCCACTCTCAGCCTTCTCTACTCCCCCATGGCCTACAAAGTTTGGAGGTGCCAGCCTCCTGAATCTTTCTATCAAATAATTATCTCTCATATATAGGGCAGGGGTAGATGGAGTCGGCATAGATTCTCTCATCATTTGTGCATCTTCAACCTAAAACACAAACACCCAATAACTAGCCTAACAAATAATTATCCTACAAACACTCCTAAGACTCCCTAGGCCAAGAATCCTATCTTGGCTGCTCTGATACCATAACTGTCACGAGCCCGTGCCCTGACCCCTACCGGAGGTCGACAGAGAGCGGCATAGTGACCGGAGGTCGCGAACGTCACTAAAGTGAAAGTGGCTCAGCGTGTATAATAGGCGGAATCAAGAGCAAACCACGAAAGAAAACTAAAACATACACAAGAAGACAGGTATCAAACCAAAAGCAGAGCCATTCCATTCATGTGATATCCAAAGGTTCTTATAATCTTCTTCACGGCAATACTGGCCCAAAATACACAATATAAAATATATATCATAGTGATAGGACCTCCAAAAACAAACTATGAAAATCTTCGGAAGATGGGTCTTCAAACTTCTCAAACTTTGGTGCCTCAACCACCCGGACTCAAAACAGCGGCTTCAGCATATATACTAACACCCTTCACTCTACAGTCACGAAGATAAGATGGAATAAGCCAACAGCCCAGTAAGCAGATCTACACCATTGCATTTCAACTAGCGTACAATGATAATAGTATGCAGTGTACACATATTCACAAAGTATCAAGTGGAGTCCCCCAATATGCTTTTCAATATTCTAACAATAGTATGACAAAAGCAGTTTAATACACATTGCAAGAGTCATAAATCACTTTACTATAAGCAATACAGTAGGGACAACATATCACAGTTACAAAGCTAGAAAACCCTACTCCCGAAGTAGAAGTTCCATTGCTCAAGCTAAGTCAATCCTGCAGGTTGAAACCTCTACCCTCGATCAGAACTGAGGACAATGACAAGTGGGTACCCCACTTCATAATGCCCTCAAACACACACACATCCCCAGCGAGCTTTGGGGTTTTCTATAGGTAGTGGCCTTACAAGACACGACCCTCTCCTTGTGCCCTTCTAGCAAAAGAACGTTACACTACCATTGGGTGACCCAATGCGTAGTGCCCATAGAGACCTGGGGGGCGCGACCTCCCAAATATTTACATTCACATCTTAACTCCTGTCCTATCATGGGGAGTTAGGAAAGATCGTAGCTGCCGGTACCATCATTCACACAGTAGGTGCCCATTCATATATCACATAAGCAGCATATTACCATGCACACATATCACATCAGAATAGATTACACTACTAATAGATAACTCGTTACGTAGTACCTTATAACAAAAGTCTCAGAAATCACATATCACACTGCCAATGGGTGCCTCATTAAGTAGCGGTCAATCTCACAATGTATAAAACACAGTATAGCAATACCACATTGTGTCACAGTATGATAATATCCATTACTAATATCTTATAGTATTACTATCACTGCATATATAATAGTACCCACTACTAATGGGTGCCCCATTGCGTAGTGGTCAGTATCATATCAGTAACTCAGTGTCGCATTATCACACTTTTAGTATCACAGTATCAGTGTCACATCATGACAATATCAGCCTCTCAGTGTGACAGGAGCAGTATCACAATATAAATGTAGTGATATCACATTAACAGTATCACAATGACAGTATCACAGTAATAGTACAGTATTCCAGTTAAGCTTTACAGCTCAATTTCTTGCAATTATGGGCATTGACGTGCGCTCACAATTAAGGTCATAAGTTATGGTCTATTTAGACGTTAAAGACGGTAACAGCAATGTACCCTGTTTCGTGTCACTCTGACTCTCAAACCGTGAAGTAATTTGAGACAGTTTTGAAATCAAAGTTTAAGCCAAGACATATATATTTCTAACAAGGCTAATTTGAAAGCATTTGGGCTCCATTTGGTTATTCAAAAATCTGTACCAAACAAGGTGATAGTTCTGAATTTTATCAATACTATCCACGGTGACATATCTTCATAAAATGGTATATAACTTTCAATCTAAGAATAATTTCAAAATAATTTCTTCAAGAAACTTTTATCCCACTCAAATATCTTTCAAATGGAAGTGCTTCGACTGGAAATGGACTTAGTTTGGTTAGCTAGAACCAGTGACCACAGCAGTGTCTGTGAAGGATTCAGGAAAAACAGTCAACAGTGACCTATTCATACATTTTTAATCATAACTTCAATTTAATAAACAATTTCGATATTTAGTAAAAACAAAAATTTTACTAGACTCACATATCATTCTAATGGTAGTAATTTGAGGTTGATTGGATTTCATTTGGCTGTCCAAAAGCCTCTTTCAAAAACATATATATTTCTGGAATTTCACAGTCTCATATGACAAGTCTCAAGAACATATTCCATAACCTTTATTCCATGATAAAGAACATGATAACAACTATTCTCTCACAATGTATACAATTAAAAGTGCATTTCTTACAGATTTTAAGAATCATCCATTCATTCTCAGCATCCACTTTCATCATAGAACGATAACCCCAAATTTCAATGAACAAGGCACAAGGAATTTCTACATCACATATACTTTCATTACTCATCTCATAAGCATAAGATTCATGCATTCCTTATGACCATAATGCAATGGTGATGGTTCCACTTACCTGAACAGCAATGGTGCCTTCTCCAAGTGGCACTCAAAACCCATACATGTCAAAAACACAGTCGGTGTTACACAGCCGGTGATGCACCAATTGCTTCATCTCATTACCGTGTGTGAAACGCCTTCTTTCCAAACACTCATGACGTTGCCTCTCCCCTTCACAGACAATGCTGCCCTTCTTTCTCTTCACAGTCGATGAAAGCATAGGCCGCAACAACACGATCGACGAAAGCACATTTCACAGGCAGCTTTAGCCCACTTCACAACCGGTGACAGCCCACTTCACAGCCGGTGATTGTCCACTTCACAGCCGGTGATAGCCCACTTCACGGCCAACGATAGTCCACTTCACAACCGGCGATAGCCCACTTCATAGCCGACGATAGCCCACTTCACAGCCGACGATAGCCCACTTCACAGCTGGCGATAGCCCACTTCTCAATCGACGATAGCCCACTTCACTCGCGGAGCTCCTCCCTCGACGCGTGGTGTTATTTCTCCCATTTCACAGACGGCGTCGGCTCTCTCTCTCTTCACAGCCTGTGATACCCCTCTTTCTCAACATACTCCTACCACTATGCGTGCAACAATAATCGGGAAACCTTGGTCCTTACATCTCTCCTCATCCTTTCCTTTTCATCTTGTTTCGTTATTCGTTTGCATGCCCTTTTCCTTTCTTCGCCATCTTTTTCTGGGAGGACATCTTTCCTTTTTGGTGGTGAGGGTCTTTGGCGATAATGGTTGGTACGAGTTCAGTCCCTCCTCCTGGTAGGGTTTTTCTTTTCTTTTTTTGTCTTGTTTTAGGGGTTGCCAACTTTCCTGGTTTCTTCTTCTTTTCAACTTTTGCGCTTTCCTTCGCCCTGTGGATGGTCGACTCATCATCTTAGCATTTTTTTTTTTTTTTTTTTGTCAGTGTTGATCCTCGATATAAACTAGCTTCCTTGAGCTGGTGAGCTTGGGTTGGACCGCTACACTGGGGTTTCTTTAGCGAGGGGAGTTTCTTTGGTAGAACTCGAGCCTAGCCAGGAGCTTTCGTGGCCTTCTCGGGTCACCTTTGCAGCAGAAGGCATGAACTCTACCTGTACGTGGATGCCGACGGTGAACCCCTTATGCAGAGGGATGATGTGGCTCTTTATCACGTTTTGCACAGAAATTCTCCTATCGATGAGAGTATGCTTATGTTGGGGAAGAGGATGCTAGCGAAGCCCAGTCTTCAGTGGGCCCCTGGAGCTCTTTGTTTTGTAGGGGAGCATCAGTATTTGACAAGCTACAACACTTGGACGCTAGACATGTTGGATTCTTTCGTCGGTACTTTAAAAGAGTATGGTCTGGCCGTGGCATGCCAGTGCTCGGCTGGTTACTATGACCGGTGTTCAAACACCATGAAGGATCTCTTGGAAACATGGTGTTATCAAACTAAGAGTTGGCTTTTGCTGGAGGGTGAGGCAGGAATCACCTTGCTTGACTTGTATTTTGTTGGTGGCCTTCCCCTGTTGGGGGAGGAGTATAAGGAATTTGTCCGTAGAAACGGGGCTATCTTTGGGGGTGCTCTCATCAAAGGTAGGCGTGCTCCTTCGAGTCTCAGTGAGTTGTTCGAGACTTATCTGCTCATGTACTACCATGAGGGTGAGGATGGGACTCGAGCATCACATGGGCTGATGAGTCTCGGCGAGTGGTAGTAGCAAAGGCTTCGAAGAAGGTGATTTCCCCTTCGAGAAGAAACATGAAGGACCGGATGTACTTGGCTGCGTATTTGGACCTCTTCCTTTGCAATTTTGCTCTCTCCAGGGCGAAGGGCTATGTTATCCAGCCTGGTTGCTTCTATGCGGCCTGCATGATGGCTCAGGGCACTGGCTTTGCGCTAGCTCAGCTGGTTTTGTGTAGTATTTTCCACAGATTGGGGGCCATCATTCACGGGAAAGTCCCTTTCGAGGGACAATGAGCATGAGGTCCTGCTGGGTGAAGGTTTCCCGGGGCGCTTCACCACTAGCTACTTAGTGCATTATGTCTTCGGGTGGCTTTCCATGTATTTCCCCTAGGCGTACGAGCTCAATGGGACCTTAGCAGCGGCAACATGTCCGCACATGCTAAAGATTGCTGGGAGGAAGGCTATGGTCAAGGAGCTAGACACAGTTCATGAACTCCTAGCTGACACATCTTTCTTTTGTCGCAAGAGGCCCTTCCCTGTTGGTGGTCCCTCCGACCATATTTTCATCGACGCTTTTGGCCTCGTTCTTGACAAAGAAATTACTAGGACGAGAGAGGCCATGTACCTTGTGAGTGTTCGTGGTTGCATCCTTCCCTTAAGGGGAGTGGGGTGTAAGAGGTTGGAGGGTTACATTCCCCATCGTTTCGCTCGTTACCATGGCCTAGATCAAGGCTGTTGTGCTCCTATTTCCTTTTCAAAGAAATATGGAAAGAAAGGGGCATTGCATTACCATGAAGCCCTGGGTGCGAGTCACGACGCCTGGACTGACCTCGATATGTGGATGGCTTGGGAGAGTTGTCTCCTCCTCCCGGAATAGAGCAGATTTGTGGTTCCCCACTATGGCCGTGTGGGCCATGCGACTGTGGCCTATCGGCGGTGGTGGGATTCTCTCAATGCTGAATATTGAGAAGCGGCTCATCCGTGGCAAACCTCGAGTAGTTCGAAGCGCGATGGTAGGGCCGGGAGACATTTCGTCCTTCCTCCTTTTCCTATTATTTTTAGCTTAGAACATCATCCCGCAAATTGGCGAGAACATGTTGGGCCTCGTTTATTAAGTGGGGATGTAAACGACATGAAGCTGTTGTCGTGGAAGAGGAGGACACGGTCCTTCTTTGACGACCTTGAAGCTATTTTTGGTTGGTCGAAAGGGGTGTAAACCTTTCTCTTCAAGAAGAACCTGCCTCGGCTCTGCCTACTCGGATTGGGGGCAAACCCTGTCCTGGCTTGTCTGGACGGACTGATCGTGCACCGAGGGTTTCTGCTTCTGTCAAGCCAAAGAAAGCTCCTCCCAAGAGGAGGGAGGATGAGGAGAAAGAGAAAAAGAGAAAGAGAGGGATAGAGTCTTCGCATGTTCCCACTTCTTAGAAAAGAGAGAGTCATTCGAATAATGAGGCCTTGCCTCCAAGAACAGTGTATTTAGTGCCCTCTCATGCAAAGCGGGCTCGGTCAGGAGCTCGTAGGGCTTCAGACTCTCCTCATGCTGCATCACCTTCAATTCATGTGACAGTCTTGCGATCGGTCGATGGCTAGCTTGAGCGACCGGGTGCGTCCCTACTTGATTCGAGGTGTGGCTCGAGAAATCCCACGTCAAGGGCTGAGGTTAATACGACTCCTGCAGCTAGCAGCCATGTTGCATCTCCTTCACCCCCCGCGGTGTCTATTCTGTTCGTGCTAGAGGCAACACAGGGGAGCATGGGTGTTTTGATGGCTCGCTCTTTGGACTTGCCAGGAGTACCGTCTCCGCATTCGTCTGTCTTAGAGGGTTCTTGGGGGGTCAATTGTTCAGTTCTCGTGCTGGTTCAAAAGTTTTGACGACCCCAATTGCTAGGATCCTAGTCCTTGGCATGCCCCTCCTTGATGCAAGTGGCATTTTTGGTCCTCAGCTGTCGTCTTCAGACTCCAAGGCATCCTTGGTGGGGAGGATGCTTCGTTTGGATCTTCAGGAGCTGAAGGGGCATTCTTTATCGGAGTTTGGGTAGAGGATGGAGACTTTCAAGACTTGTGCCATCAGCTTGAAGGGTACATGGTCCGACGGGGAGATCTTCACCCACCTGGATGGGCTGCTGCAAGATCTCAGCGACTGGGGCACTAAAGCCCTTTCATGTAAAGATGCGGCACAGACATCTTTCGAGTGGCGTTTGAACTCTTTGGAGAAAGACTTGGCATACCAGCAAGACCTTGCATGTGAGCTCATCTCAGAGAGGGACTCCTTATTGGAAGAGATTACGAATCTTTCCAAGGAGCTCGAAATCGTGAAGGCTGTGGTAGAGAAGCTGTAAACTCAGGTGGCCTCACTAGGGTCTCATTAAGACTCCAGCTGGGAGGTGCTACACCAATGATCAAGTGAGATCAAAGAGATGGATTCTGATTCCGCGATAATCGTTGGTTTGGCCAATTCGACTGCTCAGGAGATCTCTCGTCTTCAGGATGAGAAGCGTGTCATGCTCCAGCATGCAAAAGAGTTAAAGGCGAAGATTGAGGAGTCTCTCGATCGCTTCTGACAGCATGGGGCTTTTCCTATTTTCTTCCATCTTTGTCCCCTTTTATGAGTTGCTCTTAGGCTTTGCCCGGCTTCTCTTGTAACCTTTTGGCTATAAATGAAGAGTTCACTTTTTGTTTTGTTGATGAATGAAGAACTTTTTTTTATTTTTTTCTGCCTATGGAACCAATTGGGTTTTAGGTTTTCATACCTCTGCGCTCATAGAGAGCGGGGATGGAGTCGGTTGGGACTCTTGTTGTGAGGAAGTCTGCCCTCCCTGGTTCCCTCGTGGTGGTGCGAACTATTCATTCACCAGGACTATCTATTCATTCACCAGGACTATCTGCCCGATTTGGATTTGGTTCTTCAGGATAGAAAAGAATGCCCTGCAATTAGCCAAGTCATGGCCCTCTTGTTGGTGGTAGTGGCACCAATGATTTCTCCCTTTTTGTATTTTTTATTTTTGACTTTTAGGGGCGCAAGGCACTATCATCTTTTGTTGGACCATCATGTTGAACGTGGTAGAAAGCTGCTCGGGCGGCAGTCTAGCTGCAGGGGAACCGTTGGTTGATCCCTCCTGGATTGTGACCATGTGTGAGGCTTCGGATGGATCGAAAGCTTTCCTGAGGGTTTTTAGATCGATATGTCCATTTCGGATCAAGGCTTCGATGTGCTCCTTTAACTGGATGCAATCTTGGACTGGGTGTCCTAACATCTGATGGTAATCACAATACTTCAGGTTATCCATGAGTTCAGCTTGTTCCGGTATCTTGATGGCGGGAGTGTCAACATTTCCTATTCAAGAAGCATTTTTTAGGAGGGTTGGGAGCCACTCCTTATTGAAGTTGTACTTTTGGTTTAGTCAGCGTAGGAATTCTTCAGTTTGGTGATACTTTTGTGGCGGCGGCACATTATTATAGTTATGTTTCTGAGGAGCTTGCTGTTGTGCAACCGTCTGGGCTTTAGTCGATAGACCTTGTCACATGTCTAGGATTGGTAGAGGGGTAGTATTAGCTGGAGGTTTGCCGTTGAGAGGCACGGTTGTGACAGCCGCACTGATTACATTCTTTGGTTGATTAGTGCGATGGTTCGACCTATTACCCCTAGTATTACGAGCTTGACTGGTGGTCGAGTTTTGGGCTTGGTCCCTCCATGGTGTCTTAACAAGCTTTCTATCTTGGCAGCCTAGGTGATCATGTCAGAGAAGGTGGTGGGGTTAGAAGCCTCGACATGTATGGCAATTGCTCGTTTCATATTTCTCACGCATGTTTGCACTGCTTCCATCTCGCTTATAGGATTGCTCAGACACATGGCAAGATCGCCCCATCTCTGGATATATTTTCCAGCCGACTCATCCGACTCTTGCGTCATGGTGAGGAGGTCTACAGTTTGAACTTCTAGTTCGGCTTCAAGAAGCGCTTGCAGAAGAGTTGTTCCATCTCCTCTCAAGAGTGGACTAAGTTCGGTGGTAGCCGCGCGTACCATTTGAACACAGGTCCCTCAAGTGTCTCTATGAACTGTCGTAAGAGAAACCTTGTGTTTTTGGCTGATTCTTGACATGCAGAGATAAAATTGGCTATGTGTTGTTGTGGCGAACCTGTCTCATAGAAGACTGGTAGCTTGCCCTTCTTGTACTCGATGGGAAAGGGGATCCGGTCGATTGAAGGCGACTAAGGCTCCTTATATTGAGGGTTTTCGGGTGTTTTTGACACCTGGAGATCTTGGATGCTCTTGATGATTATTCTTTGGACGTCTTCCTGGGTAAAGGTTGTTGATGCTGGCCTGTGAGGCTGCGTTATGCTGATCTTGAAAGGAGGTGCGTGGGTCACAGTGTGTTGATGTCTGGCCTATGGGAGGTGGTTGTGACCTTTCTCTTTCATCATAGTGGAGTTCACCGGGAGAATTCACCTTCTGGTGGGGAGGAGTCACGGTATGAATATCCTCCAGCCTTTTGATCCTATCAAGAATGTCTTTTAGCAAACTTTCGATGCGTCCAAGTGGATTTTCGTGTTCTCCTTCCTCATGGGTTACCACCATTACTTCAACCTATTCGTCAGGACTGGATGGCTCGGCTAGAGGGGTTATCCTGGGCCTCTTGGTGCCTCGGTTAGGGATACCGGGCAAGAGTGGCTGAGGCTGTCCTGTCTGGGCCTGGGATTGCCTTGCAGCCTGCATGAATACAGGCTCCGGGCGGCCCGAGGGATGAAACTTCGTCGAACACAGTGTTCGAAGGACTTTGGGCCATTGCTCAACTCGGATGGGTGTGTGGCAACCCTAGGGCCATATCTCTTTGGCTTGACTGGGTTAGCCTAAGCTTTGCGAATCAGGCGGGCCAAGTTCATCTTCACTTATCTCGACGACATGAAATTCAATGATGTCGTCTATCGTGGGTGTGTTTGAGCTTCACAACGTGTAGACAGTGTGTGAGCAGACAGTGTGTGATGCGGACAGTCCTGTTTTACAAGTGCCGGTGGAGGTGGAAACCCTGTTAAGGTCCACCGAGTGGCAAGAGAGAGCGACAGGGAGCTCGCACTTAGATTTACAAATGATAAGGTGTCAGTCGTAAGGGCGTGGGAGAGTGGCTGTGACGCAGACCTTAGAGTTAACGTTAGTGGGATCTCCCTAGCTCAGTGTAGAAGAATGACTAGGATGGCAGGACCAGCTATCCTGCTCTTGGACGAGTGAGTCACTGAGATGGGGATGAGAAAGTCCCCGATTTGGAGGAGAGAAGGAGAATGGGAATCCATTGAGACTTTAGAAAAAGAGGAAAAGAGAGTTTGTCCAAAAACAATTCTAGCCAACTGCAGGGTGACGTGTCCCCAATGGAGTCGCCAGTTGGTCGGGCCCCGATTTTCTCTGGTGTCCCTCGTGCATGGGCATGGGGAGAAATCCTCTCACAAACAACCGCCGTAGGCTAACGGGCATGGTGCGTCAGTTGATGCAGGAGCGCGTGCTTTCTATTGTACGGATAGGCTACCAACAAAGAGAGAAATTTTACGACAAGAGAAGATTAGTTTACTTACCTCATCGCTGCAAGTTTGTGGGATATGTCCAGGCAGCTCGCCCTCCTAGATCAATTACGAAACCCCTCTGACTATTCACCAGTGCGGATTGGTCAAGGACTCTCTTTAGATGTTATTGGCTCTCTTCTCCTCTCTCAGGTTCTAAACTTCGATGGATTCTTGGATCCTCCTCTCCTAAATAACTCTCTTCTAGCGATATCTATTTAAGGTGGTTGGATAAGCGAATAGCAGACATCTTTTTGATGCGTTGGGGTGTTCCGCATAAGGGAGGTTGTAGACAGCCGTGTGTGTACCAGAGCCTTTCGATTTGTTCACGTATGCGCGGTTTTGCGTGGGTGTGGGATTAGGGAAGAAGAGAAATTTTTTGTGTCAATAACTATTCCCAAAGGAGGAGATATGTGAGCCCATGCAGTTGGGGTATTTTCTCTCTCCTACAAAAGTTTTCTCTCTCCTCTCTAGCGTTAGGCGAAAGACAAGCAAAAGCAAGTGTAAAGCCTTTTCTTTATTGAATTGTAATTCCCATTTTACAATTGACTTAAGCTTGTTTATTTATAGCTTTCACCAAACAGAGGTGGATACCCAAAAATTATTCCTAAATATAATTTAAAGTAATTAAAGAAAATTCCCTAAATTGGGTACAATGACCAAAATGCCCTTAAGTTCTTTTATGATGGATTCGTCCCTTCCTGGAGAGCCTACCACCATCATCAAACTTTGAGAACTCTTCCCAAGCAATTGTAGCGTGAATCTGATTGATCTTTTATTGTATTCTTGTTGCTTGTTTTCTTGTAATCGTTTTGATGTCTTTTGATCGTGTTGCAGCAACTTCTTTTGTACGGGAAGGAGCCTGGTTAGTTTCATGGGTTCCTTGATGACTTCTTCCTTGATCTGCAGCATCTCAGTGTTGATTGCAAGCCTGGGGAAGGTCATTCAAAGTTTCCACAATATCTTCTTTAGTTTGCGCTTTTTTTGGTCCGTGCTCTGTAATGTTTTCTTCAGGTTTTCAGGAGCTCACCTGGAATAGGAATTTCGGTGATAGGAGATTTCATCTTTCTCCTGCAAATTTTGGGTTCTGTGCCTTTGTTCCGTTTGGTTTTCAAGCACTGCTTGCCGTGTCAACTTTGGCTTCTTTTTTTATAGCAATCTTCTTCGATCTTCAGCCTTCGCGCGACCGGGTTTTCTGTGCCGGCCAAGGTGTCCTTTTGATGATCTTGATGTTCATGGATTCAGGCCGTCCTTCTTCTCTCGAAGGGTAGACTTACCTTCGCGTCTGCTCGTTGGAGGTGTAACAATGGCATCGAGACTTCACAGGTGTCTAGTGGCTTTGGCCTTTCTTCTACTGCTCAGAAGGAGTTGCAAGCTCGTCGGAGGGTGGTCAAAAATTCCTATGGTCATCGACTGGCTCAACGAGGCCGTACGGCGGGAGCGTGCTTCTGCCCTACTCCGCGATGAGCCGGGCTTAGCGCTGCTGGGTTGACCCAATTGAGCCTAGGCCCGCTTTTCTTGGAAGATGACGGTAGTGGTTATCTTGCGTGTCTATCCATTTCCTGCATGCACGATGGCAGCATAAGACCTTTATCTTTTTGTTATGTGGGCACTTCCTCGGTCATCTTTTACTCAAGGCTTATTCTTTGGCTACTATTCTTGCTTGGCTGTCTTGTGTGCCGGTATGACCGGGTTGTAGCTGGCTCTCTTCTTTATTCACTTGATGGACTGAGATATGTCAAAAATGACATATAACAGTGGCCCCCACGCCTCACTCTAAGATCACTGCTCAGATGGGCGCTGATCCCTAAGAGGGGGACCAAATTAGCATTTGGTTGCTTGTTTTATAAGGGGTTGTATTATGGTGTCTTGTTATTTATTGTTATATTTTATTATATAGTGTTATAACTTAAGGCCCCCTTTTTATTATATGTTTTAATTAACTCACACATGGGTCATGCATGGCATGTGTGAAGTTTAATTTATTTATTTATTTGATATTAAAGAGAAAATACATTTTCAAATTTGAGTTGAAAAATATCTTCACACACTTCTGTGAAGGGGACATTATCTTTAAATTGATTGATTTGAAATTTTAGATATCCAAAGTGATTGGCTTTGATAAAGTAGAATATCTTCACATGTGTGAGCTTTACCAATTACTTATTTACACTTTATCCTTTGTGATTATCTATTCTAATACATTATTAAAAAAAACTAAGGGTATTTTTTTAAGGCCATATTGGATACAATTGGAACAAAAATATGAGCCAAGGACAAAATGGTAAAGTAGCATAATTTAGGGTTCTGGTGAGTGATAATGGTGTGAAATATCATCCCTTCATCTTGGTGATTGGATGGAGATGGGTGGCTAGGTACATTATCCTCTCATGTGCCTTTGGATTAGTGCATCAAGGGTGTTGATTGAATCCAAGGTTACACCCATGTTACAAAAGCACTTCAAGAGATCTCAAACGCTAACCATCTCCAACTGTTGAACAATTTTGGAAATTTTGAGCCCCCCCTTTTTCTAAGGCTTTGTGCGAGAAAATTGAAGAGATATAGCTTTTAGAGTTCCATTAATGGTGATCTTGATGGTAGTCCCTTTCTTATTCTTAAGTCTATAGTATGCATTTATCAAGGTAAACTCCATTGAATTTTATTTTTTTATAAGTTCATATTCTTAGCATCTATAATTGCTGAAGTTTTGAATTTACAAAAGTTTCATTGATCTTAGAATCCCCATTTGATCATCTATTCCATCATGCTTATTAACATTGTGGTCCTTCATGAGTTATAGCCTACATGCATGAGAATCCATGATCATGCATAGTATCCATTGATTACTTTGCTTCAAATCCATCAAATAATTTAGTCTTAGTATGTCACAGAATTACTAAAAAAAATTTATGACATTTTTTACCTACACGGGGGGGGGGGGGGTTCATAATCTTTTCATACAAGACTGTTTTAGTGGTCCGAGGGACCACCATGTGCAATTTGGCCATAACTCTCTTGTTCTTTATCCGATTTGATTCCAACCTTTTGTGTTCTATTTTGGATTATAATGCCAATGTGTTGAGATCTTAAGAAGTGATTTTAAGGTGTGTAATTGCTTCCCATTTGGATTAGACACTCTTGTGAAATTAAATCACTTTTATATAATCCGAATGGACAAAATTAAATCCTTATAGGGATCGATTGCGTGGCCCCGATAAAAGGGGTTCGAAACATGGCTTCCCTATTTTAATTTGGCATTCTAATTCCATGTTTAGTTGACTTTATTCCTTAGAATTTTGTTTAGATTAGTTGTATGTTGTATTTAAGCTTTGGGACATAGTTTATGTAATTTGTGCTATGAAAATGTAATTCATAAGCTAGTCTTACTTTATATGTAATTGCCCATAAGGGGTTGGTATTTGAGTTTATTCACAGTGGTTTTACAAGGGTAGAAATGGTTGTAATTGTTGTTTAAAGGATTGTAACTTATTCACTTGGTTTTAAGAAAGTGGCTTGTTGAAGGTATCCATTTTGCCTAGTTTTTAGCTTGAAACTTTGCTCTAGTCTTTGTATGCACTATCATATATATATATATATATATATATATATACTAGAGTAGTTGTTTCATATTCTTACTATCATACTAATTGTTAGTAACAAATGTAACTATT
>NW_006499912.1:996911-1015739 GCF_000471905.2 Amborella trichopoda | reverse complement strand
CTAGTAGTAAGTAACTACCTACTACGTATACTACTAGTCTATAGTACTACTACTTAGTATTACGTTACGTCTACTAACTACTACTATAATTATTATTATATATATATATATATATATATATATATATATATATACACATCCCATTTATTGTTAAGAAATTTATCTGACGATTGTCAAGATTTATATGAAATACACCCAACAAGTTGACACCATATACAAATGTCATATATATTAAATATATAGAACCAAGGCTCTAAACAATCAAATTAGAGTCCACCTCAAAAATTTCAATGGAAAAGGTTGTTTTGATGCCCAAGTATCTTCAAATTGAGCATCTCGATATCAAAGAAAAAATAGATTTCAAGCTTTCAAAGTAGTGCATCTCGTAATGTATTTTTTGGACCGTCAATTTTCAAGATTTTCAATCGTTCGTATATCTATGCCATTTTTTAAACTTTAAGTTTTATAATTAAAGATGAAAATATACGCAGAATAACGAGTCAAGTTTTTGAAGGCATATTGGGGCCTTCATATGATGAATCATGGTCATATCATATCAGGGGCTATGCCCTAGCAGGGATTAACAAGAACCATGCTCATATCTTATCCAACGTTATTCAAGACGGTTATCATGCGTTCATCAAAGACTTCACTATATAATGACATCTTCAACATATTGAGCGTTCATATGGAGAAAACCGGAAATATCATTTGGTTAGATGGGATAAATTTTGTACACCAAAGAAAGAAGGGGCTTTGGGGATAAGGAAGGTAAGGATGTTCAATCAAGTATTATTATGTAAATGGTGGTGGCGCACTACACAATTTAAGGACCATTTTTGGTACCAAGTCCTACTTGCTAAATATGGGCTCGATAAATCTTTTATGTGGGTGAGCAGAGGTAGAAATAAGAAGGTGTTGCCTTTGTGGTAAAGTAATTTAAGTTGTAGATAGATGATATCGGGCTAATTTCGATGGAATGTTAGAAGTGGCAATTTGGTGTCCTTTTAGCACCATAAATGGTTGGGTGAGCATCCGCTGAAGGCAAGGTTCCTTGACCTCTTTAAATTGGTGACAAGGTCGAATATATTTGTGAATGAGGCAATAGAAAGAAGGGGTAATAGTGTTTGTTGGGATATACACTTAGTTTATAGTCAATTGAATATTTCACTTTTGGCGCGGTGCCAATTGATGGAGATGCTGGATAAAGTGTACATCCCACGAAATGCGAATGATGAATCATTTGGGAACTTGAAAAAGATGGTATGTTTTCGGTAAAATCTTGTTACAATTTATTTTTCTATGATAGGTGGAGGTGGTCATGCGCAAGCATTGTGGAGATTTGGAAATGGCCAATTCCACATAAGGTTCAAATCTTTATTTGGCTGGCTATACAGGACAAACTATTAACAGTTGACAATTTGATTAAAAGGGAGAAGATATTGCCCAATGTGTGCCTTCTATGAATCTGGGTCTCACCTTCTCATCCGTTGTTCATTCTCGGCAAGATTATGGTACTAGCACTTTGGGATGGTGGGAGTTTTGATGCCACTACCTCAGAGGGTTGGAGATTTGGTGTCCTCTTTGAAAGCGTCCTTTTACCAAAGACAGGTCGAGTTGTTTGGAAGATTGCAGTTCGAACAATTATATGGGAGATATGGAGAAAAAGAACTAGGAGAACTTTTGAATGAGTGGTTCTCTCTTTTGATAGATTACTCCATATTTGCAAATGCTCCATTTGGTCTTGGCTTTCAATGAAGAAAGAAGGGTGGGGGATATCCAAGGTAGATGTTATGGCTAATTTACAAAACTTATTCTCTCTCGGTTCAGCCAAAACTAGGCCTAGGAGCATTTGGATTGCTCCATGCTCTGAAAGCTTAAAGCTTAATTTTTATGGAAATTCCTTGGGGAATCTAGGGGTGGCAGGTATAGGTGGCCTTTTGAGAGATTATTTTGGAAATGTTTTATTTTCATATGCAGACGCTATTGGTTCTGCAACAGCTAATCTTGCTGAACTAAGTGCTTTATTGTATGGTCTCATCTTTTAGAAGTAGGAATTTTGCTATTAACTGTACTGTCGAAGGCTATTCTCTAAATGTAATAAGATGGTGCAAAAAGGAGCGGAAAGTTCCGTGGATACTTCGGTCTTTATGGTTAGAGGTGATGGATGCGGTTGATCATGTAGTGGTGTCTTTTGCTCATGTATATAGGGAGGCTAACACTATTGTTGATGCCTTGGCTAAAGGGGGATCTTCTATTCCTTGCCTTTTAGTTTATGATGGTAATCTATTTTTCTTAAAATTCAATAATATCATTGATCTTGGTCAAAAAAAAAGAAAAAGAAAAAAACATTCATAAAAACATATTCAACCTTACATATGGTGAATTAACTCATTCAATAACCCAGGCATCTCTCTAATGTCTTTTTACACATCCCATTCATTGTTAAGGAAATTATCTGACGGTCGTCAAGATGTATCTGAAAATACACCCAAACAAGTTGATGCCATATACAAATGTAATATATATGAAATATATAGAGCTAAGGCTCTAAACAATCAAATTAGGACCACCTCAAAAATTTCACTAGAAGAGTTTCTTTTGATGCCCAAGTATCCTCAAATTGATCATCTTGACATCAAAGAAAAAATGGATTGCAAGATATAGAAATAGTGCATCTCGTAATGCATTTTTGGACCGTCAAGTTTCAATATTTTAAAGTTTTCATAGATCTACATCATTTTTTAAGCTTTAAATTTTATAATTAAAGATAAAAATATATTTTAAGGCTATTACAAAGATTTATAGTATTCAAACTACATGTCTCAATACTATTAAAAATGAAAATATATTTTAAGGCTATTACATTGCAGAAACACTAATACTCAATTTGCCATCATCTCTTCAAATATCTCATATTGGCACAAATGTCAATTGCTTATGAAAAATTTGAAGTACCAAATGTTATTGTGGTTCCCAAATACAAGAAGAGGTCAATATGAATGCGCTAATTACATCTAACATTAAATTTGAGTTTGATTATTTTAAAAAAAAAAAATTTGTTGTTAAGGACCAAGAGACGTGGAAGGTGATTTTTAAATGGGTGCAAGAAAATGTGTTTTATGTTTTGAAAGATGATCTTATTTTAAGAAAGGGACCGGTCATGGTGGTAACTCCCCTACACCTAGTTACCACATTGTAACCACATTGTAGATTCCAATCCTACCGACACTAACCACTGCCACGTTCAAAAAGTCTAACTACCTATCTATATAAAAAAAAATGGGTAGGGGCCGTCTTCCCCACTAAATTACCCTAAAAAGAAAAAATGATTGTTATATTTTTTCTCTTTCAATGCCTCCCAACGTAGCGTAGCAACGAAGGACCCATTTAGCTAATTGGATTCAGATTTTCAAGAGTCATGTTTCCAAAAAAGATGAGCCAATTGTGTTTGGTTCACTTAGAACTGATATTTTCGTTGGAATTGAGATTTAATACTCTTAAAATAGGTTAGATCAAGCATATCTTTAATTACTTGACAATTTTGAAAATGGGTAATCTAGATAATGTTTATGATATGCACCATTTTTTGGACTTGAAATGGTGTAGACAATTAATGCTAGTATTTTTTAAAATCACAATTTTGGAATTTTTGAGGTCTACCTTTCTAGGATGGTAATTAGCTTTTTTTTTATATTAACACTTGTTTGAATATTTACTAATTAAATAATTGGGTTATGTTTGGGTGCTCACTAGACAACAATTTGTAATTGTACGCAATAAATTCTGGACACTTCTATACCTTTCTTTTATACGTGGAGTATCTTATTGATAAGGGTATTTTTGGATAATAGGAAAGGTAAGACATTATCCACATGACGTGTGACATCACCCACTCTATGTACAAAATAAAGGTATATAAATGTTCAAAATTGGTTGAGCACAATTACAAACTACCTTATAGTGTGACCACCCTATCATAACCCATTATAATTTTAACACTTGTTTGAACATTTATACATATGAACCTTACAAAAATCGAGTAATATACATTTAACGTTAGAAAGTTGAACCCAAGTAGTTAAGAAGGAGGTTTAATCTATCCCTTCTTTAGCTATTCTATCACCCTTGTCAATGTCATTGAGTGGTTTCTACTTGCATAAGGTGCAAGAAACCTCTAATATTGGGATCCAAATAAGATCATTTTTCTTGACTTGAAACAAAGTAGTTGTACGGAAACCATAATATGAGTACACGAGTCCCAAAGTGGTTTTAATCTAGAGAATGGCAACTTGAGATCCACTTAGATCGATGAAACTTATATCACAAAGTTTGGAACATGTAATTTCCTGTCTGATCCTTGGCAAAACCTAGTAAAGCAAATTTTTTAGCTTGCCCTCCAAACTACCTTCATAAACTAATTATAAATAGCTTATTTTACAGGTAAACCACTATTCAAGAAGAGAATATTGAGATCAATCAAGACTTTTTTTTACTAAAAGGGAATATCATCCAAAATCGCCGTATAGAAAGGTTCTCCACAAGAAACTAGCTTTTTACATTTCCAAGAGACACCATCTCAATGTTTCTTTCTAGGAAGATCACTTCTCTCTTTCTAGAGGCCTTGTCTTTCTATGTAAGAGACTATTGGCTCTCTCTCTCTAGAGGAGGCCACCTTGCCCATATGGTGACTCCAAATAGGGTGTAAATACTCTTTTCTTTCTCACTCCACATACATTCATATATGAGTAAACCGTCCAAACACTTGGCAGCTATAATGAATAGTAATATAGGTAGAATCATAATCATTAAATCTTCATCTTATGGTTCAGAATGCATATCACTATATGAATTTTAATATTTTTTCTAAAAATCAGATCATAATGAAATTTTAAACATATGTACTAAAAAATAGGGTGCACAATTAAAAAATATATAAAAAATATTTATCAAAATATAAAATGATGGAAATACCTATGAAATGATTAATGTAATTTGGTCATTTTAAATTATTGAAAATAATATAGTTATATTTTTATTTGTGATCAATAGTGTTAGGTATATACACCCAAAATTTTATTTTAATCCGATTTATAAAAATCTAAAATTAAAATAGTGATATGTATTTTGAACCACTCGATAAAGATCCAACGGCTTGGTTTTTATCTATATTACTATTCATTATAGCTGCCGGTATTTGTTAGCTTTTTCCTTTATATAAACTTCCAATAGATGTCACATCTATAATAAAACCTATGGAATACAATAAATAGTCCTAATCTAATTGGTGATTAGGATATTAACCCTATTTGTGGGGGGATTTCTACGAGATGGTGATTTCCCTAATCAACCTATGTAAAATAGTTCTTTGACCACTACATAAGCTAGTTTTCCTGGACACATTACAAAATATTATCTAAACAAGATGCCCAAATATCTCCATGTAAACTTTCGTTTTGCGAATCTTCTTAATTCCACTTTTGCTTTCCAACAACAAACAAGGCATTAAGCTTCGACTTTTCATTATTAACTCATTTCTAATTCCTATTTTTCCCTGGTTAAAAAGTCCAACATTCGGACTGCCCAAAGCGCAAAAAATATTAAGTTGATAGGTGATTCCAAAATGCAACTTTTGAAACACCCAAAGTGTAAATAATTTAAGTATTTGACAATATAGAAGGGAAAGGTATATACTAAAACCATTTACTTTTGATAAATGGTCTAATTGTATATAATCCCATTTGAAAGTCTTACATTCAAATAACCAAATGCACAAAGATAAAAAACATTAGGGAAAAGTTTATATAAGGTTGCAATCTTAAAATGTAGAATCACATATGCACCTCAAATATCGATTGGAAATGTTGTTTTAATGTTGAAAAAACCCTCTAATCGATCATCTCGACATCGAGCTGCATGAATATGAATAAAAAAGATTTTAAGTCTCGAAAATAGTGTATGTTGTAAAACATTATCTAGACCGTCCATTTTCAAGATTTTCCTATATTTATAGATCTACTTCATTTTAACCATTTTTTTAATTTAAAATTTTCTAATTAGGTAGGAAAATAGATTTTAAGATAATACGGAGTATTTTTTACAGCAAAATTACATGTTATAATAAAGTTTTAAGGTGCGCCTTAATTGGATTGTTTAAGGTTGCAACCTTATAGAAACTGCATCCAAAACATTAGTGTGACATTTTAAATTCAAAATAAAATAAATCTTGTAATGGCCCACAACATAAACGTATTAAGCATTTGATCAACACTCTGACCACATAGAACGAAAGAAGAATTAAAAAATAGAAAAAATCAAAGTGTTTGGGCCGTTTAAAAGTTTTTTTTATTTTTTTTTATTTTTTTTTGTGCGGTTTGATGTAGGGCTTTTGACATGCCAAAACACACATTGCTATTGTGTTATATGCATTTTGCATGTTGCACTTTCAAACCTAAAGTAAAAAAGGAAAAAAATTAAATAATTACCTAAAACTTTCCCTGAACATTCTAAGGATTAACTCATCAATCCAGATGGCCTGATCGACCCAAGAGCAATATCCCAAACATTATAAACATGTATTATATATGCATTGAATCAAGCATGAAAGTGCCACAACAGATACAGATCAAGGGAACATGAAGCAATCACCAGCATTTTATTGAACATTCTCACATTGAAATCTGATGCAAACTGCTGCAATGATTAAAACCAAAACATTAAATACAATGAAAGAATGGCATTATGTACATCTGCTGCAGAAATTGATGCTTTGAAAATTAAAAAAAAAAAAAAAGAAGAAAAAAAAGATAGAAAACAGAAAAAGAACATGTAAGAGTTATATGAATGAATGCGAAAGCAAAGTTGATTGACAGCTAAATCTCAGGCAACCATGGTGGTGGGCATCATCATTTCTCTTATACAGTTTCCATATTTCTATGTGTCTTTTCTCTTTCCTCAATCCTCGTCCTTCTTCTTATCCTTTTAGACTTGAAAACCTTAAAAAAGAAATTGATGATACTTGTCAAAAAAAATAAAAAAAAGAAATTGATGGTTCAAAGAAGTAGGAACAATCAAATAACTAGAGAGAGATAGATTGGTAGAGAGAGAGAAGCAAAGAAAAGGAACAAGAAAATGGAATACATGAGTTTATGCAGACATACCAACATCTTCTTGAAGCCATCTTTGATCTTCTGAGACAGGCCCTTCTTCTTCTTCACCCCTTTCCCCTTCTCTCCAAGCCCTCTCACTCCCCCACTTTCTTTCTCATCCTCTCCCTTTCCATTCTCTCCAACCTCTCTCTCTCCTCCACTTTCTCTCTCATCCTCTCCCACTCCCTTCTGACCAAGCTTACCATTTCCCTTCTCTCGAAGCTTTCTTTCTCCTCCACTTTCTCTCTCATCCTCTTCCACTCCTCCCCTTTCTCTCTCACCCTCTCCCACTTCTTCCATACGCCACATGATCCGCTCCCTCAAGGCATGTCTGAAGGAATCTTCATGGTTCTTCCAAGACTCCCCACATAAACGAGAGGCCTCAACTCTGGTATTGAAACTCTTTATCGCAAGTTTGGAAGGGGAGTTTTCATCATACACAGCCGCCTCGAATTTACCATCCCTGCATTTTACGCCCAACCAATTCCAACCCATGGGCAACAGTTTCCATCTCACCTCCTTCTTTCCCCCCCTGCTACTGCCTGGTTCCTCACCCATTCTCTCTCTTACCCGATGGATGGATGCCTCTTTTTCTCTCTCATCCTCTCCCTTTTCCCTTCTCTCCAAGCCTCCCCTCTCGATCTCATCCTCTCCCACTTCTTCCATACGCCACATGATCCTCTCCCTCACAGCACCATGGAAGGCAGCTCCATGGTTCTTCCAAGACTCCATACATGCTTGCACCGCCTCATCATAGGTATTGAAACTGCTCTTTTCCGGGATCGTGATCAAATAAAAGAGCCGAAAGAGCGGGATTCTTTGAACTGCTCTTCCCAGCTACAGAGTTAGCATGGCCAGCCCGCGTATTGTAGAAATGCGGGCTTAGCCAATACAAATAAATTTTTTTAATACAATTTAATCCTAGCGTTTAGAAAAAAAAAAAAAAAGTTTGACAAAGCCATACCAAAATAAGTAAATCCTCACCCCCATAACACATCCACCTATTTGCATCCATATCTTTAAGATGGATTCTTCATTCATGTGGACCGCATAATATAGAAATGCAGTCCGGCCGAATCCATTGTTCTAATATCCACCAGCTTCTAATTCTATTTATACAACTTCGCCATCGACCTAAAGAATTGAGATTTGAGTAGAGGCCCAAGCGAGCAAGGGATTAAGCGCCGTGTTTGTTTGGTGACATATTTCGAAAGTGGAAAATCCAAGATCCACCAAATTACACGCCAACATTTATTAGTGCCACTGGAAACTGTAATTTAGTATTCGCGGCTTCCGATAGCTTCCATAAACAATGTCGAAAAATTGTTGGATATGGAAGCTACACCTTCCATATTCGTATTTGTGGAAAAGGGGCTTCAACAATCAAACATGCCCTAAAGATTCCACTTCCATTTTAATAACACCCAACAAAGAAGTATTGCCACGACCCAAAAAAATTGGGATTTGACATTTCCAAAAAGAGTAATAAACTAATTGATGAATTAAATTTTAAGGGCAAGGTTTGTAGAAGGTGCTCAACTTATATTGTACAACTAAGTTGCACCTTCAAAAATGTAGATTTGGTGTTTAGGACCTCACGATGGCTTGAAATTTCAAGTTTAAGTCTAATTATGAAATTTAAACTTTTAAAGACAGCATATTGAACATTTCTATAAACACTTCAAATATTAAAAATAAACATTCTAGATAATTTCTTACAAGATGAACTATTTAAGGACTAAAAATTCTTTATCTTCTTTATTTCATATATTTCAAGGTCAAAATGATCAATCAGAAAGTTTGCCAACTTCAAAACATTCTTTACTACTAGATTGCTACCATAAATAAACTTTTCCAAATTTTAAATGCACCCGGGAATACCGGCAAGAAAAAAAAAAAAAAAAAATCTCAAAAAATGGTACGGACTCTTTCATTTTTGGATAGTCATAGTTAAGTATTTAAGAACACCATGGATCCAATAGTTTCACTTATTATTTAGTGATTTTGAGGTGGATCCTTAACTTCAAGTTGAAAAGATTCTTAAATACCTCTTGGAAGCAAATTTATAGTGTGCTCCTACATGGGCGTGCTATATGCATCAAATGAAACTTTCACTATAAAGATAGGGACCGTCTCCAAAGAAACCATTTATCTTTTCTATATGGAGGTCGTAATCATTTTTGTTACTTAAATTTTAAAACGGGTGGTTGTCAAAATGTCATTAAATAGAAACAAAGTTCCAACAAAAAAAAAATTGGACTTTGTGACTCACCCTAAACCATTCAATTTGACATCTATAACTAGGAATAATTATGATCTCAATGTAGAAAAGATAAATAGTGTTCCAAAAGTTGATGAAACAATTAGTAAGAAAAAATACATACATCCTGCAAAATAATCGGTGGTATTTTGGTGGAATTATCGCTTGGACTAAAATCTCCTCAGTTTTATGCCCAAGTCCTTTTCTTTTTGCTCTTTTGTATATTATGATATTCCTTCATTCGATATTGCTGACATCAAATTAGCTTTTTAAATTTTTGTTCAGTTACGAATTCTAGTGTATAGATGTCGTTAAATGTTGGAAACATTTGACCGTCCCATATTTCAAATTTTTCATGAGTAAGAACTTTTTCAATGTTGAAATGACAAAACCATATTTAAAATCATTACCGCTCCATCTTCATTTTCCCTCCCTCTTCTCCCAAGTCCCTCTACTCAATAAATAGGGGAAAAATAAACAAGTAAATTTTTTTATATTGCTCTTGAGATATAGTGTGAAGTACATATACTATGCTCTCCGAAGAGGATATTGTGAATTAAAAAAAACATACTTTTCATTATTTTTTCAATCTGAAATTTGGGAAACTACCTAAGAATCACTAGAGGACTATTTTTGAAGTAAAAATTTGAATTTTGAGATTTTTGACTTGGAAGTCTATCCCTCCAAAAATGGATGATCTATATTCAATATGAGACATTTTTTTTTTTTCTAGTATATAAAGATTTCAATTCAATCTTTCTTTTCTTTTCTTTTTTTTTTTTTCCAATGAAGTTAATATAGAAGACAAAATTTTTATATATTTTCGTTTTTTAGCAAAATATAACTTACGAAATTATATTATAAAAGGTCACTTGTGAAAGATGACTTACTAAAATATATTATAAAATGTCATACAATGAATGTCCACATAAAATAAAAGAAAGAAGAGATTGAAAGATCAGAAAAATGGAAGAAAGAGCAGGGACAAGACCTGACCGAGGACACTCCGACTCGGTGGAGTTCCTCGGCTTCGGCTGAGGCCCAATACCATGTATCGAGTTTTTATAAATATTTTGTGCTCCAAATTTTATTCAAATAATGTCTACTTAACTTATTGGCACTATGTATGCCTCAGAGCCTTCATCTATGTTTCCTGGTTCACACTGCAAATCCCGCGAGACATCACCCCATTTTCTATTAAAAAATAGATGTCTTATTTTATTAAAAAAAATTGTACTTGTCTTATTTTATTAAAAATGTGTGTCATTAAGGTTCTTGATGCCAATAGCGTTCAAGATGTTTAATTTTTTTATTTTTATTTTTTCAATTTATTATTGGGACTAATTCTGAGAGATATTCATATAAAGGTTAAAAAGATATTTTTATTTTATGTTTTAGGCAAATTTAAAGGAGTTTAGTTTGGTTAAGATTGGCACAAGAGGCTTTCCTAGTTTCTAGGATGTCATTGTCTATATTGTTGGGCATTATTAACTACGTAATAAAAAGTAGATGGGTCGGGGGATTGGTCACGTGAGAGTTAGAGAGTTCTTTAAAAAGATGATCTAGAGGAGAGATGATAGGAAAGCATAGGAAAGGGGTGATTTACATGATTTAGGGAGAGATATCCATGGTTAGTTATGTAGGAGATAATAAAAGTGCCTCAATAAGGATTCGAAAGATGAATTTTAGCAAAGTTTTGTTTCGAATGTTACACTTCTCGCTTCTCTTGAAGAATAGTAGCATTTGATGGGACAAGTTGTTATATGTCATTTTTGACGTACTTGTATCATTGGGGTAAATAAAAAGAGAGCCGGTAGTAACCTGGTCCCACCGGTACCCAAGATGCTAACAACCATGGGAACATTCTAGCAACAAGCCTAATATTGGACGATCTTTGAAGACGTGTCAGAATGGCCTCAAATTGCATGAGAGTGTAGTTTTGGATACCCAAAGGAAACCCATAAAGTTTTGTCGCGATCTGACAAGCTTCGAGTTGATCAGGACGAAGCTTAGATTTTAAATCCAATTCCTTTCATGCTGAAAAATAGACCCTATAACTATAGCCCTATTTTTTGGGTCTCAAAACAGTATCAGACCATAGACATTGAATCTGTAACATCAAAAACCCTTGTACCAAATTTCGGCTCAATCAGACCTTGCGGGACCATTCTGAGCCTAGCTTACCATAAAAGTGTGGGTTTTACACTATTGCGGTGCCACCTCGGTTAACCAGTTTCCATTTTATGAAAACTATGTTTTCGCATTTCGAGGTAATTTTCAAATGCTCATAACTTGCTCGTTTTATATCCAATTAAGCTCAAATTTGGACTGGAGCTAGATCTCGACGATATGCTCGTTTTGATATATGGCACGTATCATGACGTGGCCCGAAACGAGATAATTTTTAGAGAGAATATGGGCCCGAAACATGAAAATTCATATTTTAAAAAGAAGAACATCCAATTCTTTTAAAGATCATGGCTCAAGATCCCAATGTCGAATTATCGTAAGTATGGGTCCATTGCTACCGTGCTTTGAAGAGCTATAGTTTGATATAATTTTGTGTACGATCGAAGGCCGGATGACAACAAATTTTGATGTCAAAGATGACATACTTTTCTGATCGTCGGAATCTCATTTTCTAGTGACTTCCCAAAATTGGAACGTGCTAAAACGAGAACCAAAATTGACAAAATTTGTCGCAAAATTATCGTGATAGTATCATCTTCAATTTGTCAGAATACCATGGATCGTGCTAGATCAGTGGTCGAAAAATCACAAAGTTTATAGACTTGGCCGGATTTTAGGTTCTTTCTTAAAAATCTATTTCAAGACGATCAAAGGATATCAAAACGTGCGCAATAGTTCAAATATCAATTCTACAATGTTTGATCTCTCAAATTACCACTGTAAATGTTCGAAAAAGTTCTCGAGGTGTAGCAAGGGCAAGAGGCCCCTCATGGATGGATGGTTTTGTCATTTGTTGAAAAGTGTTGAAGGGTATTTTGGTCATTTGGTCCAAAAATGAGATTAATATTTTAAGCTATAAAATGTGTACTTTTTTTACAATTTTGGTCAGTTTTTAGTAATCCACCCATGTTTTAAGATGCTCTATATAAGAAACTCGAGTCATTTGTAATAGTCTATCTTGAGAGTGTTGGAAATTAAATAGAAAAACTTAATAATTCTAAGAGCTTAGGCTTGTTCTTTTGCTTTTCTTTCAAATTCAAGACTTAAGATGGGAGGAGAGAGAAATGTTTCTTAGAGAGAGAAAATACCCCTAGGAACCCTTCACTCCCTAGAACCCCAAAAATTCCAACTCCCTTAGGATTCTCAAGTCCCAATCCCATACATCGTAGAATTCCTAGCTTCATATACCCTAGAACCCCTAGCTTCCAATCCTACTCCATACAGCCTATACCCTACCTTAGCTAGCCTACACCTTACTCTATACCTCATACACCATAGTATCCCACACACCTTAGTCATCTTATACCTTACCCCAACAAATACACCTTAATTCCTATACATCATACTTCAACCCAACTCAACTAAGCCATACAAAAATACTAAGGTTTCTCTCTCATGTGTATGCAAAGAGATCGATGAAGGTACACTTAAGTTCAAGTTCATTCTAGGTCAACTCTCTCTCATCTCTCTTTCTCTTTTTTCCTCTCTCACTCTCTCTCTTTTTCTCTCTTCTTTCTCTCTTTCTCTCTCTTCTCCCTTTCTTTGTCTCTCTTCTTTTCTCTCTCTTCTTTCTCTCTTTTTTTCTCTTCTCTCCCTTTCTTTCTCTCTCTTCCTCCCTCTCTCCTTCTTTGCTCTCATGTCCAAATTCCCAGACCCACACCTAGGGCAGGCCCAGCTATCCTCTCTCTCTATTTCTCTCTCACTCCCTCTCCCCTCTCACCCAAAAGCTCGGACCCGCACCATCGGAGGGTGGGTCCAACTCCTCTTCTCCCCTCTCTTATGCCCTATCTCACTCCCCCTCTCACCCGAAAGCTCGGACCTGCACCATAGGCGGGTCCAAGTCTCTCACCTTACTCTCTCCTCTCCTCATACTCTCATCCTCCCCCATCGAAGCCCAGACTCGCACCATAGGCAGGTCCACCTCTCTTATCATCACACTCTCTCTTACCTTCACTCTCTCAAATCCCCTAGAGCCCGAACCCGTACCATGGGCGAGTCCATCTCCTTCATTCCATATTCTCACATTTTCGCACTCCAACTTATCCCCTAGAGCCCGTACCCACACCATAGGCAGGTCCAAACCCATTACACCCTTATCTCATTTTTATCTCACTCTAAACACTTCTCTCTCTTTCTAATTCATATACTCATTAATTGTATTTTTATTTTCATCATTTCTTCATTCTCTTTCTTACTCATTGCTTCTTTCATATCGTAAGCACTCGATTTGGGGTCTTCCTGAGATAGTGCCCAAGGGTTCTAACTCTTGGACTCCTACTCTAACCACCGACTTGTACAATATAGTCAAGTTATAAGAGACGTTGATTCTTTTGGGGTCATCCTGAGTCAGCTTTTCTTAGAGTTCTACTCTAGCCACTAATTCACAAAGTATTCGAGTTGTGAAGAGATTTTATCTCTTACTCCCTCTCTTTCTTCTCTCCCTTGATCACTTTTAAGGGGCTCTTTAAGTTAGTGATATAGTTATAGGCTCAGCCCTGTAACCCCACTTTCCAAATCCTCTGGGTACCCAGTCTTTGAGCCTGGTATTTTTCCTTGTCTTCAGTAATACCTCTTAGGAGAGGTTGCGTCGAGCAGCTGCTCACTTTTTTTTGGGTCACCCCCTTCACTTCTCTTACTTCACCTTTTTCTTCTTCTCATTTCTAAACCAAGTTCTCATCAACTCAGTTTTATTCTCTTCTTTCTTCTCTTTCTTAAGTTTTTCTCCTACCACTCTACCCCAAAAACTAGATCCATTGCCCGTAAAAAGCACATCAGAGAGGAGTTAACTTTAAGTGGATTTCATTTGCAGTTTTTTCAATGAGATTTCAGGTGAGGTGTTGAGTTTAGAGTGGGGGCCGAATTCAAATCGCATTGCTGAACAACCAGAGGACTTTCGTTCATTAATCTAAGAGGACATCAGCCCAGGCGTATCCCATGAACTCAACCACAGTGAGGTAGGTATTCCAATCCACCTCTTCATCGTTTTAAAATCCTCTCATAGTTGGAAATACCTATCGACATGTGACACACTAGGCGCACATGTACTCATGAGGTCAAGCGGTTGTTTGAGAGGGCGTCAATAGAACCCAGGTCGTCGAGGGAGTCCGAGCGAGGCAGATCTATGCCTGACCAAGAGGTTCTTCATGGCTTGATTTACAACCACCTTATTTTCTCCAAGATGCTTTAATAATATTTTTTATCAACTTCCTGATCAAAGATGACATCCTCTATAAGAAGTCTTTCGAATGAATCCTCCTAAGATGTATTGAACAACCAAAAGTCGATATTGTGCTCAAAGAACTACACGATGAAGGAGGACACACGAAGGCAACACCCCTAGCTTAGAAATTCAGAAGGTAAGGATAAAACTACCATAGCTGAAGATTGATGGAAATATGTGAAGAGATGTTCTAAGTGTCAAGTCAATGGAGATCTCATACACGCTCATTCCATGCCACTCAATTCAACACCTTTGGTCAGGTCATTCTCCATGTGGGCCCTGGACATAATTGGAATGATAATTGCCAAGAGCTTCTAATGGACACAAGTTTACCCTCACTACTACTGAATATTTCACAAAGTGGGTCGAGGCGTTGCCTCATTAATCAAGATAGAATGACAACTTGTGACCAGATTCATTACAAATAACATCATCCATAGATTTGGAGTCCCCAAAATGATCATCGGTGATAATGAGACTAACTTTAAGAATAAACAAGTGGCAAATATGTGCAAAAGATTAGGGATAGAGCAGAAATTCTCTTTACCATATTATCTTCAAGGTAATACTCACGCAGAAGCAACCAACAAAGCCCTCCTGAAGATTATCAATTGAACCATAGAAAGTGGCAAGGATTGGCATGAGAAATTTCAAGCTGCACTCTAGGCCTACAGAACCACAGAGAAAACAACCTCAAGAATGACTCCCAACTCACTGGCTTATGGCATGGAGGTGCTACTTCCAATCGAACTAGAAATATCTTTTCATAGTGTACTTGCTCACAAAGAATCAGACTACAAGCAACAGGCTGAAACCCGACTAACCACTCTCAAAACCTTGGACGAGAAGCGACTACGAGCAGCTGACAAAATGATATTCTATCATCACATAATTGGGCAAACATATCTAAATATGGTGATACCTTGAGAATTCAGAGTTGAGGATCTAGTGTTTGAAGACATTTTTCAGCACCTTGAGTCCCTGATGCGGAATAAAGAGGAAGCAGGTCAATAAAGCCTGACTTACAATGGAATTTCTCATGATCTCAGAATCACCCCAAAGTGAAAAAAAATATTCCTAAGCACTTCAAAAGGCCATCTGTCATGTTTCGTCACAATCCGACATGTCTAAGGCAGTGAACACAAAGAAACAGTTTTGCAAAACTCAGCCTCTAGTACCCTGAAAGGGACCCTATAACTAGAACTTGATTTTTGATGTGTCAAATATTTATGGGATCACCGCTATTAGATCCGGCATGGTCGAAAACTCCTACGGGTCAAGTTTCGGCCAAATCAGGCACTTCAAGACAAAGTTTTGGGTAAGAGACAGAACAAGGGTAGGGCGCACGCTATTCTTGTGCGCCCTCCCAGCACCAATCTCCATTGATGAAGATTGGTGCTCACAGTTTAGGGCAACGACTTTCGAGACACATATCTCCATGGTTCCGAGTCGGATCGTGTCCAAATTTTGTGAGTGCGTTCGTTTTGTCAAGACGAGCGTTTCGATATGTAACACGCACCAAGATGATGCTCGAGCAGGGAGAAAATCTAGAGAGAAGTTGACGATTCAAGAACAAGAGTTGCATAAAATCAACAGCAGCATGACTCGCTCAAGCGGTCGTACCACGATGCTCGCATACATGATCGGCGCGAAACCAATTGCAATGCGTGCGTAAGGTATAGGGCTATATCTGGTCCAAACCCTGCACGTAATGTACGGTTAGATTTCATGTATAGAGACAATCAAGTTGCTGAAAAATTCCGATCACCGGAATTCAGATTTCGACCAAAACCTAAAGATGGCCAATTCTCCGATGGAGCTTTACCTACAAGGCGACCCATCCGACTGGTCCACTCTGCATGACCCTAAACTGCATAGCCATAGTCTAAATGCACGACTCTAAACTGCATGGTCCAAACTATATGACCTTAAAACTGTAGCGATAGTCTAGATGCACAACCCTAAACTGCATGGTCCAAACTATATGACCTTAAAACTATCGCGATGCTCAATATGCACGACCCTCAACTGCATAGTCTAAACTATATGACCTTAAAACTGTCGTGAAGGTCTAGTTGCACGACCTTAAACTGCATAGTCTAGTTGCAAGACCCAAAAATGCACACCTAAGATTCAAACTATAAGACCTAAAGCTGTAGCAAAAGGTCTAGTTGAATGACCAAAAACTGCATGGTCTGAACTATAGGACCTTAAAAACTGAAGTTATGGTTCGAACTATAGGACCTTAAACTATAGTCAAGGTCCAGTTGTATGACCTTAAACTATAGTGCATGTCCTGACTGCATGACGTTAAAGGCTTAACACCATGGTCCAAACTATATGACCTTAAACCATAGCGAAGGTCTAGTTGCACAACCAAAAACCTTCATAGCCCCGGTTGACTTCCAAATCACCCGTCATCCTTCTTCAAGGGGCACACATCCGCAGCTTACACAAATCACTCCTCGATCCCGACCTGGTCACAGTCAAGAGCCGATTCCATCTCCATCTGCCCTTCCTTTTCCTAGTAGATATCTCAAACCCTGATACTCGAAGACTTTCCCCAAGAGTACCATCTTGAACCAGCCACAACAGCTTGATCATATCCTTGGACCCCACAAGGGAGGTCCTTCATCCTCCTCGACCCAGGTTGATCTCAGTTACTGGTCCACACCCACTCCCTCATCTGATCAAGACAGCCCTTTCTTTCGCAAGGAGAGACTGCCAGTCGCAGTCCCAATCATAGTTCTGACATGAGGTCCATAGAAGCCTCAAGGCCAAGAGTGATAGGGGTCTGCAAATCTTGACCAGACAAGCTGCACGACTAATCGAGGCAGTCAACTCTGATAATCCTCTTCATCAAAATCACTTCAAAACAGAGATTCTAAGCAAGATATGGAAGATTCCTGCACAGTGATCAGCGTCATAGAAGACGACCTAACCACCAAGCAATTACAGTCCCAAGACTGTCAAGAACTGGATCTGATCGAGCAAGCACGGTCCCAAGACCGTTTAGCACTGAACTTGACAACCGAACGGCTACGGTCCCAAGACCGTCGACAACTGGTTATCACACAGTCAGCATGTAAGACCCGAGTTCATTTGGGGTATGCTGAGCCCCTGCTGACCAATCTGCCATGCGCAACTCGCCAACCGAAGAAGCCCACAGCTGCACATGAGGCTGACCTCCCAGAAGAAATGGTCAGCGTCATGGTAATAACCGACCTTGCCAACGCTCAAGAAGAGCGCATAGAGAAATTTGAACAAATGGTTCAAGCAATGATGCAAAGGATTGACTGAATGGAAGTCATGAGAACCTCAGATAACTCATCTCATCATGAAGACAATGCGCCTCCCTTGGAAGATGCAGCTCAAAAGAAGTCCATTCCTCCAACTCCACAAGACAATTATGTCTCCCATCCCGTCTCACAAAAACATATTGATGCTATGGCTACCCACAACCTAAGAAATAGACAAATTCCGGGTGTTCAAGAGGCAACAGTCTACCAAAAACCATACCCCTCTCATATAGATAAGATTATGTTTCCTACGGATTACCAGAAGGGGAAGCTGCCTCTGTTCAGTGATACGACATCTTCGTGCCAACATATCGCGCATTTCCAAGCAGCATGCCAAGAGATGGCAGTTGATGGGAGACTCCTTGTAATAATCCTAAAATTTCAAAAAAAAAAAAGGGAAAAGAAACTTTTAATAAGTAATGGTCCATATGAGTATGATGGTCCTTAGGGACCATCACTACTTTCAAAAGCTTTTGCTTTAAGCTTTTCCTCACCTTTGCCACGTCCTTCAGTGGACGTGGGCTTTAAGCGTATACGAAGTAATATAACTATTACACCTCATGTGTGACGTGTAACTTAATAAAAGAATATTATAAGGTGTCGTAAGAATTTAAATAGAAGAAGTGAGGACTCCCACCCTAGAAAATTTTGAGATCTCTCTCTAGTCGAAATGCAGTGAGCTCTTTCTCTCTCTAGCCGAATTTTTATCAG
>NW_006499912.1:947547-985031 GCF_000471905.2 Amborella trichopoda | reverse complement strand
TGGTGTCATGGCCCTTCTCATAATGGGGAATGGACATTGTAGGACCTATCGACCCTCCTTCTGCACTGGGTCATGTCTTTATCCTGGCAGCAACTGATTACTTCTCCAAGTGGACGGAAGCAGGTCCCCTTAAGCAAGTTTCAGGGACTGCAGTTGCTAACTTCGTGCGGTATCATATCATATACCGGTTTGGGGTGCCTGACAGGATCATATCAGACAACGGTCCTCAATTCAGAAGTCATTATGTTGACCGTCTGGTTAACCAGTTCAATTTTGAGTGGAAGTATTCGACTATGTATCACCCTCGGGCCAATGGTTTAGCTGAGGTTTTCAATAAAACCTTGTGCAATGTCGTAAGGAAATCAATATAAAAACAAAGAAAAATTAGCATGAGAAGCTTCCTGAAGCACTGTGGGCCTATCGCATTATTACTCGAAATGCCACCAATTCTACTCCTTATTCCTTGGTCTACGGGTTGCCCTTGGAGAACCAACTTCTCTCACTGCGTGTTGCTGTACATCAAGGACTGACTGAAGATGAGTGAGTCAAACTTCTCTATCAAGAATTGGATATGCTCGATGAAGAGATACTAGAAGCTCAGCAGAATCTCAAGCTCAATCAAGGAAGAATGAATAGGACCTTTGACAAATCCGTCAAAGTCCACTCATTCACTCGCGGAGATCTAGTTCTAGCAGTTAAAAGACCAATCTTCATGCATGGGTGACGTAAAGGCAAGTTTGAACCAAAGTGGGAAGGTCCGTTTATAATCAAGAAAGTCTCACCAATTGGGGCTTATGTATTAGGAGACCAAGATGGCGAAGAAGCAATGCCTCCCATCAATGGGCGATATCTGAAGAAGTACTAACCTTGATGTGCTTTGTGCAGTGCATGCAATGAAAAGAAAGGGAAATGAAAAAGAAAGATAGCAACCTAATTCAAATAAAAATCATCTCTTTCATTACATTAGAGAAGGTTACATGTGCCAGTCAAGAGCCCATTAATAGGGTAGTTATAAATCTCTTGCATCTGAGGAAAGTAGGACAGTTGACTCCCACGATGTTGCTCGTGCATCTGAGGATAAGTGGACGGTTACAGGCCAAGAAGAAATGCTTTTATGAATAAGAATCAAACCCACCAAAGAAGCGCTTTCCTCATGAAGAAGAAGCAAACCCACCAAAGAAGCGCTTTCCTCATGAAGAAGAAACAAAACCACCAAAGAGAACGGTTACAGGCCAAAAAGAAGAATCCAACCATTTCTGAGTCAGCTTCAATTCATCTGACGAGTATTCCAAGCATACAAAGCAGACTTCTCTAGTAAGGAACTAGCCTATGATGGAAAGCATACCTTATTCACAGTGGATGCCCCTCCACAAAACAACATGAGCTTCACTGTTGCGCTAGAGGACTTGGTTTTCAACAGACCATGGCATCTGGACTTTCTCATTTGCCACTACTCTTGGCCCTGTCAAGGTATCACCATTCGTAATCATAGACGTACATGACTTGGTGTCTTACGCAATAAGACGCCACTCGCAACTCATCATTGAACACGACTTCAGCAGACAGTGTGCATCGTCGGCTGTGTTTGCCGCTGACTATACTTACTCACTGTCACACATGTTCATTGGTGATGCTTCAGCTGCTGATAGCAGTCCTGAGGCTAGGGATCTTCCAGATTCCCGTGTAACTCTTTGGCCCCCTGTGCCTCTTCAAATCCCGGTAATGCTTCAGCTACTAATGACAGTCTGGATCCCAACGACCTTCCGAATTATCGTGCAACCCTTTAGTTCTCGAGCCCGACAAATGCTGCCTAACAACCACCAACCACAATGTAGACCAATGCACACCCTCACGCGTGTGGTCTGACAGTCGACCGTTCACCTACCCTTGTGACGGTTCGACTGCTGACTGTCCCTCAGCTTGTCAGGAAACCTTCTGCCGACCTTCTTCCCGATAGCAGAAAACCACCGGAAAACTCTCAAACTCTGGCAAAAAACAGTGGCGGTGCCTCTGCTGTACCTCCTTCTCCTTTTTCCCACTTTTTCGGCACTCCAAAGCCACAGCAAGTAAAACCAGGCCTTGCTGAAACTGCTATTGCTCGGAGCTTTAGCCAAACCAGGCTCTGCACTTGCAACAGTTGCCTGCAACCTTCTAATGGCTTTTCGCTGGAAGTCTATCTCTAAATAAAGCTCGAAGAGGTTGACAGATCCTTCACCGAAAATCTCTCCTTCTTTAACTTCCTTTGAAAGTTTTGCCCTCGGTGAGAAACAGTAAAAAGGAGGTTTACCCCCCTTATATAGAAGACGTTTCCCACAAATGCCCTTCACAAGTGGCTAATGCTAAAGAGGTCCCTGAAGACCAATCGGTGATGGACCGAACCGAGTCGAGCTCTGACTTGAGGCCCGAACATAGAGTCACCACCGTCCATGAAATGTCGAAACGTTAAAAGAGCACTTAACGGGCCGAGCTAGGTCGGGTCTGGCCCAAGGCCCGAACATAGGCCACTGACATCGATGCTTTACCGACGGCTTTGCCACATGCATCACAGTCATTCACACAGCGCCACTCATGGCTCACCTCTCTCCTGCCGAGCGTGTAAAGAGCCCGAGAGTCATACCTTAACTTTTTTATCCCTAACACGACTAGGAGAATTCCACTGATTCCTTCCCTTGATCTAAGCCGAGCCATTCTATCCCCAATAGGTCTACTCCTCGCCAAATGATTGTCCCACTTTGACCTTTTGGTCACCTATCTCCCATGGAGCTTTACCTACAAGGCGACCCACACCGACAGGTCCTTGTTGCATGACCCTAAACTGCATAGCGATGGTCTAGATGCACGACCCTAAACTGCATGGTCCAAACTATATGACCTTAAAACTATAGCGATCTCTAGGTGCACAACCCTAAACTGTATGGTCTAAACTATATGACCTTAAAACTGTCGCGAAGGTCTAGTTGCACGACCTTAAACTGCATACTCTAATTGCAAGACCTAAAAATGCACATCTAAGATCCAAATTATAAGACCTAAAACTCTAACAAAAGGTTTAGTTGCACGACCGAAAACTGCATGGTCTGAATTATAGGACCTTAAAACTGAAGTTATGGTTCGAACTATAGGACCTTAAATTATAGTCAAGGTCCAGTTGTATGACCTTAAACTATAGTGCACGTCCTGGTCGCATGACATTAAAGGCTTAATACCATGGTCCAAACTATATGACCTTAAACCGTAGTGAAGGTCTAGTTGCACGACCAAAAAACTGCATAGTCCGAACTGTAGAACCTTTAAACCGTAGTCAGGGACCTTAAATTAAAGTACATGTTCCGCATGACGTTTAAACTGCTTTGCATAGGTCCCAGAGGCATGACCTTAAACACGCCCCCACATACGCGCACACAACCTTTTGCATGCATCTCCGCGCATGCCTTTCCTAGCCCACCCGTTCGTGTACGCTCACAATCTTTATAACCACCATGATTCCATTCACTTCACTATCATTCATCACTCCTCAATGAGTCTTACCCCACACTTACAAAATGACAGTGAGCCATTTCGTCGTCATTCACCTCCCACAGTTGCTCTATGGCCTCCATAGGCTACCATTCATCATCATTATGGTCCAGTTGTATGACCATAAACTATAGTGCACGTTCTGGCCGCATGACAATAAACTGCTTTGCATAGGTCACAAAGGCATGATCTTAAACATGCCTTCACAAAAAAATGGGCATGGTATGAATCTGAAAAGAGAAACGCCAAGAGTAAAAATGACGGACAAGCATGGTCACGAAACCATGAGTAAGAGAGTTCCGTGAAAATAAAAATCGAGCATGGTGAAGGCCCGATATGGGTATCGTGAGTAAAAATGGAAAAAGGCAGACATGGTTGTCAGGCCATTGGAAAAAGATCCTAATAAAAGGAGGTTGGTGAAAACCGTCTCTACGGCACCACTTCACCAGTCCAAGCGAAAACCCGCAAAGGGCACTTGGACCAATAAAGTAGGTTAATGTAGTGCTCGCCTCCATTGGCGGCTCCAGCCGGCATTAAAAAAAAAATCCCTGGTGTCACAATACCAGGACCCAAAAAAAAAAGAGATGAGCTTCAAAGAAGAATTCCACAGTCTAAGTCCAAACAAAAAGGGACCTAGAAGATAAAATAATCACCAAAAAGGCAAGTCAGGCTCCATGCAAAAGAGCATCATCCCCAAAAAAGTCAATACAAAATAAAGAAAGCATTCCGACAAGCTAAGGATGCCCCGAGAAGGCAAACAAAACTGTCAAGCCAAACCCCATACCTGTTATGTAGCAACCAGGATTGAGTCCTCTGGGACCACCTCGGATAGAGAAGAGAGGTATCTTGTTACGTTGGGTGAAGCCAGTCAATGGCCGCCTCAACAAACTGACGTACCCTGGCCGTCAAAGGTTCAACTGGTGTAGCAGCAGACCATCGCCGACCAGAGGCCCTTCAGTTGTTTATCCAAATTCAAAAGAGTCTCTGAAGTGAGGACAATGATCAAAGAAGATCCCTGCAAGATAAAACAGCCCCTGGGGTGAGGACGATGACTAATGAAGATTCCTATAAGATAAAAGAGTCGCTGGGGTGAGGACGATGACCAAAGAAGATCCCTGCAAGATAAAAGAGTCCCTGGGGTGAGGATGATGACCAAAGAAGATCCCTGCAAGATAAAAGAGTCCTTAAGGTGAGGACGATGACCAAAAAAGATCCCTACAAAACAAAACAGTCCATAAGGAACGGACGACGACCAAAAGAAATCCCTCCAATAGTCCCTTGAAGGTGAGGACTTCGACAGGATCCCTCAAAAGTCTCTTCTCCCCCTTTAAGTCTTCACGGTTGGACCTGCGAACAAAGCATCCAGACGTCTAAGCATCCTAGTTACATCATTGCGTGGATCTTGTCGACATTCACGTGGTCCTGTGGCTAGGAAGAAAAAAAGATAAACCGAAGGAAATTTTTCGAATGTTGAACTTCTCGCTTCTCTCGAAGCACAACATTCAGTGGGGCAAGCTGTTTGAAGACATTTTTTAGCACCTTGAGTCCCCGATGCGAAATAAAGAGGAAGCTGGTCAATAAAGCCTAACTTACAGTGGAATTTCTCACGATCTCAGAATCACCCCAGAATGGGCAAAAATCTTCCTAAGCACTTCAAAATCCCACCTGCTAAGTTTCGTCGCAATCCGATGTGTTTAAGGCAATGAACACAAAGAAACAGTTTGCAAAAATTAGCCTCTAGCACCCTGAAATGGACCCTGTAACTAGAACTAAATTTTTGGTGTGTCAAATGTTTATGAGACCACCACCATTAGATCGAGCATGGTCGAAACCCCTTACGGATCAAGTTTCGACTTAATCAGGCACTTCAAGACAAAGTTACGTGTAAAAGCCTGAAATAGGGTAGGCCGCACGTTATTCCCGTGCGCCCCTCGTGCACCAATCTCCATTGATGAAGACTGGTGTTCACAGTTTCTAGCAGTAACTTTCAAGACACATATCTCCATGGTTCAAAGTCAGACCGCGCCCAAATTTTGTGAGCACGTTCATCTTGTCAAGACGAGTGTTTCAATATGTGACACACTCCATGACGACGCCTAAGCAGAGAGAAAATCTGGAGAGAAGTTGACGATTCAAGAACAAGAGTTGCAGAAAATCAGCAACAACACGACTCACTCGAGCGGCCGTATCACTACGCTTGCATACTTGATCGACGCAAAACTAATTGCATTGTGTGTGTAAGGTATAGGGCTATCTCTGGTCCAAACCCCACACGTAATGAACAGTTATATTTCATGTACAAAGAAAATCAAGTTGTTGCAGAATTTCGGTGACCAAAATTCGATTCCGACCAAAAACCAAAGATGGCCAAATCTTCGTTCGGGTACGAAATCGAGCTGTGTTTATTGCAAAGTGATCATGACAATACAACCAGTGCAATTCAACAAAGAAATCACAAAGTTACATCAAGATGAAAGCACAATATTGATCCAAAGATTACAAAGACTCTTGCAAATTTTAAGTCATGTGATCGTGTCCTAAAAACACGATAGGTGGTTTAAAATTAGTATCAAATTCATCAAGTCAAGCCCAACAAGAAAATAATCATATTTTGGACATCCGAGCACCATAGCAACTCCGAATTATCCATGGAAGATCACACACATTCTAGGGCAACAGCATGGACTGTTTTGGAATTCAATGTATTGTTAGGCAATGGCAAAACAGTAATTTTACACCCATTTTTAGAATTTATTTTAATTCAATTAATATTTAATTTTCAGCAATTAAGGTTAATTTTGATTGATCCATCCATGTTTGGGCACATGTATATAAATAGAACGCATACTCATTGTAAAAAAAAGAGAGTAAAAAAAGGGAAGAAAAGGAGAGAAAGGGGAGAAAGAACCCGATCTTTGGCATACACTCTCATCAATACAATTACTATGTTGATTGAAGTCTTGGGTCACGTCTAGGAGAGAGAGAGAGATAGGAGAGAGAAAATTTGTTGGGACCCTGGGGCTGAAAAGGAAATCTTCCCACTTCTTTCTCTCTCCTCTTATCTTCTCTCTCTCCTCTCCTCTTCTCATCTCTCTCCTCTCCTCTTCTCTCTCTCCTCTCATCTCTCTCTCTCTCTCTCTCCATTTCTCTTCTCCTTGTTTTCTGGCATGGACGGTGGGACTATCACTGCCCATGTCCCCTCTCTCTACTATTTCTCCCTTCTTTCTCTATTTTCTCTTATCTGAGCCAATGGTCTGAGTCCCTCCTAGCGGCGGACCTGAGTCGTCTGCACGAGTGACAGGGCCAGCCATTACCACAGTCGTCTCTCTTTCTGCTCTTTCATCATCTTCTCTCTCATGTTTATTTCTTCTGCTTTCTCTCTTCTTAACCGAGACAATGGTCGGAGTCCCTCCCAACGGTGGACTTGAGTCGTCCGCACGAGCGACAGGGTCGGCCATTGTCTCAGTCACCTTCCTCTTCTTCTCTGAGCATGCATGGCAGAATGTGCTGCCATTCATGACTCCACTCTTTCCTTTTCCTCTCTGATTCTCTTTCCCTCTTACTCTCTCTCTTTCTTAAAAATTCACCCTTCTTTGCATCTCCACTCTCTCACTTTCTATTATTTTATTTCTTTCCTTAAAACACCATTTCAGTCATCTCTCATGGAAGGCGAAAACCATCACCGTCCATGTTTCTCTCTTTTCTCTAACATGGACGACAGTGTTCATCGTCGCCCATGTTTCTCTCTTTCTAACATGGAAGACAGTGTTTGCCGCCGTCCATATTTCTCTCTCTTCTTTAACATGGATGACAGTGTTCACTATCGCCCATGTTTCTCTCTCTTCTTTAACATGGACAACAGTGTTCACCGCCATCCATGTTTCTCTCTCTTCTCTAACATGGATGACAATGTTCACCGCCACCCATGCTTCTCTCTCTTCCATGGACGACAGTGATCGTCGTCACCCATGCTTCTCTCTCTTCTTTCTCTCTTCTCTAACATGAACAACAGTGTTCGCCACCGTCCATGTTTCTCTCTCTTCTATAATATGGACGACAGTGTTCGCCGCCGTACATGTTTCTTTCTCTTTCCTTATATGAATGATAGTGTTCGCCGTCACCCATGCTTCTCTCTCTTCTTTCTCTCTTATCTAATATGGACGATAGTGTTCGCCGCCATCCATGTTTTCCTCTCTTCTCTAACATGAACGACAGTGTTCACCGCCGTCCATATTTCTCTCTCTTCTCTAATATGGACAATAGTGTTCGTCGTCGTCCATGTTTCTTTCTCTTATTTAATATGGACGACAGTATTCGCCATCGCTCATGTTTCTCTCTCTTCTCTATCATGGACGATAATGTTTGTTATTGTCCATGTTTCTCTCTTTTCTCTAACATGAACGACAGTGTTCACCGTAGCCCATGTTTCTCTCTCCTCTAACATGGACGATAGTGTTCACCGTCGTCCATGTTTCTCTCTCTTCTCTAACGTGGATGACAGTGTTCGCCGATGCCCATGCTTCTCTCTCTTCTCTCTCTTCTCTAACATGGACGACAGTATTCATCGTCGCCCATTTCGCTCTCTCTTCTCTAACATGGACGACAGTGTTCACCGCCGTCCATGTCCCTCTCTCTCTATCTCCCTCTCCCTCTGCCTCTTTGAATGTGCACACTTGTGTGCGTTCGCCCAAAAAGACATAGTGCGATCTCTTGGCCCACTTGTCTTGTAAACTAACCTTATCAGTATAACTATAGAATCAGGAGAACACAAGTCAAATGAGGCAGTTTCGAACCAGTCGAAAGATTGGTGGGCTTTCCGATGTGATCTAAGAGGTCACCCGCGCGAGTCAGCCCGAGTGAGTCACAGACCCAGGTGAGGTGTGTCCCTCCTCACACAAAAATTCCTCTTTCATCGGTTGGTATACTGCCCTTGCTCGTAAGCAAGGTTCCCGAGAGAGCGATCTCAAATCGCAGGTTCCCTCAAAATCTGAGACGCGAGCTGCCAAATCATCCAGATCCAGAGGTGAGATCGAGGCACCTAACCATCTAGTTTTAAATAACATCTTCCATTCAACAATGAATCCTCACCCATTAGGAAAATTCAAGTTCAATTGGAATGACCGTATGTCATAGCCCAAACTTATCCAAACAATGCCTACAAACTCAAGAACCTTGAAGGATGGGAACTGAATGATCTTATAAATGCTATGTACCTCAAGAAATACTACTCTTGAAAAAAAAAAAAAAAGGAGCTTAGCCAACTAAGTAAAAGACTGAAGACTAAGAAGCTGATATTGGCTCCAAATATGAAGATCAAGGCTTGAGTAAAGCGATTCAAGGAGGAACGACTCTATAAGAATTTAACAACCGTTGTCAAGTACCGGATACCAATCGAGGGCAAGGAAAATTTAAGGATAACCAAGACTAAGACCTCCCTTCCACCTGAAGACGGAATGAAGATCGAGTTCTTATCTATTTTCTAGGATGAAGAGCTTGAAAAGAAAAAACACCACTGATTCTTCTTCATCTCCTCATCTTTTTTCATATTCTTAAAAAAGAAAAAAGAAAATAATAGAATTTTTGTTGGGATGAAAAAAAAAAAAGAATCTCGATCATTGGAAAAAAAAAAGGCCACCCAGCTGAACACCCAAAAGGGACCCTGACGGCAATAAAAACATAAAATAAAACAAAAAATAAAAATAAAAATAAAGACAAAAAAGGAATCAGTGGGGCTAAAAATCCGAAAAGAACTCCGAGCGTTTGTAAAAAGGCCACCGGGCTGAACACTCGAAAGGGACCCCAAGGCGACAGAAAAAAGAACTTCTCGACCTTTTTCGTCTCTTTTCCAAAATCTCCAGAAGTTCTTCTCTTCCCAAGTCAGAATGGTGTCAGAAAGCAATGCAGTGTAAACGCATCAATCAAAGTAAATCTGAAGAACCTTGACTATCTAAACTTCAAAGGGCTAGCTAAGTGAAGGAACAAAATTGGAAGTCCATTGGGATTTTGAACACACATGGGCAACATCTGACATTATCCAAGACACTGGCTTGCTAAAAAATTCAAGGAAAACTCTACCTTGAGTTGTATCCCAAAGAGCCAAGATTGAAAGATGAAAAGTAATTGACGATTCATAGTCTAGAAGATACTCAGCAAAGGCTCGACAAGCTCATACTTGGAAAAAAAAAAAATGTATTGATCTCAAATCCGCTTAAGAATCTCAAAAAAAAAAAAAAAAGAAGTGTTAGTGGATCCCACACCCACTAGAAAAAAAAAAAAAAAAAACAAAAAGGAAGAAAAAAAAAAAACAAAAAAAACAAAAAAACAAAAAAAAAAGAAAAGACTCAAAATAAATAAATAAATAAACACGGGCAGGAGAAATTGTCTGGAGACCCAAAAATAAAATAAAAAATGTAAGTCAAAAGATCTGACACTTAGAAGAGAGTGAAGTCAGTTTCGAAATAATTGTGGAGTAGTCAGAGCAAGCCCTCCACTGTGATCGACACATCAAAGGTCATCTGACACCTTTTTCATCAATCATCTTTGATGTTAAAGTTGTGAGCTGAAATAGTTTACCAAATCCAATTGAAAACGTCCAACCCCTACAACATAAAGCAGTCAAGAAAATCACAGTCAAAACGTCAAACTCATGCGATGTAAAAGAGCAAAGACATGAATACTTCTAACTTATATGGCAACAAAAATACCGAGTACCCAATCTTAAATCAACGTCAAACTCGCGCGACATAAAAGAGTCAGAGCAGGTACAAGAACGTTAATTACTGCATAATGTAAAACTGCTCAGAGAGGTCCATGTTAGCATGAGCCTAAACTGCTTACCAAACCTGTTTTTTGATATTCTCTCCCTTTTCAAAATTTCCCCTATGTTTTTTGTGAAATTCTCAAAAACCTTAATTTCTTTGATTAAAACTGTAGCACTGAACTCTGTTTTTGTTTCAAAATTATATTTATCTTCAAAACTTTCTAAAATGTTTTAAAAAATGGAGTTTCATAGAGGACTGGATATGATGTTTCCGCTGCCACCAAATCCTGGATTATCATGCTTGCAAACCCTTAGGAAAATAGAGATCAACTCATAGGTTTCCAAACCAAAATGCTTGAACATGTGGACCCCAAGATTCAGAATCGAAGGTAAACAAGAAGTCCAGTTAGCCAGGAATTCATCATCTCATCATTTCTTCTAAATCAGACTCCCATTCGATTAGATAATTAGACCCCAAGAAAAAGATCTAAAGTCGAAGATGACTATATAGTTCTTAAGTAGCATTGGAGTGACTATAACAAGGAATGTCACTAGCTCAAAGATAGAACGGTTCTTGATGAGTGTCATTTCTGATCCCGATTATCGAAGATGTCTCAACCGCACTAACTCAAAGATAGCAATGTCAGTTTGATATCTTACGGATCAAAAGCATTCATCGATGTATCGCCTAACCAAAAGCTACTAGTCATTCAAAAGAATGTTCCATCAAAAAAGGTTTTCCTTCCCACTGTTTCTCACCTTAGGTGAATGTCAAAGAGGAGTAATTGTAGATACCCCTTCGAATTTCTGGCTAAGAGAACTCCTAAAAACCTTGATCCTGATTCTAAAGGATCACATAGACTTTTGTAGACCATAGGCAACCTATACCCAATATAATTGTTCAAAAATTGCTCAAAACTCATTCCAAGTTGAAGTATACCCCGAGAGCTTTCCAACGGTCCAAGAAGCACCCAAATTGGACATATGATTAAAACGATTAAAAAATAACAATTTGGTCCCAGTGAGACCCTACAAGTGATGAGTCTCAAGGTGGGCCGTGTTGTGGTCGAGTATGCCCAAAAACGGCATGATGATGCAGTAAACGTATTTTTTTTAAATAGATAAAGCCAAAAGATCAAGATTAATTCGAAAAAATCAAAAAACAAAACAAAAAAATACAAAAAAAATATAAAAACCAAAGAAAAACAAAAAAAAAACCAAAAAACAACCAAAAAAATCAAGAAAAATCACCTATTGAAGCATATAACTACCTCCCTCCAGAACCCAAAAATATACATCAAAATCCCTTAGAAATCATTAAAAATAAGACACAACTCTTGAAATTAGGAAAATTGACTCAAAAATACCCAAAGTTAATTAGGAAGTTCTTAAAAAAGTAGAAAAAATCCCAAAACTACCAAAAAATTCCTAGAACCCAAATTCAACCTTAGTAGATCGCAAAACCTATCTTAAGAAATTTATAAAAAATTTTAAAAAAAAATCAAAAAAATTCTCAAAAGTCCCAAAACGCAGATTCTACCTTAAGATATCCCAAAACTTTAGAAAACTTAGAAAATTCTCCTCCAATCCCAAGAGAAGCCTAAGTAGACCTTACCTAAAATTCTCAAGTTTTTCCCCTGCCTTAGGAACCCTCGATCTAGATCAAAGAACCTTAGATCTACAAATTCCAGCAAACGTAAAGCATCCAAAAAAGGAGATGGTGGCGTAAATCGGAAGAACAGCCTGATCCCAGCCCAATCTAGGTTTTGGGTCCCTAGAGCTAAATATTTATTTTTGTCCTTAATTTTATTTTATTTTTTCATTTAATTTTTTATTTTATTTTATTTATTTATGAAACTTAATTTATTATTAGATTTAGTTAAATTTAGAAGTGTTTTTAAGTCAAAATACGAATTTGGAGCTAGGTTATTCAGAGAGAGGAATATCATGCCTCAAATATAATTTTCATGCGAGTCTTGACCCGTTCCTAAAAAAATAGTTTTGGGGTGTCGATCAAGGCATATCTTAACTGACAATGTATATGGATGTTGGGTTTCAGCCAACTCTGAATATTGGCCAATATGCATAATCAATAAATTCGGACACTTCTATACCCCTGTTTTGTACATTGAGTTTTTTTTTAGTAAGGGTATTTTTGGTCATTATAAAGGGTGTGACGTCATCTATATAGGGTGTCACATCACCCATATTGAGTATTAAATGCCACTAGTGTGCTCCATGTGGGTGACGTCCAAAATACCGATATTAAAAAAATGCTCCATAATGTGCTGACTGACGAGTCAAGACTCTGAAGGCATATTGGGGATTTCATATGATGAATCTTGGTCATGTCATATCATCTCATTTCATATCATATCAGGGGGAATATCTTAGCAGGTATTATCAAGAACCATGCTCATATCTCATCCACCGTCTTTCAAAACAATTATCCAGCATTCATCAAAGTTTCATTATATAATTACATCATTGAGCATTCATAAAAACATACTTAACCTTATCTCTAAGGTCTTAAGCTTATCAAGATTACATATCCAATCCATTGTTAAGACATTTATTTGACATTTTTCAAGATATATCTGAAAATACAATCAACAGTTGTAGTGTTAGCCAATGAATTTGGGCCCGATCCAATGGTCACAAATTGTTATTCATATTTGAATTTTCATTTTTTTTTACAAATCCAAATAACTTGAAATTTTGACTGTCTATTATTTAAAAATTTGATAATCTAAGAAAAGTATTAAAAAACAACATATAAAAAAAATAAATTGACCAAAATACCCCTAAAATTTTTTTAGGGTATTTTGGTCAATTTATATTTTACAAATTATTTTTTAAATATTTTTATTAAGTGTGCCTTCATAAGAAGAAAGAACTCCTAAAATTTCAAGTGATTTGGATTTATTCTAAAAAACATTTATTACATGGAAGAGGAATGTTTGGGGAAATTTACAATCTAACATTAGTGTAGCAAAGTTTCTTATAGAAGAGTTAGATAATGTTCAGTTTATGAGAGGTGTTGTAATACATGATCAATTCAAAGATAGAAGCTTATGGGTGGCTACACATAAACAGTTGCTTAATTTGGAGGAAATTCATTGGAGACAAATATCTCGTGTGAAATGGCTCAAGGAGGGCTATAAAAACACAAGATTCATTCATGCTATTGTTAATGCAAGAAAAATGGGCAGCTCAATTCAAAGCCTCCATATTGAAAGAGTAGACTGTGACAACATGTCAGAGATTGAAAGGGCCTTGGTTGATCATTTCAAGAAGTCTTACGAGGTCAATAGTGAGATTCAACTATCCATTCAATATCTACCTTTCAATATGTTGCTGTTAGAACAATCTCAGTGGTTGGAGAGAAAATTTGAAGAGCAAGAAATCAGAGATGTAGTCTTTGGCCTAAGCTGAGATAAGGCTCCTGGCCCAAATGGATACCCAATGGTGTTTTTTCAATCTTTTTGGGATATTTTGAAAAATGATATTCTTCAATTACTGGAAGAATGTTATTGGAGGGGTAAAATTAATTTTGCCATGAATTTTACTTTTATTACTTTAATCCCAAAGAACCATGTCATTGCGGATATCAAGGATATTCAGCCTATTAGTCTTATTGGCAGTCTTTATAAAATCATTGCAAAGATTTTAGCTAATAAACTGTGTCAGGTGATTCACGTAGTCATTCAAGGACCACAATCAGCATTCTTAAAGGATAAGCAAATTATGGATAGTATTTTGGTTGCATAAGAATGTATCCATTCAAGAATCAAGGATGACAAACCAGGCCTTATTTGTAAGCTAGATTTTGAGAAGACGTATAATAAGGTTGATTGGGGGGTACTACAAAGTATCATGGCTAAAATAAGTTTTCGTTCAAGATGGAGATTGTGGATTGACGGTTGTCTGTCTTCTACCCATTTTTCAGTTCTTGTTAATGGCAAAGCAACTGGTTTTTCAAAGCATCAAGAGGATTGAGACAAGGGGACCCTTTTTCACCTTTTTTATATCCTTTGGTAGCTGAGAGCTTTAGTGTCATGCTTAATGGATTGACAGTTGAAATAATCATATCAGGTGTTAATATTGGTAATAATGGTCTTATAGTATCACATTTATAGTATGTTGATGATACCATTATATTTTGTGATCCCACGGTTACTTAAACCACTTGTCTATGGATTTTCTTGAAAAGCATGGAACTTTCAACTGGACTTAAAATTAATTTGAGTAAAACCAAGCTCCTTGGTATTGACTGTCCGCTAATGGTAGTATCAAGAATGACACATTTATTATGTTGTGGTGTTGAGTCTTTACCTTGTACTTATTTAGGAATTCCCCTAGTGGATTTGAGGCCTTCAAGATCAATTTGGGATCTGGTGGTGGAGAGATTTGAAAAGATACTGGACACTTGGAAAGCTAAAACTCTTTCTATAGGGGGAAGATATACGTTGATTAAATCTACTTTGTCTAACCTCTCAATATATTTTATGTTTTTATTTAAGATTCCAAAAGAAGTTGAAAAACAACTGGAGAGAATTATGAGAAATTTCCTTTGGGGAGATGACATAAGAAGGAGGAGATTTCATCTAGTGAGTTGGGAAAAAGTTTGTAGACCAATGAAGGAGGGGGGATCGGGTGTTAGGAGACTAAAACATATAAACTCGGTGCATTTAGTAAAATGGCGGTGGAGGATCCATACACAACCTAAGTCTTTCTGGGTCCTTGTTTTGAGAGAAAAATATGGAATGCATTTAAACTTTGGCCTCATTAAAAGTCCAAGAAACAAGACAAGTTTGTCCCATGTTTGGAGAGGTATTGACTATGAGAGATCTGTGTACCTACGACAATTCTGAAAAATAGTAGAGGTTTGACAAATGGATTGAAGATGAACCGTTGAGATACCTTTTCCCCAAGGTTTTCTCAAAAGCTTTAGACCCGCTAGCATATGTCAAGGAGGCTAGTGGGGGTGTTTATACTAATATTGTTTGGTCTATTCCTTGTAGGAATAGAAGAGGTACAAACAGATTCATTGAGGAGTATTAGATATTGTTGGAATTATTGAATGACACATATTTGACTCCAAATATGGATAATAGCTTTATTCGAGATCTTATCCCTTCGGGAGACTTTTCGGTTAAGTCAACTTACAACCTATTATTTTCTTATCGTTGGAGAGAATTAGATGCTGGTTTATTCAATATTAAGAAATTACATGTGCCTCTTAAAGTGCATTTATTCTTATGGATCCTGTGTCAAGATAAATTAGTAACTGTTGACAACTTGAGAAAGAGGGGGTTTATTATCACCAATGTATATATCATGTGTAAAGCAAGTGATGAAACTTCGCTGCATTTTTTCCTCTTATGCCCTTTTGTTACTTATCTTTGGGATTGAGTTCGTTAGTGCCTCAATCTGTCATTAACTTTACCCCAAAATGTGAGAACTCTTCTTGATCCGATATTTCAAAGATAGGAACTATCATTTGGAGATCTATTTGGGTTAGCCTTCTTTGGAATGTGTGGAAGGAAAGAAATAGAAGAGTCTTTGATAGTATAAGTGCAGATCTATCTACATTAAAAATGAATATTTTGACAGTTGCAACTGATTGATTTTTTGCACATAAGGATAGTAACTTCATTTCTAAAAGTCTTATCATTAGCAATCCTTCAGCAGTGGTGACTATGGGTGTTACCATTGACACTCGTAGGGAGGTTGTTTGGATACTACCACCAGTGAATTCCTTCAAACTTAATTTTGATGGAAGTTCACTTGGCAATCCAGGGCCAGCCGGCTATGGTGGACTCATCAGAAATAATTTGGGTCACATTATTTTTTCTTACTCGGGTCCTTGTGGTATCACAACAGCAAATGAGGCAGAAGCACGAGGTTTATTAGAAGGTTTGAAATTGCTATGCACTTTGAAAGGGGATAGGATTATCGAAAGAGACTCGGCAAATGTCATTGCCTAGAGTAAGAAAAAGGCCAAAATCCCGTGGAGATTAAAGACTATTTCTCATCAAAGTTGGGATATTTTGTCAACCTCTATGGTAATAGTCAAACGTTATTATAGAGAGGAGAATGGAGATGCTGATGTTCTTGCTAAAGGAGGAGTTCATACTCCCTTTGTGTTGCTTACTTCTTTTTTATAATATTGTGTTATTGCTTGAACATCTTGTACTTTACATATGAATTAATAATAAGTCGTACATTGCCGTTCAAAAAAAAAAAAAATGATGTTGGAGACCTTTACTGGTTGATTCTACATATGGATATCATCATTATATTTCTTCCACCGCATTTGGATTTTCCTTGTTAGACAAATATGAGGTTTTGATTGTTTTAAATTATTTCAAGCAAAGTTTATAAATTATTTTGGGAAACCATTAAAGTTTTGCTATCCAATAATGGGGGAGAACATACACAAATGTTTTTCAACACCTCCTGAATGGTAGTGGTATCCATCATTAGTTTTCATGTACATATACCCACAAAATAAAATGTGGTTTGCTGCATGAAAAATCGATATATTGTAGAGACAATGTTATCTATGATGCTTGATTCTCATATTTCTTCCTTCTTGTGGGGAGAGAATTTCCTAAGATAAGTTTATCTTATTCATAACATTTGAGATGTCAAATTAGATGGCTTGGGATGAGTTACATAGTTCGAGAATTTTTTTTTTAGAACTTTGTATCTATTCAATGACACTCTTACAACTGCCCATTTTGAAATTTAAGGGACAAAAATGATTCCGACCTCCATGTACAAAAGATAAATACTCTTTTTGTAAACAACTCCAATATAAATTTGGTGTCAATTAATCTCGATTGCATGTTTGTAATTGCGAGTACTTTATGCATATTGATTCTTCACTTCACAAATGAACTTGAGCTTAAAGCATATCATGGAATGTTCATTGGTTATGCTTCAGACCATAAGGCCTACAAGTGCTATATTCTATGGAGAATGATTACTTTTTGCAATGTTACCATTGATGAGGTTAATTTATATTCTTCTTCTTCTAATACGGACTTGTACTCCTTTTTTTACTAATTTAAATTATAAAGGCATATGTGGAAGGGGAAGCACATTTAAAGATGAGCACACTATTCTAATACGGACTTGTACTCCTTTTTTTACTAATTTAAATTATAAAGGCATATGTGGAAGGGGAAGCACATTTAAAGATGAGCACACTATTCCTCTGCGACTTCTTTCTATCGTGAAGCCTTATGCATCACAAGCACTAGGGCTGAGAATGGGTCGGATCGGATCCAGATCCACTAGGATCTGGATATGGGTTAAAAAGTACATATAGGAACCAGATCCAAATCCAGATCCAGCCCCGATTGGATTTAGAATATTTAAATGTCGATTTAAAATATATATGGGACTCATATCCAAAAAATTTATTTTATGTATTATTTTATATATTATTTTATATCTATAAAATTATATATAGTAGAAAAATACTATAAAATATTATACAATATATATTTAAAAAGTACTATATAATATATAATGGGTGTGGTTTCAAAAAAAATTATTTTATATATTGTTTTATATTTATAAAATTATATATAATTGAAAAATACTATAAAATACTATACAATATATATTTAAAAAGTACTATATAATATAAATTGGGTGTGGTTTCCATAAGGTTGCAGCCATAGCGCCTTCAAATTTTATCATAACATATAATTTTGATGTAAAATATTCTTAAGATTATCTCAAAATCTATTTTCATATCTAATTATAAAGTGGTCTAGATAATGTGTTGTAAAAAGCACCATTTTTGGGACTCAAAATCTGTTTTTTTGTCATAGTCATACATCTCGATGTCCTGATGATTAATTAGAGAGTTTTTCAATATTAAAATGACCATTTTTTATGGATTTTTTAGGTGCATCCGTAGTTCTACATTTTAAGGTTGCAACCTAAAAATGTTTTCAATCAAACATATTCATATTCAAAGAGAAAGGAGTATAGCATGATAAAAGTAGCAATAAGAAACAAAATAGGATAAATATCATATTATCCCCTATTTTTAACTTTTATATTTCACCAGACCTAATAATTGAAAATATCACTTGTAAGTAAAATGAATCCATCTTTTCTATCTTCCAACCCCCTAAACTCTTTTGACCATGTATTATTGACCTCAATAACTTATGAAATGACTATATCTCTCTCACTCTAAAACTCCATTTCTCTCTCACATCATCATCTCTCTCTCAAAACTCCATCTCTCTCTAAAGCCCAAACGCCATCTCTCTCTCTCACATCATCATCTTTCTCTCAAAACTCTATCTCTCCCCCTAAAACTCAAACTCCATCTCTCTCTCTCTCTCTCAAAACTCCAGTTCTCTCCTTAAAACTCAAACTCCATCTCTCTCTAAACCTTCATCTCTCTCTAAAACCCAAACTCTATCTCTCTCTCTAAAACTCCATCTCTCTCTCGCATATAAGGTGTGCTCGTGTTCGAGCTTAAACTAAACCTTTTGACTGGTAAACTCAACGAGAAGCGAAGAGAGAGAGATGAAGTTTGAATAGAGTATCATTTAGTGTTTGTTTGGGTAAAATATTTATTGTCAAAGGGGTCTAGGGAGTTGTAAGATAGAAAAAATGGATACCTTTTGCTTACCGGTAATATTTTCAATTCTTGGGGCTCATGAGATATGGAAGTTAAAAATAGAGGATAATGAGATATTTTTCCAATAAAATATGATGCCACTACAAAGGGAAACGTACGGTGTAACCTCTTTAACCTATAGATTAACCTCAATACATATTTTTCCCTAATTGTACCATCTATGCACTTAAAAAAAGTCTTGAGATTGAATAGAGACTTGAAAGGTCAAGTTTGGGTTCAAAACCTGGAACTGAACACTATTTAGGTCTAGATCCGAGTCTGGGTTCAGCGGGACCTGACCCGTACCTATAAATTGTTGGAGATAAAATGCTTTATTTTAAGCATTATTCGTTTGGGTATATTAAAGATTGTATACAATAAGAACTCGTAGCCATATTTAGCTATTAAACAAAAAATCATATGGTAGGTGATTGTGACCTTGTTGCCAATAATATGGGTATAAGACGGTAAAAAAAAAAAGGGCGAAAAAATGAAGAAGAATAAGCTCACAATGAGGGTGGCAATAGACCCAGGACCTAACGGGGTAGACCCAAGACCCAGCGGGTATGGGTATGGGTCCAATCTTTGGACCCGAATACTATTCGGGTCCAGGTCCACTCAGACCCAACTCGTACCCGACCCGTTGTCAGATATAGGGTGGCAATGGACCCGATCTGACTCTAGACCCAATGGATCTGGGTATGGGTCCAAATTTTAGACCTGAAAGATTAGGCTTGGGTCCAAATCCTAGACCCGAATACTACTTGGGTCTAGGTCTTGCTGGTCTAGGCCAGCCAGACCTGACCCGTTGCCACCCCTTGGCTATTTTAGATGAGCCACATTGTTTTGAGGGCAGCCACTTGTATATTTCTCACTTAGTAAGAAGCTGCTGCCGCTGCCGCTGCCGCTGCCGCTGCCGCTACTGCTGCTGCTGCTGCTATTCATTGGTATCAGAGAGGTCTTTAACGGCCTACCACTGAGTTCCATTCCTCGGAATCAGAGAGGTCTTTAATGGTCCACCACTGAGTTCCATTCCTCTCTACAAAAATTTCAGAGCACTTGTGATTGGATTGGGTGTGGTGGTGCCATGCCTCCCTCCCATTCTCTTCTGATGAACACTTTTCTCTCTTCCTTTTCCACACCCTCCCTCTCTCTTTGCCCCTTCTCTTTCCTCGAAATGAGGTGGAAGACCATGTCCGCTGCCATGAGGATCAGACGCCCTCTACAGATCAGATTTCAATCCAGTAACTCTCTCGCTCCCTTTACTGCTTTTGTTTTGTGTTGTTTCATCATTTGTGCTTTCTCACTAACTCAGAATATGTACATAAGGATTCTTGAAGTGTGGCATGGTACTATGATAAGCTAAAATTGATCTCCATCAACAATGCCTTTTTTGCTAAAAAAAAAATCGATCTCCTTTAATTTTTCCTCTTTACTTTTCCTGAGGATCGCCAAACTCTACTGATATGAGCGAAGTACAGTAATTAGTGTGGAGGCTTATTATAACTAATATGACCTACAGTCCATCAAACTGGACCATCGAAATTAACCATTGTTACACCCAGTTCTGGTATATTTGTATATGCTGACAATATCCACCATTTGAAGCCAATGACAGCTATTAGGAATGCACTCTGAAGCCTCAAAAGATAAAATTCAGTAAAAAAAAGAAAAAAAAAAAACTAGATGATTAAACCAGATGATTAGTGGGGGGTTTAAAGCTTCATTCTTCAGCAATATTGAAAGTTTTTCCTATATTAAATGCAAAGAGCCACTCGCGAGGCCCTGCTTGTCTTTAGAATCCTGATAGCGTCCCTTCTCTTCTCAATTGCTGGCCTGTATTGCCTTTGGTTTGCCATAAAAAATGATCTCAAATGTATGCCCCACCTTTATTAGCTTCCATTCCTATTCTTTAAGTGTTCATGAAATAATATTGATCATGATGATTGGCTTTTTATTCTCAAGAAACAAAAAGAAACAAGAATGGATAGGTTAGGGATCTTCCTTTTGGGGAACAGACTTCATTATTCTTTCTTTTTTTGTTTGCTTGGAATTATTGACTTGATTCATGATTCAACTCCTTGACATCTCTAATTAAAGAAAGTGTCAAACCACCAATTTGTTGCCAATGCCATATTGTCAACTTTGCGTGTATTTAGTTGCATGCTGGTGTTAGTGGCAACTTTTCGCGGCGGTTGGTTGTCTAGGTCGTTGTAACATGTGTTTGTTGTCAAACAAATCAAGGAGTATTTTCTGGTTCCCAACTTGCCTTGCCATGACACTTGGTGATACTGACTTGTCTTGCATGCATACAAACATGTTGTCTAAGAGTGCCATTTCTGAGTTTCCAAATGGGCTTTCCCAGGTAACGGGTCAACTTTCCTTTTGTTTGGTCATTGAGAGTCTTAGTTCAAGTTCACAAATTAAGGTGGGATCATCAAGTTCTTGTAAATTTTTTTATATTACTCGCATAGATAACCAAAAGGCATACCCTGACTTCCAGTTAATATTGCTTTAGTGAAAGCAACAGCTGATAACCCTTTGTTGCCAAGAGGTACTCAATTGAATAATATACTTGATGTAGGCTTGAGAGCTTTTTTTTTTTTGGTTGAAACTGAGGGGTTGAGTGTATTGATCCAGGGTATATTTTCCATAATCAGAATTCTAGTAATGCTTTGCAAATCCTGCTTTTTTAAGTTGTAATATTCCATGATAACAATCAAATGGCCATATGAACTTTTTATAACAAAAACTAGGCTTGCTTGGTCTGTAAGGAGTAAAACCTGACCTCCATATTGATTCTCTTAATGCCCTTTTTGACGATGCTGAACTTGGGGAATGGGGAATGGCAATGGATCAAGTTAAGTAACATGTGGATTTGGTCCCTTTTTTATATTACACATGATATATAAATTTTTGAATTTGTCTTACTAGGGAAGATTAAAGACTGACCACATACCATTAAGAGGATGTCCCTTATATTTTCACTCAAACAGGTATCCTCTTGAAATTCTTGATTTGGCAGTTTGCACTGCTGAGAGCCTAATGACCAGTGTGACACTGAATAGAAAACTAGATTACATTGTTGCACTTACCTTGGGACGCCCGTACTCTCAAATGACAATACTTTATTCACCACCCAGAATTTAGAAATTAATGGAAGCAATATGCAGTTATCTTAATCATTGGGAAAAGGCCCTGGTGGTGATGATGATGAATATGCAATTATCTGCAATCAATTTTTTTTGAAGGTAACAGTTAATAATTATCTTAGTCATTGCTATTAGCATCTCCAACCATCAGGTATATCATCCAATTTTCTCCTTGATAATAGTACTAGATGCAATGCAGCTTGGCCTGGATGGATGGCCACAAATTCGGTACAAATCTTTCTCCGAACTCATTTAACCCTTATATTTGATGTAATTTTCTCATCTTCTGTTAATCTTAGCCACCAATATAGGGATCTTCCTTGTTACATTACTGCAGCTCGGTTTACTACATCGTCATTTGCTCATCTTCTGAGTTCCTGAATCATTCTGCATTTATTTACCCTGGCTACAATGTTTTTCTCAACTTTGTATCAATGTTTAGCAAAAGAATATCAATTCCTATATCTATAATTGCACCATTCCTTGAAGCTCTTATCATTTTTGTTGGAGAAGCAAAATTAAAAAATCGCTGCCTTCTTCATTCATTAATTGATTTTGTTTAGGAGGAAGAAAAAGGGATCGAGCTCCGTCAGCTTTCCATTTCTTATAGGCTTCTCTATTTTCAAATAGTTTCAAGTGTTCATCATGAACACTCAGTATCTTTTCATTTCCTTTCAGAGCTTCTTGTTCTTTATGTTGCTTTACTTCAGCAAAAAACTCAAGGTTTTTTTGTATTTATTTCAATTGATTTTCAATGGCAGATATATCGTTTTCAACGAAAGATGTCCATGAATTAAATAATTTAACTGTTCGATTTTATCTCTTTGAGCCTTTTGAGAATCCATACTGTGTAGCAGCAAATAACTAACATCAATTTTAAATTTGGTGCTTCTAATTCAAACTGATCAAGGGTAGTTGTGAAATAGGCCATTTTTGGCAGCCATTCTCCATCTGTTACCGGATTTTCTTCACTACCATTTTCCACTTTTACTGTTTTGAACATCTTTGATTGGGCTGAACTCCTATTTGGATTCTAAATATTCAGAGATAGCAAGAAAACCTGTAATAAAACCATCAATATTTACAGAAGTTCCTAATTCATTTACATAATTTGGATATTTGGGAAAATGAACTCCATAATCCAATTTAGAAGATGTGGTTGCGCTTTTTGTTAAATGAAAAATACACCTATAATAGGCTATATTGATCCTGATAACAAATCTATACCTTTGATTTCTATACATATAAGAAAAGCTTTTGTTATAAATTCATCATTTAAACAGAGATAAAAATTAAGCTGTATAGATGTCATTCCATCTTTATATAAAAAGAACAAATGTTTTTTGTGGGTTGGACCGCATTTCTACAATATGCAGTCCAGAGCTATAAAGCATCCATCTTAAAGATGGATGCAAATAGGTGGTCCATCTAAAAACAATTGTAACTAACGCTTCAAATGCTTTTTTTAATATAATTACTATTTCTAATTTGAAAAATTTACTTATTATCATATTCATGATCTCCATGTTCAAGATTATATATTCCCTAAAAATTAGGATCATATTATATTTAAAAATATATTTATTGCCATGCCCGCATTTCTACAATATGCGGGCTGGCCGCATGCTAACCACATCCATTTAAAAACCTCAAAATTGACAAAGTAAAGCTTTTTCTCAAGAAACATGCCTAACATCTAGTAAAGATACCAAATATTTCGCTTTTAGATTATAGTTAAACTGTGGATGAACTAAAATATCAATTTTCCCAATTTGAGCATATTGATATTTTTTGCTAATCCATCTTTTAATTTCATCTTTTTAAAAAAATGGCAAAAATACTGGACAAATCCCGTGACTCTTTACATGGAGATTTACCTTTGCTTGTCTTATTGATTTTAATAATCTAGACTCTAAATAAGGGGTTTTATACAATCTTCTTTCTTTATTTCATGAAATCTGATATTACCATGTTTGTCTACAAATCCTTCTTGTTCCAGAATAAAAGAATGAAGAGAAGAAGTTCTAGAAAATTGAGAACAAGCATTTGGAATTTGGAAAGAGTCATAATTTTCTGGGTATTCTGAAATGGAATTATTAATGGAAAATTCAGAGGCTGAGGAGTGTCTAGGACGAATCATTTTTATTTGGGATTTACAACCCTCACCAATTACTCTGTTGGGCTCAGGTATAGGGATTTGGTCATTCAATAGATAGTGCAACCCGTCTGTTTCATCATCCTCATCGTATTCATCGAATATTGGAGGCTCATCCCAATTTATCTGTTTTGCCATTTCATCTTTTTTGTCTTGCATATTTCATATTTATCTCTTCGGCTTATCATAAACTGGGGTTCACATCTTTTTTCCATGCCTTCAATATATACTAGTTTATATAGCATGTATCTTTTCTGGCTGCATCTTGAAAGAATAGTCCCCAATTGATGATTTCTTTAATAGGGAAAGGTACTGCTTCACACTTTGAAAATTCCATCTTTTGATCATTAAACATATCTTCTGATCATCAAAAGATTCTAGCTTTTGATCATGAAACATATCTTGCTTAAGTGTTTTGTTTGGCACAAGATCTCCGAAACTGTAGTGATTATCCCCTTTATGAAAAGATACAGATATGGCATACGTAGTTGTCGCATATGCATCATATAAATCTTCTCGTTTTAGGAGTTCAATTTCGAAGTAGTAAGCCATAACAAATATTTGGATTGTAAGGAGATGTGAACTGGACTCAAACACCCAAAATAAAAATTAACACAATTGGACTAACAACACTCTTAAAGAAAATGGCACCAGATTCACACCACACTTTCGCAGAGCGCGTATGAAAAACTCGACAAGCAAGGTGACTAGAAAACAAATTGAGAGCCTAGGACAGCCTGGGGCTCTGTATAGCCTAGGAATGGCCTAGGGCTATGATACCAGAAGAGGGGAGCGAGGGTTATAGGGACTCTTTTTTTTGTGGATTTTTTATTTTTGACGAAAAGAAACAAAGACAAGCACACCAAAGACTCAGACAAAAGAGGGGACAGGGTTGTAGGGACTTTTTTTTGTGGATGTTTGATTTTTGAAGAAAGAAAATAAAGACAAGCACACCAAAGACTCCGAAGAGGGGAGAGAGGGTTGCAGGGAATTTTTTTTGTGGATTTTTTTTTTTTGATGAAAGAAAATAAAGACAAACACACCAAAGACTGACTCTGTTTTTGGGCTTTTTGGATAAACCAAAGACTTAGAAGAGGGGAGAGAGGGTTGCAGGGAATTTTTTTTGTGGATTTTTTATTTTTTGATGAAAGAAATAAAGACAAACACACCAAAGACTGACTCTGTTTTTGGGCTTTTGGATAATAAACAAAGACACACCAAACTGACTCTGTATTTGGTATTTTTTGGATAATAATAATGAAAATAAAGACGAAACCCTCAAAGAAACGTAGAGACAGAGAGTGGCACAAGCAGAAGCATACTTGATTTTTTTTTTTGGAGAGATAGAAAGAGAACTAGATGAGAAAGGCAAAGCTGTTTTGCGACTTCTTGGACGAAATATCAAAGAAAGAGAGAAAGTGTTGTTTTGTTTTTTTGAGTATTGTCCCTTTTCAATGAATTCTTCATCACATAAATATTCGTCTATGTATCTTCTGACCACTCCTGGTTCTGTAAAATTTATTCTTTGGAAACACTTTCTCAAATTGTCCTCCCACTCGATATATCCTAATAACTTGTTAAGAAAATCCCTCTGAATATGTATTGGATATAAAGGTCTTCTAATGAATAGCAGGTCATCAATTTCTTATGAGCTAGGCTATAATTTCTGGTTCTAAGGAGCTCCATTTTAAATTATTTACAACAGTACTTATTCTCCCTGAAGAAGTCATAAATATATCTATAATAGGGTAATTACTATTATTGGATGGGGTCGGCTCAGGAAAAAGATCTCTGATTTTCTGGCACATTCTTTGTCTTTCTTTTGGAGAATTTACAGGATAAGTAGTCCATTCTCTGGGAGGTTTACGAACCATTCTTATCATTTAATTTCCCTTGTTAGTGCATCTAGAAGGCTATGGTCTTTGCTTGGTATCCTTTCAATGGAAAAGGTGTATTGTGACAATAAAAATTGCCACTAGACATATCTCTGTAATTTAGGGTTAGATATTAATTTTTCTTTAATAAACTAGCCAGATTAATAGTGTCGGTTCTTAAAATAAATTCTTCTTCAATCAAATAAGGATGAAATTTTTCTAGTCCTCTTATTGCAGCCAAAATTTCTTTCTCAGCAGGCCAGTAATTTAACTCATGATGTTTGAATTGTCCACTAGTGTAAGCACAAAGGTTTTCATCCTCGTCTTCCTTTTTTAATAGTACAGCCGCCCAAGTTTATGAGGAAGCATTTGTACTGAGAATAAAAGGACCTTGACATGCAAGACTTAAAGGAGGAAGATTTTGGGGTAGGGATTTTAGTTGAATTACCTCCTAAGTAGCCTTCTCATTGCATTTTAATGGCTCTTTCTTCTCTAATATTTTTTTTTGTTTTGATAATGCTGGAATAAAATCTCGAATATAATTTACACAGCCGAGAAATCTTTGGCATTGTAGCTTGTTGTCCTGGAGCAGACTAGGGAATTTATTTTGAATAACATGATGTTGCATTATAATTTTGCCTTCTGATAGCTGAACTCAAAGGAAATCAACTGTATTTACAGCAACTTAAAATTTATCTTTTAAAGCCGATAGACCAATGCCATGATCTCGAATCAATTGGGCAGATACTTTAAGATGCTGTACATGCGCCTGCACACTGTTAGAAAAACAAGAAAAGCATCTATATAGTTAGCAATAAACTTTATGTAGGGTCTGAAGATGGAATCCATCGTCATTTGGAACTGTGAAGAAGCATTTTTTAGGCCAAATGGCATGACCATCCATTCAAATAGTCCATAGGAGTAAAGAAAGCTGTCTTGTGGATTTCTTCCTTCTTTTATCTTGATTTGATGATACCCTGATTTGCGGTCAAACTTTGAAAATATTTTCTTTTCTTTTACCCTCTTTATTAACTCTTCTTTATTGGGGAAATTTCATTTTATTCCACAGTAACATTGTTAAGAGCAATGTTCAAAAAGTTGGCCGCCTGACTGCCTGGGCTGCTTTTGGAGAAAATGCCTAAGCGTTCTTAAGGCGGTCACTGTTAGGCGCCTGAACTAGCCGCCTGCCTAGGCGGTTGGGTGGCCGATTAGGCGGTCGAAAAGGCAGTAAAAGGCGCTTGTCTCAGTGGAAGACAAGGGTATGGCGGAAAAAAATTTCGTTAGGGGGCAAAAAAAGTCATTTTACCCCCTTAAAAGGGGAAATAAGGGTTTGACCCCAAAAACAATTTTAGTTAACTTTAGAGTGAGAAACAACTTGAAAAAAACTAGATGTCAAGATTTTTTTGAGAGATTGAAATTTTTTTTCGAAAATCCTCGAATGTCACGATAGTAAAAGATATTCAACTCCAATCTTTTTGAGGCTTATAGGGGTTGTAAAAGAGGAGATTTGGGATCCCAAACATTTCAGTTTGGCCTGAAATCGAGTCCACTTCAAGGAGGTTGGTATATTTCAATAGTTTTCATTAGGTTTCGTAATTTTTTCCCTTAATGTCTATTGTCTAATGATGTTATTTTTTGCTATTTGTATTTTTTCCTTTGATATTTTGTGATATATATTTGATATTTTATTGTCTATTTGGATTATTATTTTATTAGTTAGTTAAATAATTGCTTAATTCTTAATATCTTATTAAATAATTGTATGTGTAATGTGTTTTGTTGATGTATAATTCATAAAGCATAATTATTTTATTACTTAGTTTAATATTTGCTTAATGCTTATTAAATAATTGCATGTGTGATATTCTTTTTCGATTTTGTGTTATATCATTGCAATTTTGATGTGTATGTTTTACCTAGATTTATTTTTTGGCTTAATAAGAAGCCAATACATTGAAGGGTCAATGTCACTTCCTATTTATAATAAAAAGCCAATACATACAAAACTTACTTATTAAACAATAAAACAAACAATTTTATAAATAATAAAATTGGGAGAGGTTTGGGGGATCCAAATTAAAAAAAAATAAAAAATCATCGGTTTTTTTTGGGTCTGGGCACCCTCCTAGGCGGCCTAACCCCCCCACCGCCTAGGTGGCCCAGTCCCACCACCGCCTAGGCAGCCCAGCCCCCCACCGCCTAGGCAGCCGCCTCCGACTTATTGAACATTGGTTAAGATGAATGTAATTAATCACCATTCTAGCTTTTCCTTGTTTTTCTTCACTGTGGTTGCTTACAATAAAGGCTGCACATGAATAATTTGACTGTGACTTACTATCTAAAGCCTTTTCTACCAGTTCATTAATCTGATTTTTCAAGTCGGCCTCATTTTCTTTGTTCATTCGAATAGGCTTACCCTAAAATGGTATATTGTGAAGGGTGGGAATATGAGCCGCAGGCGAATCTTTGTCCCATTTTTTTAAGAGGTGCTCAATACAACATTTCTGTAATTCTTCTATAATATTCTTAATAGTGGTTATTTGAGATCCAACTTCTTAGGACAATTCTCTTATTTGTTTAACAAGCTCATTTTTTTCATGGGCTTCTTCCATTTTGAGCTGCCTTTTTAAAATTTTTGAAATAGAGGGATTGTTTTTCTAAATTTTGTTTGATCTCATTTTTAATGATGGAGATATTCTTGGAATAATATGTTTTTCTCCTTCTATGGAAAATAGTACCATATTCTCTGAAATAGTGTAAGGACTTATTTCATCCAAAGTTGCAGTACCTAATCCGGCTTGATACCCTCCGTCATCTATTGTTACAAAATTTATAGAAACTGCTTTTTCTACAAGCATCAGAGGGACATTTAAAGCAAATTCTGTTAACTTTCTTCATCCATTCATTGTTTCAACAAATTCATCCTGAGGATGTTTTACCCAATTTTTCCACATTTGATTTGTGCAAAAATTAATATTAGCTCCAGTATCCAAAAATAATTCAACCTTTTTCCGTCATATTCCTGCATTTTTCTACTTTAAAAAATCATGTGGACTAATTTTTGGATCTGTATATCTTCACTTTTTGTCCTTGTTTTTGTGATGCACACAGTTTTAGTGTGCAAGGATGCATATGGATCGCTGTGTATGTGATCCTTTTTCTTTCCTGGAGCTTATTGAAGCCTCTTCTTTCCATTATATCTTGCTGGGATGCATATGTTGTATTTTCTCAAAGAAACACCACATCCTTAGGTGAATCTTGGAAATGTTCTCCACTTTGAAAGAAGTGTGATATGTTGTGTTATGTGCATCTCCTGTCATTTTGTTCATATGCCTTTACTTTTTGGAATAACTGCAATATTGTTTTGCAGAGTTAAATGATTGAAATTTTGATGCAGAAGTACCTGGGCGGGACTCAGAAATCATATTCATGGGCACAGGAACTAGTGAAGGCATTCCACGAGTTAGCTGTCTCACCAATCCTACAAAGGCTTGTCCGGTAGAGAAGGAGACAATGAAACTTTTTTTTTTCTTGTTTTTCTTTGTTCATAAGTTCTAGGAGTTTCTGTTTTTAACAGCTATAGTCTGGTATTGCTGACATCAGATATATGATTGTCTTCTGCTGCTTATTTGTGCTGTCAAGGGCTGATTTGCTATTGGTTGTCCTCAAGCAAGTTCATTTTCCCCTCTCTCTTTCTAAAATTTCCTTAATCTTAAAAAAAAAAAAGAAAAAAAGAAATCCATTTTACAGATCATGATTGATATTTATTCTTTTCTGAATTTCTTCTCTAATGGTTGTTGCTCCTTGTGAATGATTGCGAGAGGAAATATAGATGCCATAATCTGCTTTACTAGAGTGTGGTGGTTGCTACTTCTTTTGTGGTGTCCCGTCATTTTCCTCTTTGAATCTGGTCAGGTTTTCTGAAATGTAAGCATGAATTTTTTATTTGTAACCGAGCCTTCAGATTTCAGAATTCCTGCTGGTTCAAGAGTTCAAATGCTTTCATAGAAGAGAAAACTTCCCTTTGTGGTGATAAAGATGCTTGATTTGGTAAATGGACACACAAAAATTTGGAATTATGTGGATTGAAAAAACATGCATTCCATCCAAATCCTAAGAGAGGTTCTTCTTTACCTCAGAGTGAACTATGGTTCTTTTTAGTTTCACTCATTTCACTCTGCTTCGAATGGGCAGCTCCCTGGACAATCCCCCAGCTTGCCTCCTCCTCAAAATCCCAACCTGTGAAAATCCTTACTTGGAATATCCGAGGACTGCGAGACAACTTCAAGAGACAGGCAGTGCAAGACTACTGCCAAATCCACCACCCATCTGTTCTGGTCATCTGTGAACAAAACTTCCCTCTCCATCTCTTCTTCAAATCAGGCAGGTTTGTGGGGAGATGACCCTGTCAATGGATCGCTTTCGATGGTTTAGGGGCCTCCGGAGACATATGGGTTAGCTGGGACCCTACCCGTCATGCCCTCAACTCCTCTTTGGTGGCCAACTTCTCGGTCACCTCATGTTGCTTTCCAGAATATCTGATGGCATCCAAAGTTAACCTTTACTGTAGTCTACGGCCCCAACTTCTCTGGTCTCAGAAGTCAGCTCTGGGATAAATTACATGACATTGCCATCCAGAGCCCCTCTTTATGGTGCATTGGTGGTGACTTCAACATCACCAGATGGTCGTTTGAAAGAAATTCCGACCCTCGAATATCTTAGAGCATGCTTCAATTCTCAGACTTCGTCTCTAGTCACAATCTGGTAGATGTTCCACTTCAAGGTGCCGGCTTTACGTGGTCCAACCACCAATCCAAACCCTCCCTCTCTAGGATATACCGCTCCCTCATTAGCTCTGAGTGGGACTCTGCCTTCCATGGTTCCCATGCTTTAGTTCTTCCCAAACCCACATCCAACCATCGACCTATCCTCCTTGATAATCAGCAGGCCCACAAAGGTTTTAAACCTTTCTCTTCGAGCTCTCTTGACTTGAAGAGGTAGAAATACACTCACTGATCCCTTCTTGGAGGCACTCCTATTCTAATCTCGTTCAAGGGTGGCGGGCTTTCGCCTCCAATGCAAATTAGTAAATTACAATGGTTTAAAGGCTTCCCCAAAGATTGAAGCAAACTTCATGGAAATTTCAGAACCCAGAAAGATGACACCCTAAGGTCTCTTATGGAGTGGGACCAGATTGAGGAGGAAAGGGCTCTCAACCCAGACAAAGTTAGTCAAAGAGCCGAACTGAGGCGCCTTTACCGGACTCTACTCCACAAGGAAGAGATATTCTGGTTCCAAACTTCTAGGGTCAAATGGCTCAAGTGCGGAGACCTAAATACAACCTTCTTTTCATAGGATTGCCAATTGCCGAAGGCGAGATAATACCATTGCCCAGATTAAGGTGGGAGAGTCGATTCTCGATCAACCCCATTTGGTGGATAATGCTATCACCACCTTTTCCAAAAACCTATTCTAGGTCCCTCTGGTCCTAGGCTGAGGATGGGAAAGCTTTCATTCCTGGCCATCCCGCTCGACGAGCCAATCTGGCTGAAATGCCCTTTCAATGAGGAAGAAATCTTCAAGGCCATAAAAGATCTCGCTCAGGACCTTGCGCCTGGTCCCAATGGCTTTCCGGGTGCTTTATTCAAAAGCTTTTGGGAGTCACTTTGACTCGACATTCTCTGTTTCTTTGAAGAATTTCACATGAGAGGTATTATCCACAAAGCGATGAATGCAACCTTCATCTCGCTCATTCGTAAAATTGAAGGGGCTGAAGAAATCAAGGACTTCCGACCTATAAATAGATGCTCCTGTAAAATCCTCCCCAGAGTCCTAGCCTGGAGACCTAGAAAAGTTCTTGGCTGGGTCATATCCCCTCACCAAGGGGCCTTCTCAAAGACTGCCAAATTCTGGATGGGGCTCTGGTTTCTCACGAGTGCATACACTTGAGGCATCTTTCCAAACTATTGGGGGTCGTAATTAAGCTAGATTGGGAGAAAGCCTACAACCTCGTTGATTGGGATATCCTCGATGGGACCTTTAGGAGATTGGGTTTGGGGCTCAATGAAGGAAGTGTGTCAAAGGTTGCGTCTCCAATCCCCATTTCTCGGTCCTCATCAACAAGACGTCGAAAGGCTTTTTTTTCCTCCTCCTGGGGACTCAGACAAAGTGATCGCTTGTCTCTATTCCTCTTCGCTATGGTGGGCGGAATCTTTTGTTGGTCCACAGCCAGACTGTATAGCCATGGTTTAAATGAAGGCTTCAAAATTGGGAACGGGGGTTCAGTTATTACGCATCTTTAGTATGCGAATGACACCCTTCTCTTCTGTGGGGCAAACCAATAGCAGGTCAATTCTTTACTCCTGTTCCTCAAATGTTTCGAGATGGCTATTGGTTTTTAGAGTAAATATGTCGCAAACAAAAATGATGGGGGTGTCTGCCAATACTTGAACTATCAACAACCTTGCCAGCTGATGGGGCTGTGAGGTCGACACCTTACCATCCACCTATTTAGGTTTGCCCCTCTGCATTAGAGAGCTCAAGCCCGTCAATGGATCTACATTATAAATAAATTCGACAGGAGGCTGGCTGGATGGAAAGGTAGGTTTCATTGGAAGGTCGAGTAACCCTTATCAAAGCTACTCTGCCCAACATCCCAATGTACCAAATGTTGTTGTTCCATATACCATCCAATGTGGCCAACCTATTGGAGCAACTCATGCACAACTTCTTATGGTTGGGTGAAGGAAGCAACATGAAATATCACCTTATTGCCTGGGACAGGGTATGCCTACCTAAAAAATTCAGAGGATTGGGTATTTGTAGTCTCAAAACAAACAATCTCGCAGAATGGCACTGCGAGTTAGTTCAAGTGGAAGGATTGAAAAGGGCAAGGGGTAGGCCCAAGAGGACATGGTTGGAAGTAGTCAAAAAAGATATGGGGGCTTATTGCCTCACTGAGGGTATGACCTTAAATAGAGTAGAATGGCGGACCACGATTCGTGTAGCCGATCCCAATTAATTGGGAAAAGGCTATGATGATGATGATGAAAGCAAACAATCTTGAACTTCCTGGCAAGTGGTGGTGGCGCTTTTGCTACTCAAGAGAACCATCTTTGGAAATAAGTCTTCCTTCACAAATATCATCTTCATCCTTCTGATTGGTTACCACCTTGTAGGGTGGGCTGTTGACCCTCAGGTGCATGGAGATTGATTATCTACAGCCTCTTACACTTCAAAGACAACATCATATTCATGCCTCAAACCGGTACTCGACTCGAGATTTGGCAAGACCTTTGAATTGGAAGCACTACCCCGAGAGAGAAGTTCCCCAATCTCTTTCTCCTTGCCCACAATGGCTAGGCTTCTGTGGTTGATATGTTCGATTCCATGGGCTTCACCAGGCTTGGATCCTAAACTTTAGGAGACTTGTGGCTAAGCACAAACTGCAAGAGTTCCTTGAGCTATCCTCCTGATTGCAATTTGTCTTCCTCCCCTCCATGGGAGAGGATAGAATAGTTTGGACACCAACTTCAGAGAAGGGCAATACTTATCACGAACAGGTGCATCATGTGCTTGGATAACGTGGAGACCAACACCCTTCTTTTTATCCATTGCAGATGTGCAAGAAACGTGTGGGGGGACCTTTTGAAGCTGTTCAACTCATAGTTACCGGGATCCCTTACTTTGGTAGGCGATCCCTTCTAGGATCTCGATTTTGTCGATCCTGGAACGGATCTCTCAAGGATCTCGATTTTTAAATTTTGGGATCTCGAACCTGACTCATAAGGATCCCGATTCCTGCTGTTAGGGATTTCGATTTCAACCTTAAAGGCCAAGACAACAACCAAACTGATGATTTTCTTTGTTTATAGCCAACTAGCAACAAAACTATTGCTAACTTGCTATCAATAATAAGATCCATAGTTTTCAGCTCCGTACAACCTCTCCATGGGCTAAGTTGGGCATTCTCCTTTAGAAGGCTTCTGTTGCTGCTACTTTATGGTTCATTTGGACTTAATGTAATAGCATAAGTGTTAGAGGTGAATTTGCCACACTCGAGTCCCTAAAAAACAGGATCAAGGGATTTGTGATCATTTGGGCCTTCAACAACCCCATTTTCAATTCCTTCTCCCACAGAGACTTCCACTAGAACTGGCAGGCCATGCTCTTCCTTAAACCCCATGGCACCTCTCGAGCTTCTTTGTGGAAACTGCCCCGAGACACACCAAACTCAACTTCTATGGATTCTCCTTAGGCAATCCTAGCCCGGCCAGCATAGGGGGCATCTTTGGGGACCACGAAGGAAGGACCCTCTTTCTCTTTTCAAAGTACATCGGCTACACTGATTTGAGCACAACCGAGACCCTCGCCCTGTTAGAAGGTCTCAGAAAATTTGACCTTGAGTGTGGTAGCAACTTAATCATGGAGGGAGATTCCAAGAATGTCATCTCCTGGGCTTCAGGCTCTGCGGAGTGCCCGTGGAGATTAGCAACCGTTTTTGACGAAATAGCTTAATAGCCCATATTCGCAACACACATGGCGCGAAACAAACTCCGTAGCAGATCAACTGGCGAAAGAAGGAGCTAGCCGAGTCGATGACATCCTGGGAATCTCTGTTGCTCCTATTCAAGCATAGTCTCTCTGATGTTTTGGCTGTACACACATAGCTTTCGTGTTCTTCTTGTATAAAGCACTCGTTTAGGGGTTTTGGTACATTTCTCCCAGTCTGTGGGTGAACAGTTTTCGATCTTGTAAAACATTTACATTTTGTAATACAAGTTAACAGTTTCATGTGATCGTCGATTACCAATGAAGCTAAAGGGGAAGATTTGTAGGACAATTGTGAGACTAGCTTTGCATTATAGGGCGGAATGTTGCTGGTCATTCAACAACATACCTATAGGATGAGTGTAGCTGAAATGAGGATGTTTAAATGGATGAGTGGTTAGACAAGAAGAGATAGAATTTGAAATAAATATCTTCGAAAGAACTTAGGTGTGGCTCCAATAGGCGATAAGATCAGGGAAAGTAGACTTAGGTGGTCTGGTCATGTACGGTGCAGATGTAGTACTATCTTTTAGGAGGTGTGAGTTGGCTCAAGTGGAAGGCTCAAAAAGGGCAACAGGTAGGCCTAAAAGGACGTGGTTGGAAGTAGTGAGAAAAGATATGGGGATTTATAGCCTCATTGAGGGTATGTCCCTTGATACAACATAATGGCGGATCTGGATTCATGTAGCCTACCCCAAATAGCTGGAAAAAGGCTCTGATGATGATGATGATGATGAAGTTAACAGTTTCGAAAAAGGATCAATTCTTGATTTAGGTGCCTTGTAGTTGTATGTTTTGTCTCCCTTATCTTATCGTTATGAGAAAAATGTCATGGGAATCCTTAGGTTTATTGCCACTCATTGTACTCTTCATATTTTTATTAAGAAAAACTAATGGGTTTTTAGTTATTCAATTGTGTCCAATGTTGATAAAAGGTGATTGGGTAACGTCACTCTACCCTTGCATTGTGACATTTATTCTGTGAAGATTAGGAATATAATTAAACATAGAAAAATATGGAATAAGCGTAGCTAGCTGGACATGACATCACATCCAGTCAATGTTTTCAAAATCTGATTTAGCTCAGGACTTGCCATGCTACTGAGCTGAGTCATATTGAGTTGTCCCAGATGACACTAAGTATGACTCCACCGAATCTATTTATAAAACAGCAGGGAAAGCCTTGAATTAGGTTTGTACCATGATAAAACATGAGGCTTACCAAAACACTGCATCCAATGTATCTTGCAATGGTGTGAAAAATCAGTTGTACTGGAAAGCTAGTTAGGATTGGCAGACTTGATGTCCAGTAATCTCCATGGTTTTCAACTTATTAGATGGCTGAAATCAACTCAACTTTTCATGTGCTTAATAGGACTGAAACTGCGAAGTGAGGTACTCATGCCTGAATGCAAGTTCCATGAAATTGAATGTCGATCAAAACTCAATTGAATTTGAGGTACTGTGATTTCCGAACCGTTATTTCTTTTTTAGTGAAACCTTTTATAAGATGATCCAAATGCAGTTTGAAATTCAGTTATTCAAATTATGATGAGAACCATAGTTATCGGAATCTCTCTTCAGACCTCGCGATTCCGATTCCAAAACCCGTTTTCACGTTTCCGTTAGGGAATCTCTACAAAAACCATTTTTTGGAACCAACGAAACTCATTTCCTTTATTTGGGAATCTCGATTCCGTACATATGTGGAGACCTTTTTTTGCAACATAGGAAACGCGATTCCTTAATTTCGGAATCTCGATTCCTCACATATGTGGAAACGTTTTTTCAAAACCAAGGAAACTCGATTCCTTAATTTCAGAATCTCGATCCAACAGATCTAAGAGAAACTTGAACCCACTAATTGTGAGTAAACACTCCCAAATAGATTGAATCTGGCTTCCAACAAGGTTTAAATCTTAATTCCATGTCGATTGATACACGATTCTGCATGTAACGAATCTTGTTTCGTTAGGGTTTTGATTCAAGCTTCTACACCGTATAGAACATCGGTTTTTTGTTAATAATAACCACAAAAGTAATGTTTAATTTTCTAGTGGCTATCATGCTGTAAGGTCGCAAACGATAGCATTAGGCGGCATGTGTACTAGAAGAGGGTATTGTTGTTTACAAGGCATGTATTTTAGAAGGAATTTATTGAGATTGTGTTGCTTTTTTAGGTATCTTTATTATGTTTCTTATATTTGCGTTGATGTGAACTGCTATAGTTTTTTTACCGTGCTCATGGTTATGTGAATTGCTTTAGTATACTTGCATAAGGTCTAGCCTAGCAACATTGCTCAGTACTGATCTACTGATGGCAAAGTGGTTATTATTAATGTTAATTTTACTTTTTTTTTGCTTGATTTAAATGCTTATAAAATAATGTTTTTTATATTTGCAGTGATGTTAACTGCCTTGGTTTCTTAATCTTGCTTATATGTTATGTGAAAAGACTGCTGAAGTGTTCTTACACCATGTGTAGTCTCGCAACATTGCTTAGTATTGAAATATTGAATGTAAAATGGTTATTAATAATGCTAATTTTATTTATTCGCCTCTAATTTAAATGGCTATAAAATAATGAAATCATTTAACATATAAAGCAACACACATGGACTGATAATTGAAAGTCTAGAATTTATATATTGTGTACTAAAAAAAGTTACAATACTTCATAATAGAGAGAGAGAGAGAGAGAGAGAGAGAGAGAGAGGAGAGAGAGAGAGGAGGAGGAGGAGGAGGAGGGCGGTACGTACGTACGTTCGTTCCTTCTACTCGTTCGTTCGGTCGTCGTCGGCGACGTCGTTCGTAGTGTAGG
>NW_006499912.1:920563-940734 GCF_000471905.2 Amborella trichopoda | reverse complement strand
AGGAGAGAGAGAGAGAGAGAGAGAGAGAGAGTGATAAATTGGGGGTCGAGGAAGTGGGAAGTGAGACGAGGGAAGAGAGTAGATGAGAGAGGGAGGGGAGATAGAGAGAGAAGAGGAGAGAGGTGATCCAAATGGGGCTCGCAGGAGAGAGGTGAGGTCCCTGCTATTGGGTTTATGTGGCCTTTAAAGGCTTTATGATAGCTTGTATGAGCATTTTACATGGTGAAACATAAACTCAGTGGGAGTGTGGTCCTCGTGTGGACCATACCAGGCAATGTGATTTGTCGATATTCGGACTAGGCTCGACGTGCTAGGCCAGCTGAGTTTTGGAAGAACCCAAGATACCTGGGCATAGCGTTCTATCGAGAAAGGATTAGTGGCTTAGCTCTTGATGAAATTGGAGTATGCCCTGATGAGAGTCAAGGGACTGTATGTCCCTTGCGTGTGATGAATAGCCTTTAGAGGCAGGGCTAAAAACGTCATCGTTATATCATCACACGACATGTATATAGATAGCCGTATTGAGATTCATCATTGAGGGTGAAGCGTGCACATGTGCGAGAGATTACCTCTATGCACCATAGAGTTATGGTTGCATTATGGTTTGGAGGACCATGATTTTTTGTCTTAAGAGGAGAACTTGAAATCCATAAATTAAGATTGCGTTCTCTAATCTATTGGCTGACTTTGGTGATCCAATTATGAGCCCATGCAGTGGACTGTGGGTCATAGGAACTGTTGGGTCAGTTTGAGAAAGCTAGGTGTATCGTGGTCCGCAGTTGAAGGTACAGTGCTCCCATTTATCGAAAAATTTCTAGATCTAACGGATCTGATTCCTATTAAAATTAATTAGTTTTAAGTTATTTTTTGTTATATGATTTTAGAATGTTTATTTGAATTTTTGTGAATCGTTTGATATTTTATTTTTCTTCATTTAAATTTAAAAATTAAGAGAAATTAATTTTCCATTGTTTTAAATAAAATATGAGATTTAAAAATTTTAAAATCAAAATAAAATATTTTCTAAAATTATGTTGGACCCTTCATAAATATGGTAGCCCAATTTAGAACATGTAGGAATTGGGTGGGGGCTATGTGTGGCCACCAAATGGTGGCACGCCCTACCCATAGGGACAAAACTTGATCACCAAGTTTAAGTGATAGTTATCCCATGTAAGTTGGCTTTTCTTTTAGGATAAAGCCAACTTGTATGATAGATTTAAATATTTGAAAAATTTAGTAAATCTTTGAATCAAGATTGCTTGATCAAAGAAATAAGGAAGGGATATACTAAAATAGAAGGTAAGATATATGCTTTCCTTATTTAAAGATTTGATGGGAATAGATTTAGAAAAGGGAGGATAAGGCTCTAACACATCCCTTTGAATCTTGATGGTGGATCAAAGGGATGAATGACTCACATCTCTCACCCCACAAGTCTCCTTAGATCAACAATCAAGATTTGACCCTACGAATTGAGGCAAACCCTAAGGCATAGAAAATCTATAAAAAGAGGTTCTCCCACCTCATAAAAGCTCGACACCTATTTTTCTCTCTTCTCTCTCTAAGGGATCTCTCTCTCTCCAAAGATTTCTCTATAGGTGGCATACCCCACCAAGGGCTTCAATCTCTCTCTCTCTCCAAGTTTTAAGAGGGGCACGCCCCAACACCTCTCTCTCTCGGGTTAACAAAAAAGGGGTGCACCCCAACCAGCAACCTCGCTGTCTCTCTTTTACTTTCTTGTTGGCACGCCTAAGGCTAGGGTGGTGGTTTTGATATTGGGTAGCAAAGGGGAGGATCCCTTAGCTAATAGATTTCTCCCTCTCTCTTTTGATTTCTATCTTTCATCTATCTAAAGATCAAGCTAAGGGGGCTTGAGTAAGACTAAGGTATTGAGGCTTTAGGTAGTTGGTTCTAGATCGAGATCCATATGCCTTTGAGACAGTTTTGCCACAAGTAGGAGAATTAAGAGACCGATCATATATTTCGAGCACCATCGGAAGGAGGAGACTTGGCGTGGGGTGTACCAAGCCCGGTTGAGGTAATCTCCGGCAATTTTACTTCTTTAAATTTTATTTTGTGTTGAGTTCTCTATTCTCATAAAGCAATGAGTTAATGTTTTGATTTAAGGAGTTGTATTCAATAGTGGTAGCAAGTGAAGAACCGTGTTTCCTTGTTGTTTTATTTATTCGTTTCAAGAGTTATTTATTTGTAATTGGACATTGTGAGTGATCTTGCCGGTGTAAGAATAAGAGATATAAGAAAAAGATTTAATTTATATACACCGTGCTTGATCACATAATACAACTTTCACGTGCTACTTTTAGCGAATTCAAAGAAATACATAAAATGACAAGATATGCCTACTCGTTAATGTAATATAAGCAAATTATGTGTTGGGGGATTGAGTTTCCTTAATTATGGGAAAAAACTAGGTAATTTAGACTCAATTGTGGTTTACTTATTCTTTTTGTTATATGATTTCTAGAGATTAAATGGATTCTGATTGTATTTTTAATTCTTTTGTGATATTTTGAATAGCTAGTTCTTGAGTTTCAATCGGTAGTTTTTTTAAAATGGATTGGATTGGGATTGGATTGCGATTGGGGTTGTGCAAGGATGAAAGAAGGCAAATTACTTGGTTTTTTATTTTGTTGATTTTTAGAAAGTATCATACTTAAAACTAATTTGACTTCTAAACTTGTTTTTAGAGGTAATTTTGTATTTGGGTGTTGATATGGAGGAGGAAGTTGGGTATGCTGATTTTTTTGGGTTTGATAATGCGACTGTGGTGTTGAAAGATGAAGAAGTCGAAGAGCCTAGTTCCACTCCTTTGTGGAAGTATGTGACAGTTGTAGGTAGCTATGACAAGGGTAGTGGTGGAACGAAGAAGTGGACATGTAATTTCAATTGTAGAGAAACCCCTTCTTTTGGGTCCTATGTACGTGTGCTGGCGCATATATTGGGAACATCACTTGTTAAGGGGTCTAAGGGAATATCAAGTTGCCCAAAATTATCTAGGGAAGACCGAGAGGCATTAAATTTGAGGACGTTGATGCCCAAAGATTATATATGAGAAAAGGCCAAAATAGAAATGATGTTGGATGTTCGGTGAAGACATCATTATTCCCATCGTTAGTGCAAACCGAAAGTCCTGATAGAAATAGAAAAGGTAATACCCAAGCCAAGGTCCAACATTTATTTAATGTTCAGGCAAGAGATGATGTGAACGCTGCAGTGGCTGGTTTCTTTTATGCCCACGACATTCCTTTCATTGTTGCGAAGTGACCAAGATTTCATGAAATGATTTACGATGTTAATAACAACCCAAAAGGCTGTATGACACTTAAGTACGAAAGGGTCCGAGTAATATTGCTTGACAAAGTGAGGAGTAGGATCGATTAGGCATTGGGTGCAATTAAGAGTGAGTGGGGAAGTTATGGTGTTCCCATTGTATCTGATGGTTGGAGTAATATTAAGAACGATTCTTTGATTAATGTCGTGGCCGTATCAATTGGGATGGCCATGTTCATTGATAGTATTGATTGTTCATTAATTGAAAGATTAGCCAAGTGATTGTTGAGATTCTTTTGAAAGCCATAGAGTCAATTGGACTGTATAATGTGGTTCGAGTCGTAATTGATAATGCGGCCAATTCCAAAGGTGCAAGTGCTATAATTCAACGTCATCATTCTCACATTTTTTGGTCGGGTTGCTTGGCTCATACTTTGAGTCTCCTAGTGAAGGATATTGTTGAGAAAAATAAGAAAAATCCATCTTTTGCTTTTGTTCGCGAGCGCTATAAGCAGGCAAAAGCAGTGGTGAAGTACATTCGTAATCATACAAGATGCTTGTACATTTTTCGCACCCATTCTAACTTAGAACTTCTTAAGGCTAAGAAGACGATGTTTGGGTATCACTATATCATGTTGACGAGATTGATGGAAGTGAGAGTTTCCTTGAGGTCTTTAGTGTTGTGTAGTGAGTGGGAAGGTTTGAAACGAGGCACATCAGATGATCAACATGGTATCGTCCGTGATACTATCATGGACGACGATTCCTGGAAGATGAATAAATTGATTTTGTCTTTTACAAGGCCAACATGGAAGACGATAAAGTTTGTTTATAGCGACAAGGCTGTCGTGGGAGATGCATATGAGCATATGGATACTATGTTGGGGGAAATTGCAGTGGTCCTATATGACGATCCTATGTTATTTCAGTGGGTGAAGACTTTAGTCATGGCTCGTTGGGACTGGTCAAATCTTCCATTGCATTGTTTGGCATTCCTTCTCAGTTCTAAGTATTATTCACGAGAGTAGTTGGCCACGCCAGCATCTGGGGGTGAAAGGAGGATGGAGCCCAACCAGAACCCAAAAGTTTCTGCATGTTACCACACAACCCTTGATGTACTAATTCAAGATGATATGGAACGAGGAAGGGTGCGACAACAATTTGGCGATTTTCTTTGGACTAGAGGGGTTATCGCCCTCTCCCCATCTATCGCTGATCGGGGTTCTATGGAAGCTGTGTCATGGTGGAACATGTATGGTGGTCGTCCTCCAGAATTGCATGCAATTACGCTGAAGGTGTTGTCACAAAGTGTTAATTCCTCATGTGCAGAGAGATGTTGGAGCATGTATAGTTACGTACATAATGTTAAACAAAATTGTCTTAATGTAGATTGTTTCGAATCATTGGTGTATGTTCATTAGAATGACAGACTCTTAAGTAGTTTGCGTGCGGACTACAGAGCGAAATATAAGAATTGGGACTCTCATTCTGAAGACGATCACCTCGAGGATGACATAGAGGTTCTCGAATCGTTGGATGCACGCCTCGATCTTGATGATGATAGAGTTGTATCCGCATTGCCTTTCGGATTTGTCACTCCATGGGTACTTCAAGAGAGCCACCTAGTACTCCATGCCACTCCGATGAATTGGCAACTGAAGGTACCATCGAGCGCGAACTCAGCTAGCCTTCACCAAGTGCCGCCCCAAGAGTGCATCCTTCTTCTTCCACCCCAAGAGTGTCTCCATCGTCAGCTACAGTTTGAGTTCTCCAACATCTTCTACCGTTACACAGATGCTCCTCGCAGCAACTCGAAAGAGTGGAAGAAGGACCAAGTCGTAGCCCCCCCTCTCCCCATCCCCTTCCTCTCTCTCTCTCTCTCTATTATGAAGTATTATAACTTTTTTTTATGGCACAATGTATAAATTCTAGACTTTCAATTATCAGTCCATGTGTGTTGCTTTATATGTTAAATGATTTTATTATTTTATAGGCATTTAAATTGGAGGCGAATAAATTAAATTAGCATTGTTAATTACCATTTTACATTCATTCAATACTAAGGCATGTTGCGAGGCTACCCATGGTGTAAGATCAGCTATGCAGTCTTTTCACATAACATATGAACAAGATTAAGAAACCAAGTTAGTTTACATCACCGCAAATATGAGAAATATTATTTTATAGGTATTTAAATCAGGCAAAAATAAGTAAAAATAACGTTAATAATAACCACTTTGCAATCAATAGTTCAATACTAAGCAATGTTGCAAGGCTAGACGTGGTGCAAGTTCACTTAAGCAATTCACATAACTTTGAGCATGGTAAAGAAACTATAGCAGCTTGCATCAACGCAAATATGAGAAACATAATAAAGATATCTAAAAAGGCAACGCAATCTCAATAAATTCCTTTTAAAATACATGCCTTATAAATAACAATACCCTTTTCTAGTACACATGCCGCCTAATGCTATCGTTTGGGACCTTAAAACATGGTATCCACTAGAAAATAAAACATTACTTTTGTGGTACAAGAAACCGATGTTCTATACAGTGTAGAAGCTTGTTTCAAAACCCTAACGAAATAAGATGCATTACATGTATAATCGTGTATCAATTGACATGGAATCAAGATTTAAACCTCGCTGGAAGCTAGATTCAATCTATTTGGGAGCGTCTACCCACAATTAGTGGGCTCAAGTTTCTCTAGATCTGTTGGATCGAGATTCCGAAATTAAGGAATCAAGTTTCCTTGGTTCCAAAAAATATTTTCTACGGAGTGTTGATTCGAGATTTCGAAATTAAGAAATCGAGTTTTCTTGGTTCCGAAAAAAGGTTTCCACATATGTGAGGAATCGAGATTCCGAAATTATGGAATCGAGTTTCCTGTGGTGCAAAAAAAAGTTTCCACTTATGTACAGAATCGAGATTCCGAAATAAAGGAATCGAGTTTCGTTGGTTGCAAAAACGGTTTGAGATTCCTTAACGGAAATGCAGAAACGGGTTTCGGAACCGGATTCGTGAGGTCCGAGGAGGGCTTCCGGTAACTATGGTCGGGTCCTTGTAACTGGCATTTTCTCAAGCCATTAACTCTTCCTTTTTTGAAGAACGAACTTTTCAATTTTGAATTTGGAAAAATTTAACTTTATGTGCTTCAAATCTCACTAGAAAACTTTTAATTGTCGACCTCGTCAACTAGTATTCACTTGGCACTCTTCTGGGGGCGTAAATGGGAAGATCATAATTAGATTAATCAGCCATAGGCATAGATTCAGGTAATGGACAGCATGATGACCATGGTTCAACGACTAGAGAACTGTTTTTACTCATGGTGTAAGTCATATTGAAAGGTGGATCCAGCCTTCTACCACTAATTCATTTGTCTGTGCTTTTTCTGTACTTGATATTAGGTACCTTTTGTACCATCATGAAGGGTGATAGCTAGTGTATACCAACAAAACGAAGAGATGAATATTGATGGTTTTGGACAATGAAAAGATATCCGTGCAATTGAGTTAGGAAGGTGTCAAAAGATGATGGTAATTGTACTTACTTTATAACTGTTAGATTGTCTGATGACGGTGATCAGCTCCCTAGCCAGTGAATTTCCTTTATGGCAAAACTACCAGTTGTCTCTCATCCTTATTTAGTTAATAATCCATCCTAGATCCTACATGTCTGACTAACTCTTCTTAATCACATAATTCTCAAAAAATAAAAAAAAGCACTCTTCTTAACCACATAACAGATCTTCTATAGAAACAATTGAAAAGATTATAAAAAGATTAACATAGTACATCTTCTGTGGGAATAATAACTAGAGTTTACTAAAGAATACAAACCTCATCTTGTTCCTATAATAAGGGTTCTTATCAACATCATATTATGTATCAACATACTCATAGTTCTTTCTTAAATTTTCGATTGGTCATGTGCTAATTGAGCTGCTGGAAATCCCTTAGGTGTTAGTGGTTTTCCATCTGAACCTTGTGATATTGAGTATATTCGCTAGGATCTCCTAAAATAGGTGGCAACGCCCTGCAATCAGGGAAAGGGATCTTATTTTCAATTTTTGGGATCTTGATCCCCACTGTTAGGGATCTCGATCCCCACCTTGAAGGCAAAGATAACAAATATTCTGATGAATTTCTTTATTTATAGCCAGCTATAGTGCATCTATAATTTGAATATAGTTGCATTTCTTGGTGGCTATAAATAAAGATATCCGTACTTTAAAGAGTATATACTCTTTAAAGTTGGAAGTAAAATCCCCAAAAGATGAGGTTGGAATTTCCAAAAACTTGAGATTAAGATCCCCAAGTCCTTGTCTAGATCCTGCTCCTGATTCCAACAACTATGGTATTGAGAAAAGAAAGACCCAGATGCTCCTATACTCATTTTATTTTTGAAACTCAATGTTGAAACGTTGCAGGCAGAAATGCTTTCCTTTCGTGGCTTGAGCTTTCTGATGAGATTGGATTCCCTAGACATTCTGCCTTGAACTTGTTGCAACAAGCTATAGTTCATTTTGTATCCTATCTTGTGTTTCACAAGGAGAAGCCACACAAGTATTAGAAGTTTGTCATTTTGTAGGAAAGATGTTTAACAAAGGTCTAGCCTCAGGTCCTGCATTATAGGTCAAAATCTAGTGACATAAGGGATTCTTCTTACCATGACCAAGTGAGATATTTGATTACTGGTCCTCAAATTGGGTTCAATAAGGATGGGTTTGGTGGCTAACCATAAGCTTACATTTTCCCAGTTGCATATTAGCAAGCTTGCGAAGCCTTAAAGTCTTTGTGCATGCTAGTCATAGTGGGGCTCGCTTAGTTTGAACGTTGGAGCTGTCTATCTGCTTGTCACATCTTTATGAAAATTATGTTCAAATACCTGTTTGTAAGAGTATGGAAAACTTGGGAGGTTTGACCTATATTGCAGATTCTTGGTTGCTGGTGAAAGAAATAGCTTGCCTACTTACAGTCTTTAGTTTATGGGTATGGTAGAGGTACAGATGATCATTTCTTAGTGAAACTTTGACAACAATGTTTTTGTTTAACAGTCCCCATTTAGCTGCTATTTCCTTGTAGCATATATTCCATTTTACTAGGGACGTATGCTTGATGAATAACACAAGCTAATTTCTTGTTTTTTCTTTTGAAGGAATATAAGCTAGTTTCTTGTTGTCTGTCAGCCTTTCTCAATCTTTGCAGGCCCCTCCTATTGTTGCTTTTCTGGCAGGTAACTTTACAGTGTATCTAGAAAGTGAGCTGCAAAAATTTATGTGGCAACGTGTTATTATGGGGTTGTATAGGAAATATGGCCCCTACCTTTACATCCTCCATTCAAGGTAGTTTATACAGGTCTGTTGGCAATTATTAATGTTCATACTTTGTACTATTGGTGACTCTATCTTCTCGCCCAAATAGATAAGTATCATTGGTCACTTCTACTAGAGATCAGTGTGGGCTACGTTCTTTTGCATGGATCCAAATGATGAAGGTTTTAGGGATATTGCCATGGTGGCCAGTTGGTATACGTTTTGGGATTGACCTCTCAAGGTAGCATACTTTACAACATCAGAGTTTTACAACTTTTCTTCATAACATTCACATTTGTCAACGCTGTTGATAGTGAATGCAAAATTCCCTCAAAATCATCATATATCCTTGAGGCAGAACTTAACTTGTTTATGGATATTTGATTTCTCAACGGAGACATCAAATATGCTCAGAAACTAGCTATTTGTTATATCATGTTTGGTCATGAGTTTGTCATGTTAGCTTCCTATTTAATGTCCTTGAGTAACATTATCTGGTTTTGTTGAATTCATTTTGTTTCAAAAACTAATCGTTATGAGGAAATAAATAGTCTTTTTTTCACACCCTTATGAATAGTCATAATAATATATTTCATTATATTGTTGAAACTTCATGTCATATTAGTATATTAGTGAATGGAAAATTGGGAAGCAATACAAGAAGAATTCTTTATTAGAATTTCAATCAACTTTCTTATGTGTACTGATCTCTTTGTGATTACTATTTTGGTTGACTTTTATAGGTTTGTTCAAAAGCTCTGGAGCCTGGTAATAAGAATAATCGACTTAACACAAGCATCCTCATCTGCTATTCTAGTTCATTAGGAAGACATAACATTCTTGTTGATGCTGGCAAGTATGTACATGATTCTAGAGTTTGGCTTTTATTGAGTTGAAATTATATATTTGTGTATTGCTAACACACCATGAAATCCTATAGGTTACATTTAGAAAGGGCTGTGAATCGTCAAAATTACTTTTGTTGCCCATTTCTTTATTCCATAGCATTAAATTGGGTAGGCTTATTTTTGTAATTGGAAAGGGTATTGTTGTTTGTCTTTTCATAAAAATGTCAACAATACCCTTCTCAATGGAAAAAATGCTCTTACTTATTTTTGTTGCTATAGAATAAAGAAATGGGCAACTAAAATAATTTTGATGGTTCACGCCTCTTTCTAAATGTAACCTATAGGATTCCATGGGGTGGTACATTAGAAAAATCCATCTATATATATATGTATATATATGTATGTATGTATGTATGTAGGCATATCAAGTGTAACTTGCTATTTTCAGCTGCTCCTTTTTATTAGAATTAATTCATGGGAAATTTATCAAATTACCAATGGGAGATCCTCAATTAACACTTTACTCATATATTTTGGTTAATTTAAAAACTACACAATCTTGAGCTGTGGAATAGCTGCAAATAGGCAACATATTAAAGGAAAAAGTTTATATAAGGTTGCAACCTTAAAATGTAGAATTACAGATGCACCTTAAAAATCTATTTGAAAAGGTTGTTTTAATGTTGAGAAAACCTCTAATTGGTCATCTCAACATCGAGATATATGAATACGAAAAAAAAAAAAATTTGAGTCCTAGAAATAGTGCATCTTGCAATACATCATCTAGACCGTCCATTTTCAAGATTTTCATATGTTTATCGATGTACTTGATTTTAACCATTTTTGGAGTTTAAATTTTACAATTAGATATGAAAATAGATTTTGAGATAATCTTAAGAATTTTTTTCACCAAAATTACATGTAACGATAAAATTTGGAGGTGCGCCTTAATTGGATTGTTTAAGGTGCGCCTGTAATTGCTCACTGTAATTGCAATTATAGAGATTCTTATTCTTGTCAATTTTTTCCTCCATTATGTAAACCTTTTTGTATGTTTTTTCCATATTGCAATGAGAATTACGTATGGACAAGCCACTACACTCTTGACAAAGTTTTGGATGCTGTACACTTTCAAGTTTTGCTGCTCCTCAATGGAACTGAATACAATCTAATAGTACATTTGAAATATTCAGTAATTGAAAAAAGTACGCAATTATCAAGTACATTTTGCTGTCATTACAACACATTGGTACCCAATGGTTTAGAGGGGAAGGGGGATTTGGTGATTTAAGCACAATATTTAACTAAAAATCAAGGATTCGAAATTGGGAAAAATAGTTACTCATCTGTGGTTAATTCACTCTGTATTTGAGATCTTTCAATGTCTCCAGGAGTGGAGATCCAGGTTAGAAATATGGTTGCTTCTGGGAGAAGAATAATTTAAATAGAGTTAGGTGCAATTACAGTGAGCATGATGCAAATGGCAGTATTAATAGATTCAAAACAGCTTGCGATATTAGGAGGGATACTACTCATCTAAGAAAGTTCTGGCTAATATTCAGGAGATAAATGATTATTTGGATGCCGGAAACGAAAAGGCAGCGGAGGCAAGCAGGGGAGAGTTGAAGACTGGGGTTATTGTGTTTGGTTGGTGTGACGAGAAAGATGATGAAGGGTCAACTGAAGTGGGTTCCTCCAGAGGCATTGAGAGTTAATCATAGTGTTTAAGAAGGCCCATATGAAGGGGCCTAGGGATGTTTTGTTCCCATTGATCTCCAGGCCACACTAAATGATAGAGAGAAAGAAAAGCAAGTTCTTTTTGAAAATATGTTCATAAAAGAAGACGAAGGCCAGGTAGGTCAAGACATAGCTTGGTGGATGAGTCAGCCGGGCATTGCTTTCGATGTTGCTTGCAGAAAAACATTCCATACAATGTTGGAGGCTATTGGCCAGTATGGGCCTAGGTTAAAGGGCTGAACCCTTAAGAGCTTAGGGAGCCATTGCTAAAGAAGGAGCTAAAGCTTGTGGAGGAGTGCCTCAAGGCCTGCATGGATGCATAGGTGCAATATTGGGTTCCAATTTTTCAATCATTGCAGATTCGTGGAATGTAAGAGAAGCAAGAGTGTAATGAATTTGATTGCGAATCCTTTAGGGACAAAGTTTTTGATGTCTATTGATGCTTCTATTGACGTTTATGATGGACAGTAAATATTTTCTTTGGTTGGCAAAGGTATAAGGAGGTTCGAGAGGAGCATATGATACATGTGGTGACAAACATGGTTGCATTCAATATGTCTGCTGCCAACTTATAACACAAAATCAGCCTTCTATTTTGGACACCATAAGAACAATGCATAGACATCATGCTTGAGACTATTGATGAAATGCCAAGCATAAAGGGGGACACTTGATAAAGTTAAGGCCATGAAGTTGTGGATCTATAGTCATACCATAAACCTTAGCATGAAACAAAAGTGGACTGAGAAGAGGGATTCTCTTGAGGCTTGCGGTTATGAGATTTGCCACCAGTTTTCTAGCTCTTTAGAGAAAAATTGATCTCAGAGCCAATTTTGGTCTATGTTCACTTCAGAAGATTGGTCTAGATGCAGGTGGTGTAAGCATGCTTAAGGGAAGAGGGTATGTGATATTGTTTTGTCTAGGTCTTTTTGGAGCAGGGTAGTGCACTCACGTAAGGTATTCGTACCCTTGGTCTAGGTTTTGCGCTCGGTTGATATTGAGGTGAAGCCACCATTGGCTTTATAGATGATGCATTAGAGTCAAGAGAGATATGCCCGAGGCATTGGGGAATAGTGAGAGCTTGTATGGCCTAATATGAGAGATTATAGGTACAAAGTGGGATAAGAAGCTTTATTGGCCCTTGCATGTGGCTGGGTACTATTTGAACTGAACCCAAATTTATTATATGCAGACTTGGATATTAAGATGAAGAATGCAATTATGGAAGAGCTCTATGAGTGTCTTGAGAAGCATATTCCTGATAAGGATATCTAGAATAAGATTTCTGCTAAAGAATTGATCTTACATAAGTGTGCTTTAAGATTTTGAAGGAAATGGCTGTGAGACAAAAGAATAAATCTGATCCTGATAATCTATCTAATTTCTATCATAGTTTAATAAGGTGAATATTGTATACTTGATTTTTATTAAAAACCAACTATGGCTTACAAATTTGTCTTATAGTATTAAAATACAAACAATGCAATTGTAGGCCAATGGTTGAACTAACATGGGAGTAGTGGTCCCTACTTTGCAAAAGATGACCATCTGCATACTGGATTTGACATGTAGTTCATTTAGTTGCTAACACAATCGGAGCTCATTTGGAATGCTATGTCAGTAACTAGCAAATATTACAATTTTTCACATTATTATCATTATATTACTATTTTCCAATTTGTAAGATACAAGTATATAAGTTACAAATTATGGTTATAGGTTATAACTAATAAGTTCATGCTTTAATTATAAGTTCACTTTATTGTATAACTCAGTTACTCCAGTTCTCTAAAATCTAGCTCATGCCTAATGCATTTTTGCACAAGTGCATACAAAAACAAGGAATAGGCTTGAACAAAAGAAAGTCAATGATTTAGTCTTTGTTCAGTATAATTAGAGACTAAATGATCGCTATAATGAGCTTGACAGGAAGAATCTCATTGTTGTGAAAGAGATATGATGCGAATGAGTGGTTGATACTAGTGCAGAAGTGGTTCTTCCGTGATGGGCATTTGACTTGGGATATGGTTGAGGAGGCTTCGGGGCTAGCTTCTGATGTAGGAGGGCTATTAGATCTACTGCTATGCTTGGTACACAGGAGGATGGGGAAGAGGGAGATAGTGGAGGAGGAGGATGAGGAGGAAACCGATTCAGAAGAGACTAAGGAGGGGGGCTATTATGTTGAAGAGTTGATGACTCTGATGATTATGGCTTGAATTAGACGGTGTTTTTGGGGTTGATGCCAATGAAGATGAAGACTAAATTGATGCCCTTCATTTCATTTTTCTTAGTATTTTATTGCATGACTTTTCTATACTGTGGAATGTGGACTTGTGCTTGATTGCTCATACATTTGAATAGTCTAATTGTCTCCGACATGGAGCCCTCATATTAAGCCCTATGTCATCCAAATCTGGAAATTCTGTTTTCTTTTACCATACGTGGTTATGAGATCTTACATTTTCTAATTTACATGTGTGAAATGTGATCCAGATTGTGTGTTTCATTGAAACTACATATGACTGCCTTGTTGTGCTTTCTTATACCTGTTTTGTCTTTGTAGTGTAGAAACTAGAAAATTCATTTGAGTTTTTTTGTTGCAGATTTTTCTATCATAGTGCTCTTAAGTGGTTTCCAAAATTTGGGTAAGGCCTAACTTTTTTCTTGAACAACTTTTACGACTTGTTATACAGATTCACATATTAGTATGCATGTGAGAGATGTATCCTTTTTAGGCTCTAGAGATGGACTAAACTACTTTATATTTGTTTTTCATAACTTATGGTTTATATGGATATAATTTTCGGCTGTTAGTTACTACCCTGATTAATTAGGTGTAAGCATGTGATAAAGAAATTCTTTTTAATCTTTAGTTTCATGGGTTTGAAGTGGGATTGGATGTAGGAAGTGGGAGAACACAGTTTTAAGAAGGTTCTTGATTGATAGTCCCAAGGGAACCAGCATACAATTTAGATATATATTGAACATGTTGATAATGAAAAAAACAATTATCCCTTGTTTGGCTGCAAATGAAAATGAATCAGCATCAAATGCAGTTTGGCCACCCCCAAGTCATACATGGTGTCCCTCCAATGGCTTCCTCTCTCCTTTCGCCATAATTATCGACAATTCCGCCAGAATCCATTCTGAGAACAGACATCTGCAACTCTGGGCAATGGAAGCGGTACTGCCTCAAAAGAAACCCTAACTTCATTGTCAAATTTGGCTTCTTTCCTCATTCATAAAGGATAATAAATGATTGTTTGAGTGGTAGTACAATGTCAGCTGACCTGAGGAAGGAGGGTTTATTCTGAGGATTTGTGTATCAAAAGATATGTTTGCCTGAAGAGGATGGGGCTGTGATTTCAAATCAATGGACATTTCAATGGGGGTGTGATTTATTCTAGGGCTTTGTTGCAAATCAATAGACATTTCATGTGGGCAACCAAACATACCAACCCCCCCTTCCCCCAAGAAAAAGTACTTTGCTTTCTTTTTTTTTTTGGAATTGAATCAAAGTGCAAAATGCCCTCAAACTGTGGTTTGAACTCAGACGCGCCCTTAGTGAATATACATTTTTTAATGAAACTACTCAAGATGAAGACTACTCATTTACACGACTAAACATTCTTGTCAGCATTTCTTCTCTGAAATCATCCTTATTGTGTTGTGAAGGATTATTTGGGGATCAGTTATCTCTACTGATGTATATCTATAATTTTTAATGTACTGGATGCATTTCTATTGAGCCTTTAATAGAGCAGAGTGGAGAATCAGGATTCATGTAGCGGACCCCAATTGATTGGAAAAAGGCTAAAATGATGATGATGATGGATGCATTTCTATTGAAAGTTTGTCTAGAGGTATTTGTGTTGTTCATACCTCCTGGGTGTTGTATATAAGGGGCACAACATTACATTGTTTAATTATTCAGTATGAATTCTCTAAATCTAACATGTTATTGGAGCAAGGCATGACGCCCAAGAAAATAGCCTAATTGGGTTGTGTTATCCATCGTAATCAGTCATAAGATATTGTTGTCATGAGAGTGAATTACAGTTCTTCAGTGAGTCTTTAAAGATATGGTACTTCTCTTAAATGCTAATAACTTGTCCATTTATCTAAATGAGAATGCTCTGAAAAAACCCAACGATAGTGTTATGGGCAACCAATATGTCATGTCATCTTAAGGAAACATGGCTATGATAACCCGCTTGGATGATGATGTGATGTATTATGCCCATAGCATAATTGTTGTGTTTTGATAACATTGCCCTTCTCTAAATTTTATTTATGTCAAGATTTTGCTAGTAGAGAAATGTCAACGTTTAAAAGTATCTCTACAAATTGGGAAAAGCCTCGTCAACTACTATTCATGCCTCATATTTGCCAGGGTCTGTGTTGGTTTGCAGGCCTTACATCCTCCTTTCTTTTACAAAAGATTATTAGTAAAAGGGGAACAATATCTCACTCATCATTCTTAGAGATGCCATGAGGAGACCTTTCACCTAATAAAATTCCATTTATGGATTAAGGGCCCAGGCTAGATGGATGCATACTTATAAAGCAACATGCTCCAAAATTGTTTGCAAGCCTAATTGGGATGATGTGAGGTAGAAGAGTTCTATGAATACTTGTGGCTTCGGCTAGGTACCCATTTTTCCTGCCGATTGAGCAACCAATATATCCCTGGATATCATTCATATGTGCATACTAGGTTATGAAAAAGGACTAAAAGGGACTACGTCTTAAACCCTCAGCCTAGGTTAGCTTGAACTGAATGGTCTCATCATTTCATGTTGTTTTGATATGTTCCTATGTAGAGCATACCCTTTGGAAGCCAGGTTGCAGCCAGGTCATCAAGTTAAGAGACCTAAAGTGGGGTACCTCTTAACCTGAGATTGTTTAATGTAATAATTTCCAGGCTAACATGCCAAAACTATACCCCCACCTTCCCTTTTTCCTCCCCCTTCCTCTTTGTGAGGATGTTATATGGTTGTGTTGGGTTGTTTCAGCTAGTATAAGTGGTTGCAGATGTGGAGTTCTTGGTATTTCCAATACTGGCATAAGTCCTCTAGTCTATTATCATGATATTGTTGATCTCTTAGATAATTTTTATTCTGTATATTTGGTACCTAACAATTCACATTTTAATGCTTGACCTGGATTGTTAGCAGACTTCACTTTCTGCATATAAGCCTGACGTGGTTCGTACAATGTTTCTTTGCCTTTGTTGACTGTTGTTCAATTTATCAGGTTAAGATCCATTGATGCTGTCATTATTACCCATTCTCATGCTGATGCAATTGGAGGTACCTATGTGCTGCATGACTCCATTTAGTGATGAAGTGTGAATTCTGAAAGTTTCTATTGACCAAACAATTTTTGACCTATTGAAATCTTGTCTTAATAACCTCTTGTTTCAATTTGCATATTGTGGACCAAGTATGATCTTTTGCCTATCATTTTCAATTACTCCTAACTACTAAATTTGAATCTATTTTTAGGAGCTTTTAAATATCTAATATTTGTAACAGTGTTTATAAACATTGGACCGGGAATGGAACCAGGAAAGGGTCGAGCTCAAGTGACCTTGCCAAGTCCCAATTCTGGCAGGTCATGACTCGCACCAACTTCACATGTTTTTCTGAAGATTCGGTCAAGACCCGGACAGGTTCAATAGTCGGTCAAACTATTTCAACTCTTGGGTTATCCAAGCAGGGTCATCTGGAATGAGTAAGGTTTGCTGATTACAAGTGATACGGGCGTGTCTGAGTTCGAGTTGCTGAGTTTTTAAACACTGCTTTATAAAAAAGAAGTAAAAAATGACACTCTATCATGCATCTTAAAAAAAAATTACAATAAACCAAATCATGTCTGAAAAAGCTAATAGTAGCTCAGATATTTGACCAAACCTCTTCTCTCTCCTTCCATTGTTAATTCCCTAGTGCTGCAGAATATTTCACTATGTGCTCTATACTTGTTCCATTTCTATGCTAGATCAGCTGTAGGTGGCTTAATTTCAACTTGTAACATGTGATGATTTTATTTTTATGGGAGCACAAGGGTTATATGATTGCTGTAACTTCATAAGAGGAGAGATGTTGAGGCATATTTCACTTCATAATATTCTTCTTCCTTTTTGTTTTGTCTATGGTGTTATTGTGTCTAGAATATTTGACCTCAGGCATTGATTGTGGCAATGATTTACTGAACATGACTAGATGGACAAGGCAAGAGTTACTGGTTCTGTTGAGGCTAGATGATATTTTAAAGCTACTGGATATCAGCAACACACTTTTGTCGCTCCATATATGTACTCAAGAGATACTAGCGTTGCTGTGGTCTGATTAGCTATGGAACCTTGAGTTCTTAATCATGGATTTTGGTTAGCAAAATAATAGATGGTTCTTTCCTTATTACCAACCACCGATGAAGATCTAGGTGTTATTGGTGAATTATGCAGGCGGTTTGGAGCTTCTTGTGAGAGATATACAAAATAGTAGATGGTTCTTTCTTTATTACCAACCGCTGATGAAGATCTAGGTGGTATTGGTGATTATGCAGGTGGTATTGGTGATTATGCAGGTGGTATTGGTGATTATGCAGCCGTTTTGGAGCTTCTTGTGAGAGCAATAGAGCCACCTTCTTGGTTGCGAACTATAGTTAGTATGGGAATGGAACTTCTTTTCACCTTGTTGCACAGGTATTCTTGGGAACCCATTTTGATGAGGTCACTGTCTCTGCACTGGCGTCATGAGGTAGAGCCACACATGCATATGTGATTGCTTAAGCAATCTCTTATACAGTCCAAGGATGAACTTATCCAATTGTAATCCATTGATTATAAGGGCCAAATCCATGAAAGCACTGACAAGTGGAAAGGACTCCACTTGTGTAGGCAGGCCTGAGGAGCTGGCCATGGCCTAACTCTAGCTGTCAAACTGTAACTTGTGAAGCTCACCCAGGACATGGCTGACATTATTGAGGGTATTTAATAGAGCTTAACCTTATTTTGTCTCCATTGTCTTGTTATGCTGTCTTGATTGGCCTGCCGCATGAGTATGAAGAACCATTCTTATATAAGTTGTTTTCTTCCATCATTAGTGATGTGTCATTTCACTCTAACTCCTTTCCTCCTTCAGTGTTCCTTGAATCAAGGGACTGTCCAGCATTGCTGAAGGCTTTGTTAATCCACCTTTGTAGAAAGATAATGACGATAAGATGTAAAGTGAGAAGCATAACTTATCAAAACCTAAATGAAAAACAACTTGTTTGATGCATGTTTGTGCACAACCTACAGACCAAGTTAAAGAGATATTTTGAAAGATGTATAGCAATACTTGTGTCCTAGGGGTTCACTGCTTATAGACTAGAAGGAGATCTCTTCTTGGAGCCAATATATTGCAGCACAGCAAGATGTCCCTAAATAGTCACCAGGAGCATGTTATGGTCCTGTTTGAGAGGCGTAAGATCAAAGTAGCATTGATAATTCAATTTTCATAAAAACTTTATGTTAAGGATACTTCGTAGTTATATTCAGGGATGATATCATTCTTACAGGAGTTGATGCAATGAATTTTCAAGAACCTATAGATCACTTTTACTTCAATGACTGGTAGACATGAACTATTTCCCATGCATTTAAGTTGCAAGGCCAGTGGGGGGAATTTTCACCCTCCAAAGGAAGTATGTCCCTGACAAAATAGGGGAATGAATAAGTTAAAAAAGAAACCAATATATTCTCCTATGGTAATTCGTGATCTTTCTAAATCACATGTTTCCTCTGACATACGTAGCTAGAGATACAAAAATCTCCAAAAAATAAAAAAGAAAAAAAAAGAAAAAAAGAAAGAAAAAATAAAGAGGTAACTATCGGTATTTGGCATATTGATATTTTTACCTCATCTTGCTTGTGAAATTGCTCTCATAAACTATTGTACGAGTTTTTTTTTCGAATTTTCCCGATGGAAGCATTTATTGGATTTTAATGTCTTCTATTTTTTTTGTTGTTGAAAACATCATTCTTTTTTTCTGTTCCACATGAGAAGTTTCACAAATCGGATAATAATTGGAGGCATACCAGGCTAGATCAATTGATAATTTATTGCTGGGTGGAAAAACTGTCTATATGGAAAAGCGAAAATCAATGTGTGATGGTCAAATCTTGATTATAGGTGCAATATAGGACCTTTGTTGCAGCCACTTACTGGCTGATTTTGCTATTGTTATGCATGTCCCTATGAACATATATAGTGGCAATCATAACTTACAAAGTTGGATGATTTACTGAGGTGATTGTAACTTGAACAATTAATGTACTAGAGCAGATATTACATGATTGATATCCGAACATGAACCTGAGAGGGCATATTGTAAACATATGCTATTGAGGGCTTACTGTGCTAAGTCCTTTCTCTTTCTATGCAAAGTCATTTTGCATTTGTACAAATTCCCTACTTAATCATGAAATCATCCATGCACATATTATCATCATCCAATCCTTATCCCAACTATTTGGGGTAGGTTACATGAATCCTCTTCTACACTCCTGCTCTGTTAAGAGCGGCCATACTTTCAGTCACACAATAAGAACGCCCTAGCATGAGCATATAACATAGGAAGGATTTGGCAAGTTCTGTGCTGGATGCCCTACCTAACACAACCCTTCTTTATCTGAGCTTGGGATCGGCATATGACCGGCTTGGGTCTAGCCATGGTGGAGTTACACACACAAATATACATATTTCTGTGCATTCTTGCATGTGTGTTAATGTATTTCCAAGCAATATACTTCTCTTTCTCTTCGATTTAGCAAGCCTGATAGAATCCCTCTCTCTCTCTCTCTCTCTCTCTCTCTCTCTCTCTCTTCTTCTTATTATATATATCTCGTCTCTACTACTCTCTCTCTCTCTTCTTCTTTCTTTCGTTTCGTTTCTTTCTTCTTCTTCCTTCCTTACGTTCGTCGTCGTC
>NW_006499912.1:898513-920543 GCF_000471905.2 Amborella trichopoda | reverse complement strand
TACGTGTTGTTACGTTTAGTTACGTTTACTACGTACTATACTACTTCTTCTTACTTCGTTCCTATCGACACGTACGTACGATACTCCTCCTCTCTCTCTCTCTCTCTCTCTCTCTCTCTCTCTGTCTCTCTCCTTTTATTTATTGAAATCTTATGCCCCTTGTCAACATTGTTCTCATTTGCACCCTTTTCTTTCTTTGTAGTTTTCTTTCTACTGTCCCTACCCTTTGTAGTGGCTTGCTCTGCGGACCTTGTGGTTCTACGTCCATATGTAATGGGACCTGTGTTACAGGAGTAAGGATCATAATCTTTAAATTCTTGGTGTTTCTCAATAATGTTTCTTTACATTTTCTCAAATTTCATGTATATTTTATCAGGGCACTGGATTCAAGTGACCTCGTTTTCTTTGGTCATAGAAAGGTTGTGCTTTGATGTATGGACACCTTCCTTCAGTACTTAACCACACTAATTAGGTTCAATATGTAACTTCATGCATGGAATTTCCAGAACATTTGGCGTTGTGGGAATAGTTCCTGTTAGATCCCTTCTAACATGGCAATGACCTTATCACATTTTATGTAGAAGCCTTAATAGTAATGTGCTAAGGAGGTTTACTTGCAAGTGCAAAGATGGAAATGCAAATCCCCCAAATCGGCATCTTAAAAGTTTGTACTCCTTCCACGTATAGCTAGGAAATTTTTTTTGTTGAGATTTTTGTTCACAAAACCTACTCCTTGAAGTTCAGGAAGAAGGCTAAAAACCTCAGAATAGATAAGATTTGCAGAATTCAAGTTAGTTGTTAGAATGTTGATCTGAGAATTACCTTGAGTGTCTCCTTATGAACGTTTAATATGACGGAACTTATGAACGTTTAATATGACGGAAGAGTCAGTAGGTTTTATCAGCATAAGTTCATTTGTTTTCTAGTATGAGGCACTTGCAGTGTACCATTGACTTCAGCTTACTGCCCTGAAAAGTGTGTGCTGTGCTCTAGACCATAGTTGTTAGAGGTAGGAGTGGGTTTGGATACGGGAGCGGTTCATGGAACTCCGAACTGCCATAGGGTGGAAGTTCCCTAGGATTAGGACTGATGTCCATACATTCAACAAGTTAAGGAGCTAGTTCCTAGGATACTTAGGAGCAAGATCCCATGACACTGGGATCGAGGTTTTGACTAGGACGGATTTAAGCCCCACTATACATAATACAAGATCAATCAATAGTATGTGATAAAATTGGGATCGAGCCAACATGATCCATTATCACACCTTAGCTTATTGCCAATCCCATAGTTATAGCACTCCAATTTACTAGAATAATATCATAAATTGGCTTAATATGATATTAAATTGTAGTTTTTTGATATCATACTTGTATAAGACCTCTTAAAGGAACTGCAGGATCGAGTTCCTAATGTGGGACCGTTGCCTTACCATTAAGGTTCTCAAAACTCTAGGAATGTAGATACAAGTTAGGTACAAAAATGGGGACAAAATACTCAAAAAATTGCTGAGATCCCCTAGTTGGAACTGAAAGCTGCTTCCTCTCTAGCAAGAGCATCAGCAGTATTGGCTTCCCTGAAAATGTGCCTCCACGAAACTCGAAGGCCGCTTCCGAGATGAGAAATTTCATCGAAGATGTGATCGAGTCTCTAGGGGTAAGGTGCTGAGCCGGAAGCCCAAGAAATGACGTTTCTAGAATCCCCCTCAACTAACAGCTCAGAGCTCCAGCTAGGGCTGAATTTGGGAAGGCTCTCAGATAGGGCAATGGCCTCAGCAGTGGTGGAGTCCGCAAAACCAATGGGAAGGGAGAAAGAAAGATGTTCGTTACTGTGAAACCAATGGTCTTCCATGTCGCTTTGTCAGATTATATTTCAAAGTGAAAGTTTCTAGGTTTGTTACTTTAATATCCAGAAGAATCAGTGCAATTTGGCTACAAGGTTCTTAATTCAGTGCTACAATTTTTGCTCAACTTGCTTGTAGGGTTTTTGAACTGATAAGGTTTCTTCGTCTCTTGCCTGTATTCATAGTTTCAGATTCCAATAGTGATAAGGGAGATATCAGTATTGAAATATTTGTTTTTTCTTTTCTTTTTTTGTCTTTTTATTTGAGATAACATCCTTAGGTTGAAGAAAACCAATTACATCTAGTTGTTTTGATAGGAGCAGACAAACTTTTAGATGTGCTTGGTATGTTTAAGGGAGCAGGAGAGGGGGGGGCCAACCCTACAGAGCGGCCTGGTCTACCACTACGCACTCATATAAGGGAATCAGCCAGGTCGTTTGCTTCCTCAGCACCTGTTGAAATGTAATCGGTCCATCTTGACAGAGGTCAAGGGCCCATCCTTGACATCGTCTAATCTCCATCGATACGGTCAGTCCCTGGCCCATCTAATGACATTCAAGGAGTCACCTTAAAAAATGAGCACAGCAGTGAATACCTGAAAGAATAATTTGAGCTGTGTGAGGAATGCTTTTGTTTCAGCTGTATTGGCATCCCCAAACCCCATACGACAACGAAAGACAAGCAGGTTGTTGCTCGAATGCTCCCTTATTGCACCCTGAACATTTGAGTGGCACGGATTACCGAAGGAACTCACATCAAAATTTTGTTGATGTTGCGTCCTGGTGGAGCTGTGCATACGAAATGGCTATGCAGGACCCTGCTGCATGCCACATGATTCCATTCCTGAGCGAGGTCAAGGGAAGAGTATCAAGTGGAGCACCTTCCCAACCAAGATCCAAGAAATAATGAAATCTCACGACCATGTTCCAGCTGTATGTACTCTGGAATATTTCCCTTAAAAAATCCTTCCATTCCTCTCAAGCTAGATGCCTCCAAAAAAGGCACTTCGGCTGATAAACCAAGGGTCTTCCCCTTTTGGATGAAGGGACGCCCTTGCCAGCTAGAAAGCATATCATCTACTGAGCATGGAAAAACCCGAAGGACCTAAAAAGGCTCAGAATATAAGACTGCACACCTCTACTGAAGCTGCGATGAAATTGAGATGGTCCACCATCTCTTCAGCATCATCTGTGCACTCTACAGTTTTCCATACATATGCTATAGATATTTTTGAATGTTGTGTCCATTTTGTTTAATGTTAAGATTATTCTTTGGCTGGGGGTCATGTAGTATTAATGTCTTTCACTCTTTCTAATCACAATGAAATATCTGCAATATTATTTGCCTTGATTGGAATTTCTCCGTCTTTGGGTATTACTCAGAATGTTACATTGTTTCTAGAGAGATTTTATCATTGTTTCTAGAGAGATTTTATCGAAAATGCCATACTAGAAATATCTTTAAATTGTTTGCTTCTGTTTGCTTAGTATTATTTATACAGAATGCCTCTTAACCTTCTCTTGTAGGTTGAAAATCTTGATGGGGAGGTTTTGCTCTATTTTTTTAGTATATTGTCTCCATGAAGCCAGCTTTCTTCAATAAGTGAATACTTATGTATGTGATCTGCACATTTTCTTACTGAATCAACAACCCTGCTACTTTGATATTGTCAGGACTTGATGACCTCCGTGATTGGACTAACAATGTCCAGCCTTATATCCCGATTTATGTGACAGCACGTGATTTTGAGGTCTGACTCTTGAGCCCTTAGTATCAAGTAGAAGATTCCATTGACTAAGGTTGAACATGACACTATTATTTCCAAAATGGTCTTCCCTTTCTAAAATGTATGATCTTCATATCCAACGGTTCTTCCTTTGATACCTATTAACTTGTAGAGGTATAGACCTACTAAAAGGTTCTCCATGTAATACTTGTTGATGTGTAAAAATATATGAGGACAAAAATAGGGAAGTATTCATGATGCCTACATGTTTTATGGAACATAAATTGTAATGCACCATGCTTTAAATACCCATTTGGAATATTCCAAGGGCTAAATGAGAGACTAGTTTAATAGATACCCTGTATAATGAATAATGAATACCATAAACAATGATACCTATATTCACACCACCACTCCTATCTTAAGAATGAAAAGCATTTGGTGATTGTCAATGCAAAGTACTGACGGGCTTTTCATCACAACACTGATAATGATCGACTTCACAAGAATTCTATTGGATTCCGGAAGCTCTCATTTCCTCTTCATTAATATTGCCCACTCCTTGATTTCGTTCGAGCAAGATGGGATTGTGCATAATAAGTTTTCAATGTTCGGCAACTCATGGTAAGAACTGTTAATAGAAATCCAAACATTTATCTTTCCAGGCATGAGGAAAATCAGCAATTACTCTCCAGATATGGAAAACATTATGCATCACCGCATGCCCTTGAGTGTTTTGAATAGATGATGTAGCAATTCTATCCGCATATAGCAATTCTATCTCAATGGAGATATATAAGAAAGGAGTCTGTGCAGATATGTTGTTTGATGATTTGATCTTTATAGGTGCATCCTTAGTTTTATTAACCTTGTAGTTGGGTAGCATTCCTACTCCCAAAACTAGAATATCTCCACGGCAATTCCTGTTGTGAATTCATCTTTTTTGTGCATCTGCACTCATGCTCCATTTTCCTTATTGTTGTGGTTATGGTAACGAATCACCTACCATCACATGTATATTGGTTCATTGCCTTTGGTTTGCTCATGGTGGACTAGGATGTGATTTCTTATCTCTTGTTTTCATGGAACTTGAGGAAATTAAGGGAGCAAACGCCATTTAATGCCTAGTCACCATGAGCACTCAGTGGGGATGTAGCCCATGGTAAATACACTGGCCTGCAGCGCATTAATCAACTCGTGGGTTACATGCTACACTTGCCAGTCCATGGATGTTCAAACCAATTCACTGAGAATTGCAAACTAGCTTTTGCTATGGAAGCAGGTCACATGAGAAACTTTAATTTCCTGTTTCTATTGCTAGGTTCCGCTTCATTTCTGTCAATGCCGCTCCAAAGTGCCTCACTGGGAAATCAACAAAACTGCCTGTTTGTTAATCACTATCTCAAGTTTCCTTAATGCTGTTAAGCTTGTGGAATGTATATAACCACACTTCCTTGTTGGTCAATCACTTACCATGCTAGACGAATTTTTTTTTAGTTTTTAAATTGTCGAAATAATCAAGAAAATTCTATAATAAGGAAGTTTGAATTGGGTACTTTAGTGAAGCGAAATACTCTCCTTAAGTAACTCATCATCATCAAAGCCTTTTCCCAACTAATTGGGGTCGACACTCTAATTAAGTAACTAAAATGTGAAAAGCTATGGACCTGATATTTGTTTGATGCATTGACATCATCGCAGGAATTGCTATGACGTGAATCATAATGCTATAGAATCCCTTTGAAAGTTCATCATAAGCTAAAAATGGCATTCTATTATACACTGCTTTAGTGGTAGAAAAGGGGGCAAAAATTGCTTTGAGAGTCTGACATAACTTTCACTCGTTGTAGGCATCACGTGACGCTTTATGTTCCAGAAGAGTCCTGATTAGGGTGTCTAACTTTGATCTTTAACTGCGTAGAAAATTTTATTGTGCTTCTGAAATTCTCAATTCTAGAGTAAGAAAGTTTAAAGTGAGACTCTACTTTTCACTGCTTGGGATAGACCTACGTAAAGGGCACTTTGTGAGATCACTTCTGCAATGGAGAAAAATGTCTTGACCTTTGAGCAGATGACGAAAAATCCTTAGAAAAGCTATTAATCAATGGAAATTTGCACGCAATTTTAACATACATTCCCATAGGAGCAGCTACAGTTCTGTTTATTTTATTGTTTAAGTTTCATAAGTTTGTCTGACATTCCTGCACTAATTAATTCCAGGATTTTCTGATATATTGTCTGTGGCATTCTGCGGTCCAGCATCACCTGAAACAATCACCATATAAGTCCAGATTGGTGATTGGTATTCAATAATCTTGTATTGAATTGTAGAATATTTGGGTTACAAAGGTCTAAGATATTTGGGCTTGAAGATCTGAAACTCCTATTTTCCAATGTTCTGAACCCTAATCTTGATGCCATTTCAAATTTCCAAAGGATAAACCTGAAGTATGATGACTACCTTGAGGCAGCCTTTCTCGTTATTTCTTATACTAGTTTTGTTGGAACAGTCCAGATGTGTAAAAGAATGTTACTAGTAAATGACAAACTACAACTGCACAAAGAAAACAAACTATTTCTGGTACAAACCTGTTCAACAATGCATAGGAAGTATTTTCGCGGTGTTCTTCTAATATTTTGTTTGGAACCTTATTTTTGGCTCTATATTATTTATATCCTTGAGTGTTTCGATGAACTTAATATTTATGATCACTTTTCATATGCTGAATGTTTTATTCTAGAGAAAGGGATGGAACAATGCCTTGATTAGTTGCCATTGCTTCGTTAAGAGGGAATTTTTTTACTTTTCTTATGTTTGGTGATTTCTGTTGTAGAGAAATAGTTATCTATTACATGTGCTCACATCAAAGTTTATGCTTGTTATTGTTTGCTGAAAAGCATCCTGTCTTCATTGCGATTGAAGCGTTTTTAACATTTCAGGTGATGAAGAAGACACATTATTATATAGTTGATACAAGTGTTGTCACTCCTGGAGCAGCAGTTTCTGAGTTGCAGTTCAACATTATAAAAGACGAGCCATTCGTTGTACATAATCTTGAGGTTATCTGTGAGGCTTATTTCTCTTGCTTGACTATGAAAAACTCCAGTATATTAGAATGTTGGATGCAACGTGATGGTGCTAAGTGATAGTTGTGCATTCCTAATCAGTTCATTTTTAAATCTGTTTTTTGCTACTATAGAGCTGTGTCAAAAAATGACCCGAAATATGTGATCCAGATGATACTGAAATGGTCACTGTCTTTTATATTATTTATGAATTGTGCTCACTCGGTCATTCTTTTTGTTTACATTATTTACATTGTATTTTATATTATTGGTCTAAGAAGGATGAGGGCCTTAAACTTGCCCTTAACCCGTCCCAAGCCCGGGTAAAGGAGGTTGGTTGTGTTAGGTAGGCAGCCAATGCAAAACTTTGTCTAAGCTTTCCATGAATCTTGAATCTACATTGTATTTAATATTGGCTTCAACTTTAAACATTTGAGTATCGATCATTTAATGAATGCAGTTTCTCCTTTGGCCAAAGCTAAATCCTTAAACATAACCAAAAACCTATCTTTATATACTATGATTAAGAAATATATATGATTGAGCATTTGATAGACATTATAATCTATGAAAATTACTATGCTGGTTTCAAATTTACCAACAAAATGTTAATGTTCTTCGTAAAAAAGTAAAACGAAAGTGAGGAAAGTACTCCAGTCATAAGACCAATTTACCCCATAAGTTCCAAGAAATGAAAAAAGTACCCCACCTCCCTTACACTTACCCCTACCATCTCTCTCCTCACTGCCTTCTTGCTACAGTCCTCTTACCTGCTACCAAATACAGGGGCCTCTCTCTCTCTTTCTCCCCCTCTCCTAAAAAAAAAGTCATATGCCTTAATGATAGAAAAAGTGAAGCCCCATTGTTGGTTACCTTTCTACGACCAGAAAGATAGAGGTGGACTGGATCTGCTGCAACCATGACCTCTTTCCCTCTTTTTTTTTTGTTATTTTGGAAAGCCCCCATGACCTGTATCTCTCTTTACACCCCAGAGTACAGGCAGGAAGCTGGGGTTTCTTGTCAATCTTCTGCCTCTCGATGTGGGTGGTTAGCCACTTTTGGTTGCCATCTTTTCTTTCTCGGCTTTGTACTTTGGCGTGTTTGTACTCGGCTAACTAGCTAGTGGCGAAATTGAACAACTGGAGGTTTTGTGGCAGTCACAGTTGGTTCCTGGCTAGGTTGGTGTAATCGGTAATCTTCTCAATGTGATTTTCGGCCATGTAAGCTGTGAGGTTTTGGACTCCTGGGACTCATTTTGATAGAAGTTAAAGCAGGAATTGATTGTGTCTGATTTGGGCAGCTGGGCACCATTTTTCCGGCAAGTAGTTGATCATGACATGGGATTGTGGAACATGCTGATTTACTGTACGCTGGGCCATTATCTTTGATGAGACCTACACTCCACTGGGTCTGTCATGGCTAGGAATATGGTTGCATCAGTTTTGCTGCTTTGTCTCACTTGGATGTTGCTGAGGTCTGGTTTTTTATCTGGAACAGTTTTTTGTAAATCTAATTTAATCTATTTAACCATCCACTCATCCTTTTTAAAACAGTGCACATGTTTCTTTTTTAATTTCTTGAAAACTAGTATTTGGCAAGGAAATTGGTGTTTCCTTATATTATGTTACTGCCAATCAAACATACTGTTCACAATGCAACTTGCTTGGGAAACCTTGTTGGGAATGCTTGATCCACAAGATTCTAAATGAACTCGTGAAGACATCCTTTTATTGAAAAGTCATTAGTTTCTTTCGACAAGTGTGTCATAAGTTTCAAGATTACCACTAGTGTGAAGTGCATACTTGGGTTAGTTAGTGATTATATGTGACCAGGCGTCGAATCTCAGCGCCTTGCTCCTCAGATTCCAAGTCTTTTTAAGTAGCTCGATTGTTGATCATCAATGGAGGTTGTGTGAATATGTGTTAGTAATGTTTTGAAGATGATCTTGGACATTTTTAAGTCTTTAGTAACAACCATTCAGCACTTATACAGGAATCTAATTGGCGTGTGTCAACTCTTGTTTTAGCTACTGCTTCCTGCTCTGGAGTCATTATTGTTTTAATGTAATTATTCATGGTGTTATATTTCAGTAAAAAATAGCGAAGATGAGGATATATGCCATTTATTGTAATTTAACATACATTTACATAAGGTGTAACTCATTAAATGTCTATTGCACACAATCAGCATATAAACAGAACAAAGATATTGGAAGAACCATAGGCCCAGTTTTACATGAAAATATTTAAGAAGCCACTTGTTCTTCTTAACGAAAGTATTTTGTTGAATCATATCACGCTGCAAATATCTCTTCTGTTTTTGAGAGTTGACTTGTCACACTGCAAATATTTTCTGAACTTGATGTCTATGTACCTTGATTTAGGTGACTCCTTTACCCGTATGGCATGGGAATGGTTATCACTCCCTTGGTTTTCGCTTTGGAAATATTTGCTACATTAGGTAAGGCAAGTAAATATGATTTAGGACTTGGGTCCGATTAATGCTTTTGAATGTATGATATCATTATTTTTTAGAGCTCTTATGGTTTTGTTGAGAAGATCTATTTTTGAATTACAGTGATGTTAGTGAGCTACCTGAGGAAACATATCCACTCCTCAATGACTGTGACTTGCTAATTCTGGTAACAAAGACTTGCATAATTGCTCTTAGGTTTTCTTAGTATGTAGTGAATGTAGTGAACATCATCAGTATGCCAAGTTACTTCCATTTCTAAAAGTACTGCAGGTTTTAGGTTATTCTCCTTTATTCTCTTCAAATACTTATTTCTTATAAATTTGTTTTTTCAGGATGCATTAAGACCTGATCGTTCATCTTCTACTCATTTTGGACTACCTAGGGTGAGTTTTTTTCGTGCAGTAGTCGACCTTTTCATGTCTTGGAATACGTTAGTTATGTCAATCCGTTACAATACCAGGCCTTAGAGGAAGTGCGGAAGATTCAACCAAGGAAAACACTTTTCACTGGTAATGTTGTACTTCTCCATCTTGTCACTTGTTGTTCATCATGGAGTTCCATAATAAGTGAATAATTAGTATCAATGTCTAGAAGGGATATTGCGCTGCCCAGACGGAGCCCTAGATTCCTCGGCAACCCAAATAGAGAGTGCAGGGGGTGGATCCTCTGGGCTTTGAGTTGGATAAACCACCACCACCCCCACCCCCACCCCCCCCTCCCAAAAAAAAACACACACACACAAAAAAAAGAAACAGAAAAGACACACACACACAAAAATTGAGCTTATATATATGTATATTTATGTGTATTTATTATGTATATGTGTGTGTGTGTGTGTGTGTGTATGTATCTATGTAAACTCTTGGCCCCTTTTGACTGTTATTATGTTGTGCTAATTTCAAACTCATACATGCATGAGGTTGAAACTTGAAATTAAATTGCTATCTTTAGAAGAATGAAACTTGCCCAAAAATTTTATATAATTGTCTAGATCACTAAATAGTTGCATAAACATCTGTTTGCATATCCCAATGTGTCATAGTCGACCAATACTCCATAATCCACATCGACCATCATACACTATAACAGAAAGTCATAAACGTCAAAACTCAAAATACTTTTAAGTGCATCCTCCTCCTCATCCTCCTTCCTCACTCTCCTCAACCGGTTTCCTTTGAGATTTGAGATCCAGTGGCCTGTTACAGGGCTCGATGGGGTTCCAACAGCCTCATGTACTTGGCTTCAGGTCAAGCTCTTTCTAGGGAATGCTTTATCATTTTCACCATCAAACAATCACTTGCTGGTATCATCCATTTTTCTCACAGTAAATGGGTAGACATTTTGTTCTTGATACCGCTCCATGTTCTGGTTATATTGCACCAAAACAAGGTTATTCATTCTCTCTTGCTTGAGTTTGTTTCTCTTCTTTATATGTATCTATTGGATACTGCTTGAATGTGCGATTATAACTTACAAATATATGATATAATAATTAATAAAATCAAAACTATAAAAGTTTCAAAGCAAAAACCCAAATATTTAACTTTATCAAAAAAAAAAAAAAACCCAAATATTTAAAAAAGTCACGTATGACACATCAAACAGTAAAAAGGAGTCAAAAAAATGAAAAGGGACAATAAGGTAGAAGCAAATTGCTTTCCCTTTTCCATTCTTAGGACAATTTATGGACTAATAACATAGAAAAGTCCTAGGATGCTTGAGTTTGTTGAAATTTTATTAAAGTCAAGTTACCCTATCTTAATTAAATGTCAAAAAACTCAAACTGAAACCCACTCTTAAATATGGGCCAAAAAAATCCAAAGTTGAATTAAAAAAGAAAAAAAAAAAAAAAAGAGGAAGAAGAAAACCCAATATTCACTAATATCACCAAACCCTAAGCCAAAAATTGAAATACACTAACCTTTCAAAGCTCAATCAAACTTGTCTTGAATTGGTGAACTATGGTTCCTCTTTTTTCGCTAATTCAAGTCTAAAAAAATCGCCTTCTATTCTTAATTTTTTGCATTAAATTGAAATTATCAAAAACCACGTCCTTCTTGAAAAATCTCAAAAATCTGTTGTTTTATGTAGATTTCTCTCTAAACACAAGCACAAGGGTTTTGGGGAGAACGCTGCTAAGAAAAAAACACTGCCAAAACCCGTTTCCTCCCCCCCTCTGAAAGAAAAGGAGGGGGGGAAAGGAAATAACCGTTTCTTCCCTTGCCCTAGGGTTTGTTTATGCCGTCGGCCATGGGCCATCGAGCTGCCCATCTAGGCACTGAAGCACTAGGTGGGTGTCTTTCCACATGGCCAAATTATTCGCCCGCCAAGGCTGGTTTGATTCAGAGGGGGACCTTGACTGCTTAGGCTGCGAGGTGCCAGAATTTTTGAACATTGATCAACATTTCTAATGCCACTTTTAAATTTTCTCCTTGTAAGTGTGGAAGCGTTTCTATATCTAGATAGTTAACTAAGAATTTTTGTTGTTTGCCTTGGCAATTTGGGTCAATGTTCCAATTCTAAGGATTTAAAGGAGTGAAATATCTCATTGGCTTGTATCTAATGTTTATGATCTCTCACATGTTTTGATGCCACTTTTGTTTTGGAAATTACCAAGGATATCTTTCTTTAATATTCTTCTTTATATATCTGCTCATGAAAGAAATGAATTAGGATATCATCTGAGACTGTTTTCACAATATACGTGGTATGGAGGACGCTTGGAATATTTTTTCTCATCAAACTTCATTCCATTACTTGGTTTTGCTACGTGGAACCCCATTCTGCTAAGTGAGCTATTGTTGATTTAATTTTGAGCCTGTTTGCATCATGTATAAATTGTAGATAGTGTGATGTTGTATGCATCTGGCTCATTACGCAGTATTTAGTGTGGTAAATTTATATACTGCAAATTGGTGACAGTTGTATTCTAGACAGGAGTTATTAAGGAAGGGGTAAAATTTTAGAAAGTGGTTTGCCCCCATCCCAAATGGGGTGGCTTGGTTTGATGACTAACATGTGTTGGATTTAGAGTTCGCCCCCTATGGGTAGAGAGACCTCCATGGACTTTCTGATATTCTTAGTGGTTAATAGAGAGAAGGACATCCATGGTATTGGCTGGACTTGTGCATGTTAGAAAGAAAAGAAAGGGATTCTATGTTATATGGATTTCCAATTGGGGATAAAATTGGCTAGAGGGAATATTTTCCATTATTAGAAAATAGCTCCTCTTTTGTATAGGATTCCCTCATGGGATATTCCTATAAAAAGGTGTCGAGGTGTGCACACGGATGCTAGGCATGCATGAATCGGGCGCAAAAGGGGCTTTTGAAGGGTTTGGGTACTGTCTGGACTGCGTGTTCAATCATGGTATTGGTGGTCCATGCGGCGCACTGGTGGTACATCAATGCCCAGTTCTGAGGCATTGCACATAGATGGTCCTATGAGACCACTGTGTGCAGGTGATCCTGCTTGACCACAATGCCCAGGTGGCCTCACTTGACCACAGAGCTTTGGTGTCCCATGGACCACTTAGACGAGTGGTCTCGCATGTGCACAAGGTCTAACGCCATCATAAAACGAAAAAAGAAAAAGATCGGTGGAGGCACATTTTTGCATGACAAAAGCCAGACTTGTGTGAATTGGCACCGGTGGACCTTGCACGTGGAGGGGCATGTGTGGTACCACACTTGTGGACTGGCACGTTTGGGACCACACACGTGGTATAGCACATGTTAGGCCGCACTGTTTTTTTGACATTGTGGCTGCGCAATATCTGCGCCTTTGCTTCTCTGGTGTTTTCAGCCACACAGAAACTGTGTTTGCAGCCGCACAGAAACTGTGCTGTCCCTCGGCCTTACTGGCATACTATGCGACCTCATATAAGTTGATTTAGATCCAAAATTTTCATAGGGCATAACTTTTCATCTGTGCATCCCTTTTTGACATATAATATATGTTTTTAGGGTGGCTTGCAAAGTAGAGTGCAACCGGCAGGGTCCAATGTGCTGATTGTGCTCCTATAACCCTTTCCAAAAAGTTTGAGATGTGGTTTTAGGATCCCCATTATATGCCATCAATGTTGGTAAATCGTAGGCAATCCGATTGTGTGTTGCTTTGGATAGTCACTACAATTAGTTTGCACTATATAGTGGGGTTTGCATTTGGGATGCAAGCACTCACTTGATGACGAGATTAGAAAGCCTTACTTCCAAGTCGTCTCAATGCTGATTAGTAGCTCTGGCCCCTTCTGGCTGCACAAAATTTTTCACTTTGGGTTGCTTTGGATGTATGACTGTTTTGATTCCTGAAGATTCAAGAGAATTCTAGGATTGATGATACACATGTGGATGAAGATGAAAACAAACCTAGATATCCATATAATTCACTGTAAATTTCTTTTTTATTTTCATGGACATAGACTGCTAGTGCATCAAAAGTTTTTGATTGTTGAAATCCTTAGAAGGGAAATGCTAGACGTTGGGAATTTTGATACATGTTTTCTAGTACCCAATTGATAAGCAAGCAATATTGGGGAGCCTGACCATTAACATACACCCCCCCTGAGGAAGGGTATACAATATCAGCTAGTCAAGAGATGGATAACTTGTCAAATGTGGATCAATAATGATCATTGTGCTCACTTTTATGATGAGTAGCATCTACAATGACTAAATGGATTTAGTTTGAAAGTTTTCCTATAGCCAGGGATATAAAACAAACCTTGCAATTCTAGTTTGCTGGTGCCTCAGCTTCCCCATTGTGCGCACTCATGTGAGCATTTAATGTATATGAAGTGCCACCACATGTCTCCACTATGGAGCATTTGAGAAAAATGTCATAGAAATCTGTGACATGATTGTTGCTGGCATCGTTTTAAGTGAAGCAATAGATACTGGTTGTGCGTTGGTCACTTTCTCATCTTGGGAATGGTGATACTGAGGATATGGAGCATCACTAATCTCAACATCTGGAGTTAGTGGCAAGGCGCTGCTATGTGAGCATTGTTGGAAAATCGCTTGTTCTAACCAGTAACCGCCCGGTTAGATTGGAACTAGGCGGTTCCGGTTTCGGCCTGTTTTGGTGACCGGTCGGGGTATTTAAAAACAAAATTATATAAAATCTCAAAAAACAAGGGATTTTTTTGTAATTTATTTTTAATGTTTTTCATCATTATTGCAAAAATCGGAAATTGTTTTGCCCATTAATATTTATTTTTACATTTTCCCATCTTTTTTAGAAACTTTCAAAAATACCCCTGGGCAGAAATCAATTCTTTAAAAGTCATTCTTTTCATTAATTTTCAACTTCATTTGGATGTGTTTTGTTCAATCATTCTTTAAATATAACCTTTCATATTTTAGTAGATTTTTTTGTATTTTTTGTATTTCTTAACGCTTTTTTGACCGCCCGAGTCTTGCCCGGTTAGAACGGTTGAACCGGCCGGTTTACCGGTAGGCCAGTTGAACCGCTTTCAGGCCCATATCTGGTTAACCGTTTGGGTTCAATTTTTCCAACACTGTATATGAGTGATAGTGGCAGCGCCATGCTTGCCATGTTGGACTCAAGGGAAGTGACAATCCCAAGAGCAAGCCTAAGGGCAACATTCCCAAGAGGAAATGACGAAATGGAAGTTGAGGTTGCCAAGGGCAAAATGAAGGTGAGGCAAGTGAAGCACCCAATGGTAAACAGTGAGATTTCACCATTACGATTGGGGATAGATCTGCCACTCACTCGTGAATGCTCTAAGTTGAATGTGGCACGAACCATTTACTCCACTATTTATGCTACTTTATGCACTAGGTAATGGATGTTTATTCACTTTGCATTAGTTGGTCTATGGGTTTGGGAGCATCAAAACACATAAGGGAGGTAGATGCGTTTAGCTTCCCTTGTTCCGGTGGGAGGCGTAAGCACTTGATGGAGAATAACATCACCATGAGCATTCTAGGTAAAAGGTCCTCTGGATGATTGTTTGGTTTTGATTAGACTATGTTGCTTTGTTATATGCTTTACACTCCTGGGACTAGAGGAGGCTAATGTCCATGTTCTGACCCTCGTCAATAGGACATTCGGTTTGTTTCCTAAGGGGATAGTATTTTTTCTTTTTTTGAAAATGTTAACCTTGAATTGATAGTGGGGAAAGTAGAGTACAAAAGACCTTGGTGATCCACATAAAAGAATGCTCAAGGGGAAATAAAATAAGAGGCCGGAGCACTTCCTTTTTTAGGAGGCTACAACAAGGTAGCAACCTAATAAAATAGGTCCGTTCGATGAACAAAAAAGAACAGCCCAAAAAAAGTAAAAACCAAAAATTAGTTGTCCACCAACATAGCTGCTTCTTTGGAGAGCGTATCAGCTTCGTGGTTTCCTTCTCTCCAAGTATGCATCCACACGACAGACATATTCCTGCAAAGGTGATGAATCTCGTCAAACGCTTGCATGAGGAACCAGGGGGAGGTGAACAAGAAAGTCTCTGTGCCCAAGAAATGGTGTTCTTGCATTCACCTTCCACCACTAAGGAGTGTAAGTGGAAGGGTTGAATGAGTTTTAGGTCTTCCAAAAGCACGAGGGCTTCGGCTTCCATAGAGTTGGTGTGGCCAATATGTTTGGAAACAGTGGCCAGTGTAGAACCAAGGTGGTCTCTGAGAATGGCTCCTACACCTGATGGGCCCGGGTTCCCGATGGAACAGCCATCGAAATTCAGTTTGAGCTCTCCTGCCTGGGGAGCTTCTACCTCGTGGTCCTGGACAAACGCACTCTGTTGACTTGGAGGACACTGCTCCAATCGAGAGTGAAAGCCGATGCTGGAATTCCTTTGAAGCTGCTATGGTTGGTTGCCCAGAAGATGATTGTGGTCTTGAGCTTATTGAACACTTCGTTCCAAGGGAAGTACTCCCCCCAAAAGTTCTATTGTTACGCTCAATCCATAGGGCCCATAGAGCAGATGCCACTCTGGATTTCCAGAGCAATACCCCTGCCATTGGCCAGGGATAGGGTTTGATAGACGAACAGATGGATGTTACCTTAGGCAGTAGTTCCCATTGAACGTTGAAGAGTTTGAGGATTGCCCCCCACAGATTGAAGGCAAAGGGATAATGCAACAAAAGGTGATTGTTTGTTTCTTCAGCTGCTAGGCACAAGACACAACGATTGGGTATCAGAATGCCCCCTCTCTGCAATTGATCTACTGTGAGGACTCTCTGGGAGAGAGCCAACCACATAAAGATCTGAATTTTTGGGGGGGGCGAAGGAGTCCCAGGCTTGAGCGGCTAAGGCCAGAGGACATCGAGAAGGGCTGTGATAGAAAGAGGACACCGAGAAGAGGTCAGAGGGTGCAGGTGTCCAGATCGTGCAATCAGAACCAGTTGGTAGAAGGAAGTAAGCGTATAGATCTGTCGCTAAGGTTGTGAAGCTCGCAAACTTCGAATCATTAAGAGCTCTTCTGAATGTTGGGTTCCACGAGCAAGAGGAGCCAGTCAAAAGCATTTCATCCACAATAGAGGTCCCTTGATCTTGGGTCAGAGAGAAAAGGTCTGGAAACCTTTCCCTGAGAGGGGTGTGGCCTAACCAAAGGTCTTGCCAGAATAGGATGTGATTCCCTGATCTCAGGTGGAATCTGATTCGTGACTTAAAGGTGTGGAAGGTTGAGCAGATCGACCTCGAAATGCCTGAGGATCTTTAGTTGGTCCTACAGTTTGGTAACCACGGTTTGCTAGGAAGATGATACTTGTGCTTAAGAATATCTATCCATAACTGATTCCTCAGGTTCGACATGCGCCGACACCACTTACCAAGGAGGTGTAAATTCTGGGTTCTGAGGTTTTTGATCCCTAATCCTCCCCTTTGCCTTGATTGGCAAAGTTTGCCCATGCAGGCAAGTGGAATTTGTTGCTGGCTCCATCACTCGACCAGAAAAACCTTCTCATTAATTGTTTGATCCTAGAGCTAACTGCCACAGGCCTGCGAAATAAAGACATTTAGTAGACCGGGATGTTAGCCAAAGTGGCCTTGATGAGAGTCAGCCTCCCTCCAAGAAAAGGAAACAACCCTTCCATCCTGCTAGTTTGCGGTCCACTTTATCCATGATGTGAGACCACAATCTCAATTTTGGCTGCCTAAACGGAGGGGCAGACCTAGGTATTTGGATGGCAAACCTTTGGCCTCGCAACCCCAACGTTCAGCAAAGGTGGATAGGGTTGTTGAATCAATGTTTACGCCCATCATCTTGGTTTTGCCAAAATTGACTTTGAAGCCCGTTGCGTAATTGAAGCACCGGAGAAACGTTATAGCAAACCCCTATTAGTTATCCAAGAACTCTCTGGCATTCCATCAAATGCTCGGAATTTGCACTGTGTATATTGTACTTTTAGTTCTTGTAATTAAAAGTCAGGATGTGGTTGCAAGCATCAAACTCTTGACCCAGAGGAGCTATGCACCAAAAGAAAGCGGAAGATCAGTAGCAACCAGAGAAGGGAAATCGATTTCGAAAAGGGTATGTAATCTCTATCCAATTCTTATGTTTTTGTGTTTCTGCTGCATTGGGATTCACTCGATGAATTCAGCAATATTGTCCAACCAAACTGGCCTGTAGGTTTTGGTTGTCAATTCACCAAATATTCCATAGGCGCTCAGAAATTTCAAATTTTCTTAAAAATAAATATGACATCAAATGAAGAAGAAAAGGAAATTAAAAGCAAAGAAACCAAAAGGTATGATGCACTTTTTTCCAATTTTCATTGGGTTCATTGAATGAAATCAATAGTAGACACTAGATTAGGCTAATCAAGGTGCACCACATGGTTTTATTGATATATATTTATGATGTTATTGAGATATTTACGGCCATTCCATCCAACAGCCACAAAGTGTCATTGTTAAGCCGTCGAAATATGTTCAGGTGGTTTCCCCCTTTGAAAGCAGGTTGTGAACAAATATCAATGATTCATTTCAAGAAAAACAATAAAATACTTGTATGAGAACGAGTGAGGAACTTGGACCTTAGGGAGTCGTCAACTCTATAGCTGTCCAGAATTTCCATATTCATTGTCGAAAGTTGTAACAAAAACCTGTCGGTCTGGTTTCCCTTTTGAGCTATGAGAAGCATAAAACTTTACGGCATCTTTGTTACTTAGGAATCTGATATAAGGAACCCTGTACCATTGTTGATTTCTTACTCCTGAACCCAATTGATCCTGGCATAATACCTACATAATTCCTTGGAATATCCTTGTCTACCCTTTCCTTACTTGGATTTTGAATGTTTTCCCATAAGTGAACTTAGCAAAAAAGCCCCATTGTCACCCATCCAATGAATACTCGAAGACCTTTGCTTTGTTGCCTGCCATATCAGGTCTATGCAAGTTACAAAGGACAACATCCCTTTATAAAATTGTGCTCCCCTATTACTATAAGTAAACGTCAACATTCTCAAAAAAAAAAAAAATCCCTTTATAAAATCTCCAAAGGAGTGATCATTTATAGGAACACTTGAAAAATCTTATTGTTTCTCTTCTAGTTATCCTGTTTGCTCCCAAATATATGCCAAGCACGAAAATGATCCTCATTACTCTTGCCATTTACCATCCCTTGCAATGATTCTTGTGTACTTAGCCAGCTAACTTCATTTTAAGAGCCCCAAAATCCTCCAAGGAGAGTCTCAATGCTCCAAGTGACTACTGTCTTTCTTCCATGCAAGACAAATATTCGGAAGCAACAGTTATTATGTTTAATGTCTAGTTTAGATGTTCTTCTTTTAAACTCCAGAATAACAATCAGATATATGAAGACTGGCTGGCTACTGTTTAAAGTTTTACTAATTTAACAGTATATCGATTGGAGTAACCTTCACGTCCACAACGATAAGACACATTTGGCTAGCACTATTAGAAAATCTTGACTGCCTCACTGCCACTTCAACATTCACTCGCTAGGCATTTTTATGACGTCTAACAAGTAAAATCTACGTATGCGCATCTGAATTATAGCCATTCAAGTTATTTTTGCATCCTAAAGATCTTGTAAGTAATTACTTGTCAATTTATCTAAGTAATACCTTTCTTGATATCGATGTTAATCTAAGTAATACATTTCTTGATACCGATTTTATGTTTTCCTGATGTCTTATTTTGTTGCCCATCATTAAGGTCAGGAGCAATCGTCAACTGAAACTAAATGAACTAAATTTGCTTGATTTCTAAGATGATCTTTTTTCAGAAATAGTTCCTTGTTATATTTTCCTTTTCAGGAAATGATATGCTAGTCCAATGAGTTTTTCGCTCTGCATCTTCTAAATCATGTGCCAACCCTAAATAATTTGGATAAAGCGTGGATGATGATGATGATCTTCTAAATCATGTGGCCAGTATGCTTCCAATTGTCATCTGTTAATCTACCCTTATTTTGTGCCAATGTTAATGCCGATTTGTTTAAAATTGAAAAATTACATCTCACAGGTTTTGATCTGCTTACCCTTGCAAGTTACTGTTCATTCTAAGTTTTTGACATGATATGGAGTTTTATTCAAAATCTCACCTTTAAACCACCTCAAATATCTTTTCTGCTGCTGACAAAACTAGACTTGTCGTTTACCATTTTGCCAAGGTAGCGTAGTGAACTACCTTAATATAGAGAAGAATTTGAAGTTTGACTACACAACATAGTGAATTACATTTATTATCGTAGTGAATTTGAAGTTTGACTACCCAACATAGTGAATTACCTTTATCTTTGCCCTTGGGGCAATGATGCCGCTAGTGAGGCATAACCGAGGCGTGTCAATTGCTGGTTGAAAACTATTTCCGCACATAGTGAATTACCTTTAATATAGTGAATTACCATTTTGCCAAGGTGTCATAGTGAACAACCTTTAATATTGCAAGGTTATCCCAGGAGATAGTTTGACTACCGAACATAGGCTTGTGGTCATGGACATCTGCATAAAGACATGGAGGAGAATGGGTCCAAGAATTAGGCGGTGGAATTTAGAAAATGAGAAAATAGACTTATTTAGGGATAAATTAGTTGAAGAAGGAAAATGAAATTTTGAATATGATGTCAATGTAATATGGAATGAGATGGCTGAATGTATCAAGAAAGTGGCAAAAGAAGTTTTAGGAGAATCTTGACGGAAAAAAACCTTCGATAAGGACACTTGGTGGTGGAATGATAAGGATTAGAATGCCATTAGTGAAAAATGATCATGTTATAAAACTTGGCAGTTAAAAGAAACGATCAAAATTTAGAAGAATATAAAAATGCTAAAAAAAATGCTAAACAAATAGTAAGTAAAGCTAAACTTAAGGAATATGATAATCTATACAATAAACTGGGAACAAGAGAAGGTGAATAGAAAAAATAAGAGAGAAAAAGTGTAGGGATCTAAACCATATTAAATGCATTAAGAGTGAGGATCAAAGGGTCTTGGTGAAGGATAACGAGATCAACAAAAGGTGGAGTCTATTTCAAAAATTATTAAATGAGGAACACAATGGAAACATAGTGGTAGAAGGGATTGTTGGTACAAATGACAGCGGAGGTCATAGATACATTTGTAGAATTAGGATGTCGGAAGTGAAAGAAACTTTGAAAAGGATGAAGATAGAAAAGGCTTTAGGACCAAATGGTATCCCGATAAAGGTTTGGAAATGTATGGGGGAAATTAGCATTGACTGACTGACAAAGCTATTCAACAAGGTGTTGAGAGCAAAGAAAACACCAGACGAATGGAGGAAAAGTATTGTAGTATCTATTTACACAGTGTTTCAAAAAGTGCTAGGCGGGTCCTAGGCGGCCTGGGGGGTTTAGGGCACTCAGCGCCTAGGCGGGTGCCCAGAACCTGTGCGGCCCAGTTGAATCCAAAAAGGATTTTACAATTATGTCAATTATATATATTGTATAAAAAATAAAAATTAGGTATTTAGGGCACATCATAATTCAAATTATACTACATATTAGCATTTAGCACACACTCCATAAGAATAACCATAATCCATAAGTCGGTTCATACTCCATATCCAATTAAAACTTAAAATTTACCAACCAACCAAATTACCAAACCAAGTTACCAAATAGTATCAAACCAGTACTGCAGTACACCACCATGAGGAAGAAAGCAAAATTGAATTATGAAAGTAATACTTGAAGACTCAAAAGAATCTTCAATAGTTCAATACTTCAATCAAAGTTTAATAATTATTCAACATTCATCATTCATTCATCATCAAAAAATTTAGGATCAGCTGCATTGGCATCATATTCATCGGAGTCGTCACTCTCGTCGACATATTGGTCATCCTCGCCCTCCTCTCTCTATTGAATCTGCCTCTTCTTTCTCCTCTTCCTCCACGCTTGTTCTCTGTGCAAAAGATCTAGTGGCCCTAGGAGGGTCAGCTGATGTCCTTGAAGCATCCATAACCATGTCCCATGTCAATCCTTCATGCCCCTCGACTTCATCATCATCAACTAACCACTCCATCGCATTATCCATATTTTTTTATCTAATGGGGTCTCTCTTATCTTTCTTAGCAAACCTGTCCTTCAAGAATCGATTGTACTTGACATAAACAAGGTCATTGAGCCTCTTTGATTCAAGCCTGTTCCTTTTCTTTGTATGAATCTAACAAAATCAAATGAAACTAATTAAAATAAAATATCTATGGTTCATGTATTATTTATAAAATTATACAAATTACTCTTCCCCTTCAAAAGTACTCCAATTGCGCTCACAACCGGATGAAGAAGTGGTTAGGTTTAAGATCCGAATGACCAACTTTTGTAAATTTGGATAACTACACTCATGTTGGCTCCACCAATGGGCTGCAAAGATATAAAAAAAATCATAAATAAATAATAAAATTACTTGATTACTTGAACTTGATGAAGTTAAGAATATTATTAATACCTGGATCAATTTTGGCTCA
>NW_006499912.1:875712-889376 GCF_000471905.2 Amborella trichopoda | reverse complement strand
TTTAGATGGACCACCGATTTGCATCCATCGTTAAGATGGATGCTTTATTCATCTGGACCGCAAATTGTAGAAATGCATTCCTACCTGTATAATACAATTTTCCATATAATTATTATTTCTAGTTTTCAATTTTTTTTTTTTCATATTCATGATCTCCATGTTAAAGATTATATTTAAAAACGTATTTATTGCCAACCCCGTATTTATACAAAATGTGGGCTGGCAGCATAAAAACTGTGTCCATAATATAAAGCACAAGTTCACTTAGTCATTCATATCTATCTATACTATAAGGACCCGGTTTTTATGCAGCTAAGCCCGCATATGAAGAAATGCAGGCGTGGCAATAAATATATTTTTAAATATAATTTCATTCTAATTTTTATAAAGTATATAATCTTTAACATAGGGATCATGAATATGAAAAAATAAAAATAAATAAATAAAATAAAAACTAGAAATAATAATTACATTAAAAATATATTTGGATCTTTAGTTACAATTGTTGGATCACCTATTTGCATCCATCTTAAAGATCGATGCTTTATACCTCTAGACTACATTGTAGAAACGGGGTCCAGCTCGCATGAAACAATTTTCCATGATTATAAAGCACTGGGTTCTTGGTAACACGCGCCACAAGATTTTCGATTGGAAGGCATAGCTTCCTTACAATAAAGAATAATTTTAGTGGTCTTATAGGTATATTTATCATCTCAAAAATGTATTCTTTGTTGATAGGTCTATGTAACATCTTTAATGTAGTACCGAAATTTCGGTGAGGTTTATAATGCGTTTGTCCTTTAGGAGGTTTAGGTGTCTGAGTTTTTGGCATTGCCATTTGGAACATGGTGATGGAAACAGGGCATTCCATAGGGACCGGGAGGGCCCAACTAGGGTGGCGTACCCGCTCCGGAACTCAACTCTGGCGCTCCGTTGTTAGGATCTCTATTGGAACTCGTTTCCTACTTTTTGAAAGCCCTTCTATTTTTTGGATTCTTGATCCCATTTACAACGGAGCTTGCTCCCAATATTGCATGGAACACGTTTCTTAAATTTTAGGATCTCGTTCCTGAATAAATTAGATCCTTGCTCCCAGAGTTTTAGGAACGCGATCCCTACATTCTCAGAATTCCATCCCTATTTATCGAAACATCCTAAAAGAAACTTCTTTAATAAATTAAATAATTATAAGCCAAATTTTCATAAAAGTGGATTTCTGCAATGGGAGCGTGGACTAATTATACACAGAACGCAATCCTTCCTTTAATGGAGCTCGCTCCATTCCAAATAGGAACACGGTCATTCTTAAATGGAGACGCGATCCTGTTGTTGATAGGAGCATGATCCTAATGAATATAGGAACACGAACCCATTTGACATAGAAAACGTTCCAGTTAAATAGGGATCTCAATGCCGATGTATTGGGAACGCGCTCCCTGTTCATACGGGATCTCGATTCACTACTTTTACCCTTACTGGAACTCACTCCCCCGAGCTTCGGAGCTTTGGACAAACATCGCTCCAATCCTCCCGCTCCCGGAATCGGAGCCGCTTCCGCTCCCTATAATTATTGGGCATTCAGATAGTTGTGAACATATGAATATGGTTCACATCTATATTGCTGCCATGATTATTGGTTTCTTCTCAATAGGGAGATATTTTTAGGGTGCAGTTTGCATACGGATGCATATGTAGGTGTAGAGGTAAGGGGCACCTTCAAATTTTATCATGGTATATAATTTTGAAGTAAAATATTCTTAGGTTTAACTCAAAATCTATTTTTATATCTAATTATATAATTTAAAATTTCAAAAAAGGTTAAAATCGAGTAGATCTATAAACATATGAAAATCTTGAAAATGGACGGTGTAGATAATATGTTGTAAAATGCACTATTTTTTAGACTTAAAATATTTTTATTTTTCATAGTCATATATCTCGATGTCGAGATGATCAATCAAAGGGTTTTTCAACATTAAAACTACCGTTTCCGATGGTTTTTTGAGGGGCGTCCGCAGTTCTACATTACAAGCTAGCATCCTTACATAAACTTTTTCCATATTTTTATTGTGCTGCTGCACAGTAGGTAAACATAGAGGCTCAAAATTAAGAGAAGAAAGCAAAGGAGTGTTCTTCTACATGATGCATTAAAAGTACTTAGATTATTGTGATTGAGAAGAAAGTATTCATTTTTTCAATATAAATTAACAGTGATTTTGCGTCAGCAAGTAGCAAATATAGTAGCTCTAAAACCCTTCAATCTTTATTATTTAAAGATATTGACAATAGATCTGTTTTAATTACTTTTGATTAGTATATTATAGTATTAATCTGTACATCTAAGGTTATTTCAAGAATTTTTCAAGTATATATCTTGTTATACTTATTTTCTTTGATTGCTAGACATGAGGAAGTTGTTGATATGCATTCACTTGTGCTACTTTTGCATTTATGCCTTTTTAGATATTTAATGAGATTTATTTATGGTTCTTTATTATATATATATCCAATAAGACCTATTTTTTTTGTCATGTCAAAAAATCCTAGTATGAATTAAAATTAAATAATTATATCTATAGGTGTGAAAATTGTAAGACGGGTGGGCCCCTTAAACTTCCCCTTCACCCTTCCCAAGCCTGGCTAAAGGAGGTGGATTGTGATAAGTAGGAAGCAAAGGTAAAACTTTTCATGAATCTTGAATCTAGTAGAATGACGAACTAGAATTCATTAGCCGACCTCTATTGGTTGGAAAAAGGTTATGGTGATGATGATGATGATCTACCGGTATGAAAATAGATTGATGAGTGGTATCAAAGCTTAAGGTAAGTATGGAGTAATTTAAAAAAAAATAGCTACTTACAAATTCAAAATAGAGAAATTTGATGGAAGGAATGATCTTGAACTTTGAAAAATAAAAGTTTACGATATATTGGTACAATAAGATCTTTATAAAGCACTACAAGGAAAATCCAAGAAATTGGAAAGTATAAAGGATGATGATTGGGAAAAATTGGATAGGAAGGCCCTCACTACAATTCGGTTGTGTTTAATGAAAAAAGTACCATTTAATATCGTAAGGGAAAAGATGGCAGTGGATTTATGGGCAAAGCTAGAAAGCTTGTATCAAACAAAGTCCCTCACAAGTTGAATTTTCATAAAGAGAAAAAAAATTACTCTTTGAGGATGCGTGAAGGTCTGACAGTGTTAGGACACCTGAAAGAATTCAACAATATAATTTGTCAACTTAAAGCATCAATGTGAAGATATATGAGGAAGATAAGGTGGTGATGTTGTTATGTTTGTTGCCGGAGTCTTGTGATAATTTTGTCACTACTTTGAGTTGTAACAGTGAAGCATTCCTCAAATTGAATTTGGTTTGTGGTGCACTTCTTACCAATGAATTTCGAAATAAGATACCAATGGATGATTTGATGGGTTCCAAGATGGATGTCTCTGTGACAAGTGACCAGTTGGATGAACGGGTTGGTTCATCAAGAGATTCCGCAAGTAACTGATCCAAGTCGAGTGGGTCTTATGGAAAAAATGGTTATTATTTTTGTAGCAAGACCGACCACATAAAGAAAAATTGTTGAGAAAGAGAAAGGCTAAGTCCATCGATGGGCTCTGCTTTGGGAATGGAATGGCAAGGTAAGGCTAAGAATGAGGCTCCTTAAGTTGAAAAATCAACATCTGGATATGTTGAAGAGGAGGTGTTGATGGTGGGATGCAATCTCATGTATTATGAAAGTCGGATGCTTGATAGAGGAGCCATACATTGTATATGCCTACGTAGGTTTGATACATATGAGCCATGTGAGGGCAGATTAGCATCTATAGAAAACAACTCAATGAGCAAGACAATCGGAACGGGCTCGGTTCGGATAAGGATGCATTATGGGCTGGTTCGAATACTTAAAAATGTGAGACATTTATTGGATTTAAAGAAGAGTTTGATTTCACTTTCTTCTCTAAATATGGAAAGCTACAATTTTACCGAGCAAGGTAGAGTGCTCAAAGTTTCAAAGGGGGCTTTGGTTATGATGGAGTCCGAGAAGGAAATTTATATAAACTATTGGGGAGCATAATTGTAATGAAAAGATAAATTTGGTTGTAGAAGAAAAAGAAGGTTGGTAAGAGGCACATACTTTGGTAATAAAAGATCTTGGTAGCACAAAGCAAGGTCATAATGAGAATATACGGCAAGATGGAGAAATTGAATTTGAGATATTCACAAGAGGATGTGAACCCAAAAGCATCTCATAAACTTTCTTCGGGACAATGTTCAAAGTTTGGTGAAGGAAGGGCCCATGTGACAGAGTGTTATGTATTACTTTAGTGTTCATTTTGATATTGTCATGGTTTGTATAAAACTTTTTATTTCACTTGTTTGTAGTTTTCTTGTTTGGCTTGTGTTTAGTCTGGAAAGAAAATGTTGGACTGAAGTGAAATGAGTACTTCAAATTTAAATAGTATGGGTACGTAGTGCCAAGATTTTGAGTATATGCAAAGCTTTGTTGGATGAACTTATGGAAGATATCTCAGTGATATGAGATCAAGCACTAGTTCTGCTTAAAAGTGTGTAAAAAATAGTCCACCTATAGCATGTGTGAAAACAAGATGACCTTGAGAACTCAAATAAGTGTTAAAGGAGATTTTATTTAACATTCTTCAAAGTACAACATATAGAAGATTACATAAAGCTCAACACGTCCAAACCCTAACACAAAAACTAAATTACCCTTAAAGTAAGAGATCAATTCCTATACTACCCTTGATCCCCAATTTCCATGCATAGCTCCCCATGCATGCGACCCTCATCAACCAAATTCCCATGCTCCAAGTCTCTATGCATGCAGCCAAATTCTGATGCATTGGCACTCTCGACTCTAGACACTATTCTATCCTTAGCTTTTAGGCAAAACACAAGGTTTTTTTTTTACCAAAAAAAAAAAAATTAAGCAAGAAACACGACACCTAATTATTGACAAATTGCATTAGAGTGTTTGACAACAATGTTCCACATTCACTCAAATCAAAGTGGCATAAGGTCCAGCCATCCCAGATGCGATTTGAAAGGAGGGAGAAGTTTAGAGAGAGAAGGGGATTTTAAGGAGTGATAAGAGAAAGGTCTTAGAGTGAAGATAAGCTATAGATCTTAGTATTTGAAATCCATTTTGAAGATAAAAAAGCATCATTGATTTTGCCATAGATAGGGAGGTCTATTGATTAGGCGAACTACTTATTTGCTCTGTTACACATGGATTAGCAGTCTACGCTACCGATTATTGTAGTTCAAAAGCCATGCTAGGACTAAATGGTCATGAAGCCCTAAACACTATTCTGGTTCAGTAGTGGAGGTTTTACGTTGTGTTTCGCACCAAGGAGAGTAGCCAAGTTCCGAGTTACTCGACCGGAGTCGAGTAGGTCTGACCAGGCCAAAAAGTGGTTATTAAACAAAAAAAAAAAAAAACAAATACAGCTACTGTTAAAGAAAAACTTGTTAAAAAAAAAAACTTGGGAAGCTTTTGTTATGTGAAAGGTAATTCGCTGAATGCTATTAGATAGTGTAATAAGCAACAAAGAGTCCCTTAACGGTTGAAATTAGTACGGCTTCAATCCTTAAATCTGGTGGGTCCCTGAGGGTCACCTTTCATTATGTGTAAAGGGAGTCAAATGCTTTAGCTTATGCTCTTGCATAAAGGGGTGCTACCCTTCCATCACTGTTGGTGTTCGAAGATGTAACTTCACTTATGTAATTTCCTTTCATTAATGAAGTTTATTAACATCGGTATAAAAAAAAAACTAAAAAAATATATTTAAAGTAAAATTAAATAAAGTACATCTAAATGAGGTAGTAGTAAACAAATGGATTTTGAAAAAAATCAATTTGTGATTAGGGGTATTTTATAAATAATTCAAAAAGAAGAGATGATGTAAAAATAATTATTCATGGATAAAACGCTTTCCAATCCCTTTTAAAATGCTATAAGGAAGCATATTACAATTAAATTTCTTATTTTTTTAGATTTTTTAAAACTTTCTTTTCTTTTTTTTTTTTTTTTTGAAAAACAACTTTTTTGAATTTTTTTTAATTTCTCCTAGCTGGAACACCAAACTCGGGATACTCGAGCTCACCACCAATTTATTCCAAGCGAGTCTGGGTTGGCTCGCCCAAAGTAGACAAACACTGGGCTAGAGTGTTCGGAGAATTTAGATAAGTTGTAATTGTGAGCCGCCAGATGCCACTTGAAGGCAGATTAATTTGAATGTAGTTTGTGAAATGGTCATCTGCATTTTAAATAAAAAAATGTGCAATTTAATTTTTAATTTGAATGTAGTTTGTGAAATGACCATCTGCATTCTAAAAAAAAAATATGCAATTTAATTTTGAGAGTAAGATGCCCTCAACGACATATTTATTTGAATGTATTTCGTGCAATAGCTACATACATTTAAAAAACAAAAAGCATGCCCTAACCACGCACACAAAATGAAAAGGACCCAACAGCCCCGAGTCTATCTCTCTCTCTCTTCCGAGTCCCATAGGCTTCAGGAAAATTTTCACTTATAACGCCATAGAGATGGTTGCCTCTAGAAAATATGAGTAGGGGTAATAGACCCGGACCTGAACAAGAACCATTGTCTGGACCCGACCTGGGATCGTTGTCTAGATCTGACCTGAGTCCGGGTATGGATCCAAAAATTGGACCTAATAGGTTGGGTCCGGGTCCATGTGGATCCGACCCGAATAGCCTTATTATATAAATAGTATTTAGTATATAATATTTAAATAAATAATATATATATATATATATTAATATTACATTTAAATATTTATTTAATTATTTTTAGGTTGAGTCCGATTGATTTTGGTCGGGTCTGGGTCTGGATCCAATAACTTTGGATCTAGTCGGGTTCAGCATTGGGTTGGACGGGACAGTGACCTGACCCGTTACCGCCCACAAATATGGGACAAAATTTCTCTTAAACCTCAATTTGCCGTAAGTTTGTAAATTTCCGTAACAAACCAAATAATTCCTTGTTTTGGAACACCATTTACAATATTAATAATAAGTTAGTGGCTCCCATCTGTCTATCACTAGCCATCACTGATTGGACCGACAACTATGATGATAGATTATATGATAATGTTGTTCAAAATAGCCCATTCCATAGATGTAATAAAAATGTGGGTTATTCTCGAAAGGGAGGATTGTATACAATGAGACTATTAACCGTAGATACAAGGTACCACAATTCGTACAATCATTTGATATGAAATTTGTTAGTTTTGATATCTCATAAAGTTTGAAAAAATTTCATTTGAATAATGTGACTACCTTGTATCAAAAGTAAGTGGTCTCATCCTATGCTTTCTCATTCTGAAAATGTCTTTCTTCTTGTTTCTTCCTATACAATGCTTGTATTTAAGTTTCTTTTAGTGTTTTATTAATAACCACCACCTGCCAAATGCAAATGACAAGTGGTTGGGTTGTGTCGCTCGTCCACTCAATGTCCATTGAAGATGTCGTAGGGCTGGCAATTGGCTAGCCTGGCCACAAATTGTGGCTCAAGCTAGACCCATTGCTAATTCTGCGGGCTCTTTTCTTTTCTTTTTTTTCTTTTATTGTTGTATTTTGTGTTTTTAGCCCGGTCCAACCTAATAGGGCTAGGGCCGGCCATAAAGGAACAAGGGTTGGCCCTGGCCAAGGGTGGCCAAGCTGAGGCCTGGCCCATTGCCCCCTTTTGAGGATGGAACTTGTTTTAGTATTTTAGTATTTTAATATTTTAAAATGCTATAACATATTTCAAAATAATACACCTACTTGTGTTGTTTTTTAAGTTTTAAATAAATGCAGAGAGAAAGTAGTCAGCCTTAGTCTTGCATTGAAGAGTGGAGTGTGTAAAAGGTGGTATTAATATAAAAATACTCTCGTACCTTATGTTCATAGAATAATGGAGAGAGTGTGGCACTTGTGCGGAGTATGAAAAGCATGTGTGCACATACGAAAGTGCAAAGGCACTTGATGGTGCACTATACATGCCTTGTGATTTCAACAGTTAATAACTGTTGGATTTTGATTTTCTCTCACATACACCCTCTTAGCATTTATTCAATGTCTTTCTTTCTCTAGGAGTTGCTCCGTAGGCTTGCTTATATCATGCAAGAATTGCTTCACCCAGATATCCCAAGAATCTCTAGGGAAGTATTATTGAGACTTTCTATTTCCAAATATCCCAAGAATTGCTTCGCCTGGATAACCTTTTTGCACATTGTCATTTTATAGTAGGAGGGTAAATTACAGTCTTGAGAGAAGGTTTCTTCAGTGGTAGTAATCAGGAAATTCTATTTTTACTATTTTCTACTTTTCATTTTTTCTTTACATACTTTATCCCCCGTTTCACCCACCTTAATTTCCAACTACTTGAGCTGAAGAATGACATATCCCAGGTCCTTTCTAATCTAATGGTTGGGATGATGTTAAAGTATTGTAGGAAACATAAAGTGCATAATGAAACATTCTTTGTTATATTTCCAACAAACAATATGGGGGGCCATAGTTTAAAGTGGTGCAACCACATTTCAAACTACAAAACTTTATTGGTTGGGGACCTAAATATAGTGAATCTAATTAATTGGGATAAAGTTTAGATGACGATGATGGTTTAGAACCTGAAAAGGCCTTGTAGCGTATATCAATCACAAAAATATAGACGTAAAGGTCTTGAAAGCTCCAAATCTTATGGATATACTTTTCTTTCAAATAAATGATACATACCATATTTTTGAGAAAGCATTAAAAATGCAATATTTTCGCTGAACTTTCGATTCCCTCTATCTCTCTTTGTCAACATTTACTTACTCTTTCTCTCTCTATACTCAAATTTATGCCCACTTTTTCTCTCTCTAATTCAAGGCTGTCTATACCGTGTAACTATAAATAAGTATTATTATGACTTTCTATTTCCAGATATCCCAATATTGCTTTTCTTGGGTCATCGTTTTGCACACTGTTATTTTACGGTAGGGAAAAAAATTACAGTATTGAAAGAGCACTTCTAACGTTCTATAAATAGGAAAGTCTTATCTTTATTATTTTCTAGTTTTCATTTTCCCGCTACATACTGTTGCCCCTATTTTACCCACCTTAATTTCCATCAACTTGAGTTAAAGAATGACATATCCCAACTGCGCCTTTCTAACCTAATGGTTGGGGTGATGTTAAAATATTTAAGTGCATAATTAAACATTCCCTCTTATATTCCAACAAAAAATATGGTAAACCATAATTTATGGTGTCGCCACGACTACACCCTAAACTTGTGCAGCCGCATCTCAAACTATAAAACTTTATTATTTAAGGATCTAAAAATATCTAACCCCATTTAATTGGGATAAGCTTTGAATGATGATGATGGTTAGGGACCTCAAAACACTTGAAACCACCTTGTAGCTTATTATCAATCACATAAATGTAGACATAAAGGTCTTGAAAGCTCCGAATATGATGGATATTCTATCCTTTCAAATGAACGATACAAATCATATTTTTTAAAAAACATTAAAAATGCAAAATTTTCCCATGGCTCCTAAAGCTTCGATTTTCTCTCTCTCAACAATTATTCACTATCTTTCTGTCTCTATAGTCAAATTCTTGCCCACTTTCTTTCTCTAAATCAGGCAACTATGGTGCTTTGTATGCTTGTGTATATGGAAAAATTATAGGCAAGTATTATTATGACTTTTTGTTTCCAGATATTCCAAGAATTGCTTTGCCTGAGTCACATTCTTTCTTTCTCTAAATCAGGCAACTATGGTGCTTTGTATGCTTGTGTATATGGAAAAATTATAGGCAAGTATTATTATGACTTTTTGTTTCCAGATATTCCAAGAATTGCTTTGCCTAAGTCACATTTTTGCAGACTATTATTTTACAATAAGAGAGCAAATTACAGTCTTGATAGAGAACTTTGAGTGTGGCTCTACAAAAGAAAGTCTATCTTTATTACTTTCCACTTTTCATTTCCTCATCACATACTTTGTCTCCCGTTTCACCCACCTTAATTTCCAATAACTCGAGCTAAAGAGTGACATATTCCCTTTCTACTCTTAACGGTTGGGTGATGTTAAAGCATCGTAAGAAACATTCAAGTGCATAATGAAATATTCCCTCTTATATTTCCAACAAAGAATATGATTTTTTTTTTTACAAATGTTCCATAGCTTCATTGATTAATTCTAGTTATAATGCATTCAAAAAGGAAAAACATCATAAATCAATAGAACCTGCATCAAACCTCCTCTTTGCCAGAGAATCAACCACTTCATTGCCTTTTCTATAAACATGTTGGAAAGAAATAGTCATAATACGAATAAGGTCCATTATTTTCATCCATTCCGAACTCAGCTTCCATAGCGGTATAGAGACACAGTTACACTAGTTTATCACATTCAAGGAGTCACATTCAATAATGCAACAAGCCTGGATTCCTCAATCCCTAATAATGGTCAATCCTTGTATTGCAACAAGTATCCCCACCTCATTTGTTGTTTTAGGATCACAAGGCCTAGCAAAACAAAATATATATTCACCAAGATGATTCCTCAATACTACACCAACGTCAACTGGCCCCAGATTCCCTATGGAACTACCGTCACAATTAAGCTTTAAGCAACCTACTAAAGGAGCTACCCACCTCCCTTTATGTCTCACATTCACCATCGTTTGCAACATTAAATTCCTAACATTCACATCTATGTCCACCTTAGATATCCCAAATCCTTACTTTGTAATTGAAAACCAATTCCAATTACATGCTGGATTTTTTTTTTCACTAAATCCCTTTCCAAACTCAAATCCTCAAACACCCTTCTATTCCTTTCTAACCAGATCTCCCCAAGGATTGCAGTCTTTCCTATATGAAAAATCAGTCGATCAGATGACAAAAACTCCAGAATTTTAGTATGGCTCTTAGGAAGCATGCCACACAACCCTATTTTCTTAAGATACCGACACCAAATATCATATGTAAAAAGAAAGTATAAAAATAAATGATCACCACTTTTATCATAGTCCTTACACAGCATACATATGTTCATGATTATCCTCTCTCTTTTGATAAGATTGTCCGCCGTCAAATATTTCCCTTGGAACAACACCCATAGGAAAGCATTCACCTTTTGTGGTATCCTCTAAGACCATAGCTTGCGCATTGAACCCCCATTCCATCAAATCCTTTCATGAAACAGACCTAACAGAAAAAATCCCATCACATTCAAGCTCCCACACCAATTCATCTTGGAAACCTTGATATAAGTTAACCCTCTCCAGCGTTGAAAGCAAACCAGTCATTTGTGATATGAACTCATCACTAACCCTATTGTTAATGTAAGTTACATCCTAAACTCCTCCGTGCGTGCAAAACATAACACTAACTTTTGCCATAAGGTTAGCTGCAACATTGAAAACCAATGGAAAGGAATGCTTCAATGGAGCCTCACCAATCCATTTTCCGTGCCAAAAGAGAACCTTAAGACCATCACCAACCTCTCATGTAGAACAATTAATCATGAAAATTCTGTTCAGCAAAATACCTTTCCAAACCATCAATTGTGCTCTAGACCTTCTATTATTTCCCAGCCATAGAATATTCTTGTCATCACTACACTCTTTTGTGACAACCTCCTTCCATAATGCAGCCTGACCATCCATCTACCTCAAACACCATTTTAACAGTAACGCATAATTAACATACTTCAATCGTCTCACACCTAAGCCCCCTTCATTAAGTGGTGTGCAAATTTTATCTCAACTTACTAAATGATATTTATTTCTAAAAGTACCAAAACCCTATGGAAACGATCTCACCAACTTCTCAATGATTTTCGATACCAAAGTTGGCATTATAAGCAAAGGCATTTGGAAAACTGGGATATTAGAAAAGGACAATTTAATAAGAGTCGATCGTCCACCACAAAGATTCCCAACTTTCTAAAAAACATTAAAGCTCCAAGCATACAACGGAGTACCATAAAGTTTATACCATAAAGTTTAATCCAACATAAATCTTTATTGATAAAAGAAGAATAAATCCAAGTGCTCCAGACCCTGATGGTTAAAAGCTTACCTCGCAACTGTCGAATAGGTTCCTGCATAGCCCTTCAAACATCCTCAAGAGACACTAATGAACACACATCGATTCTCTTCCACCTTCCGTAGCAACAGCTCGTACGATATGCTCCCAGCATGTTTAGCCTAGCTTCCAAGACCAAACAAATTGTTTAATGGAGGTAATGATTAGGGACCTAAAAACATTTGAAAACGCCTTGTAGCTTATTATCAACCACAAAAATATAGACAAAGGTCTTGAAAGCTCCAAATTTGATGGATATGCTATCCTTTTAAATGAACGATACATATCATATTTTCGAGAAAGCATTAAAAATGGAACTTTCTCGTGGCTCCTAAACCTACATTTTTATTGGAAAACATCTTTAAATTTTCCAACTATGTAACAAAATCAATGAGGCTCAACAATTTGTTAAAAAGTTGATTACTTTAATAAGATCATTTTACTCAAGTTGTTCACCAAATGTTTTATCAAGAAATACTCAAACTGTCCATATTCTGGGTTTGGAATCCTGAACAATCATATGTGTTTTGGTAAAAAAACTTATGAAACAATGGTATTTACATTGTTTTGCGTGCCCACTTAAGTGGGACCAAACTTTATACAATATGGTGATATACTTTTGGTCTAAGAAGGTTAAAATCACCTTTAGCTATCCGATGTGAAATCTGACTACTAGGAAAAATCAAAATTCAAAATATTTTCTTTTAGCATTTGAGCATGGTCAAGGCCATAATTCTTGTTCTGCCAATTGTCACATCTGATGGCCAAAGGTGAGCATGACCTCCTTGTTATAAAAATATATGGTGTTTCCTTATACTTCCCCTTACAAAATCAGCCTACTTTTTAAGTATCAAAATCTTAAATATGAAGTGTTCTTTGTAAACTAATTGGGGAGCTGCTTGAGTGAAATGATATTTTAGAAGTAACCATGCTATTCCAAATTATTAAAATACTTGTTTGTTAAGGATCCAAATATTAAACATGAGCCTTATGGGTATTTTTAATAAATAATATGATACTTTAATAATAACTACCTTAACAAATAAGTTGATTGGGTATTTTCAAGAAAATAACCAAGAAGGTACTTGAGTCAAATGATATTTAAATATGATAAATTTGTCAAAATACTCATGAGAGAGGAACCATTTAACAATGTTTGGGTATTTCTAAAAAGTAGTTAAGAAGGTACTTGTCACACCCCAAGAATTTACAAAACTGTTATTCTTGAGATGTGACAGACAAAACATATATACATCTATTTATAGGACAAATTTACAGTGGCAAGGTCTTACAAAGTAAATAAAGAAAGCTAGCACAACAACAATATCTTCCAAGGTTGATTTTGACTAGCACTCAAAATGAATCCGCAGTTATCCTGAAAAAATGTTTACCATAATTTGATGAGTTTGGCTACTCAGTAAGTGATCATCATAATCCTAAAAATAATCATGATTGAAAGATATCAATATTTTCGAAAATGAGATCTATTAACAGAAATGCATCACAGCTTCACTTTCAAATAAATG
>NW_006499912.1:807142-873104 GCF_000471905.2 Amborella trichopoda | reverse complement strand
GCAGCAATATCACGTACTCAACATATCACTAAAATCATTAATATGAATTTCACTTAAACCATTAATAACAGTCACTCTCTATAACATTTCAAAATAACCAATCAAATATTTTGGGCTCAAATTTAGAAAGGTAGCAGTTTGTAAAAGCATTCTAGCATAATTGCCAATTTAATATGTATAGAAAAACTCTTATAGAAATTCAAGAATACGGAATTATCACAATTTATGGGATATCAATCCACAAATAAACATTTCACAACAATACTATAATCAATTGCAAAAATGTCAATTTTTAAGTAATAAGGCAGTCATTTGCACATGAATTTTACAATGTCTAAATATTCAAAACAGTAGAAAGAAATATCACAATTTTACTAAAAGCATAAATATCACATTTATTTCTAATAATTTGATAGTATCTAAAATTTTCTAACAATAGCCAAGAAATATAAATAAATTTATTTTTCTAAGAATTTACAGCATTTAAAATTTCTAATATAGATAAAATATCACAATTTTTATTAAAAAAACTATTTTTCAAGATAATGAGGTTGTGTGCGCATAAAATTTATCGCACCTAAAATTCATGATAATAAGCAGAAATAATTATTTCATTTTATTTTTAAAAAGAATGGATTATTTTTCGAGACAATGAGGTCTCTTACACATAAAACTGATAAAATAAAGATCCTAGACGGAAATATCACTATTTAATAAAAATAGACTATTTTTAACTTCGAAACTGAGGAAGCAGATAGAACTAAGAAAACCAGCCTTTCGTTTTTTTTTTTTGAGTGGGGCTTTTCTACGATTGATCATATTTCGAATTCAGAGAAAAAGGAAAGAACCCAAATGATTTTCTATCCATTTATTTCAATTTGTAGGATGGAATGCCATTAACGCTATTCACATGTTCTTGCTGCCATCAATCACTATTGATCCTAGCCACTTTTGTATTTAGAGAGAGGGTGGGAACAAATTTGTTAAAAGAGATGTGCATAGGAGAGAGAGACGTATAAAAAAGGAACACCTCAACGCAAGGTGTCGTTTAAACGAGTGTTCTTATAAACCTTTAAGGTGGTGGACCTAAGGTCCACCCAAGTAAAATTGGACCTTCAAATATATTAACAATAATATCTTTTATTTATTGTTAATATAAAAGCAACAATATCGTAACGGTATATTAGTATTATTATTATTATTATCATTACTAATATATACTTATTACTTTATTTATTTATTTATTTCTTTTCTTTTATTTTATTTTTATTTATTTTTTTATTTTTTTACTTTTTTTGTATTTATTTCTGTTAACAACATTAATATTATTATTATTATTATATATATATATATATATATTTGAAAGTTTAGGATTGTTACAGTACTTGAGTCAAATGATATTTAAAAAGAAGAAATTTATCAAAACACCTATAAGAGAAGAACTATTTAACATTAAACCCATTAGCAATTGCTCCAACTCATTGTCATGTTTTTTTTTTTTATGGATATTTTGAAATTAAATAAAAAGTATTGGTAAAATGTTTAGATGTTTTTCTCTTATAGATATTTGGATAATTTAATATTTTTAAAGGCAGTTTAATTAATTTGCCCTTTGTTGAGAAGAGTATGTTAATGACTATGGGAGCTCTTTGAAAGAAATACTAATGTGATCTTGTCCGGGAATATATGTTTCTTATTTTTCTTCTTTTCACCCCTTTTCTTTTCTTTTTCTTTTGGCAAAGATCACTTACAAGTACTCTTATTACAATAACTTTTGCTTCAAATAAAATAAAACTAACAAATCCAAAATCTTAAAAACCTTGATGCCACTAAACCAATTTTCTTTTAATCAAAGAAAATATCCACAATTATTATGTTAAGGAATATAAAAATAATATAATTAAATATAGCAAGAAACAGAAAAAGTGTGTCGAAGATTGCCTCAATCAGGCTTATTACACCCCACACCAAATCACCACCATCCGATGGCATGGGATCAATGATCAACATTCAATCTCAACTGGGAAAGCAAGTTTAGCCTAAGCCACACCAATAGAACATGAACACTTTTGATCACAAACTCAAACCCTAGGTGAATTCCTTTAGCAAGCTCGCTTGGGAGAGGTGGATTATCTTTTTGCTATACAATTAAACCCTTAGTCATAAATTCATAGTTGAGATATGAGAGAGAAAAGAAACATATAGCCTAAACCCTTAGCCCCTTTTTACAATGTGGAAGAGAGAGAGATCAAAGATGAGTGGGATGTGGCCCCTTTGGGCTTTCATAAGAAAGAGAGAAACTTTTCTAGGAGAGAGATAGAAAGATAACATGTAGAGATTTTGGGTAGAGACACTCTTTTTATAGGCATTAAACAATATTAGGGTTTTCCTTGGCTTGCCTCTTTTTGTGAGATTGAATATAAACTATTGATCTTGGGTGACTTGTGGGGTCAGAGATTTGAGCCATTCACTCCATAGATAGGTCATCAACATTATGAAAGATACTAGAACATTAATCCCCATCTTACCTTTGACCATTATCCCATCAATATAAAATAATATTAATCATATTGTTGTGTTTTCTTCAAAAATATGTACAAGCCTTATAGAGCCTTTGAAAAGATTCTCTCAAATCTTCTTTAACTACTTATCCTATAAAAGATAGGAAACCCCCTAAATGTGGGGCGTGCCACCCCATGGAAATAGGAAGCCCCAAAAGTTAGGGCATGCCACCCATGTCATGGCTTTGTTGCCCCCACCAATATTAGGCATGGTGAGCTCATGTGCCCAATGGGCCCCCATGCTATTTTTAAATTTTTTGAAAATCAATAAATGATTTTAGAATTAATTTGAATATTTAAAACATTAAAAATCAATATATCTATTTTTATAAATCCAAATTTTATAAATAAAATATCCAGATATCTAGAAAAATTCAAATAATATTTCTAAAATCATATCATCATAAAATAAATACAATTAAATTTATTATATGGGATAAGGATTCATATGGTCTAGAGATAAATAATCTGGGATGCTCCACCTTCAACTGTAGACTACGGTCTACACTTGCTTTATGAACCGACCAAGTACTTTCCATGACCTACATTCTATGCAGGGGCTCATTAGTGGGTCACCAAATTCTGGTTGATAAGCCAAATGGTTGTAATCTCAGTTTGTGGATTTTAGGTTCTCCCCTAGAGACATGTCAAGGTCACCTAGACCTGATGCGACCACAGCTCCTATAACGTATAGGGGTATCTCTTGCACATACATAAGCTTCACCCTAAAAGGTGGTTCGCTTTCTTGAAGCAACTATCTTTATGCATATTATGTGATGGCTCGTGGATGAGGCTTTGACCCCGTATCTGAAAGCCAGCATCATACACAAGGGTCACACAGTCCCTCGGTTCACTCGTCCAAACATAATCCAACTTCATCAAGGGATGACCTATTAAAACCCTTATCGGATAGTTTTATATACCCAGATAATATAGGTTTTTCCCAACCGACTAGCCTAACTTGTCAAGCTCAGTCCGGTATTAACAAACATCATTTACTTAGTATGGTCCATGAGGGACCACACTCCCACTGAGTTAATGTTCAACTATATCATTTCATTTTACAAGCACTCATAAGGCCTTAAATGACCACACTCACCCAACATCTCCCACTTAGTCTTTGAAGGTCTTATATTCTCTCTTCCCTACTTTCTCTCATCCCCATCTCTCTCTCCCAATTACAATCTCTTTCTCAACCTTTTTTCACGTATTCTCTCTAAATACATTAATAATGGCGTTCGTTATCAATCTTTTCACAAAATGACTTATAAAAGCACAAAATGACTTATAAAAGCAATGCTTTTTTCTCTTTATTGCTTGGATCTCATCCAAAAAGTGGTCGTAGTCCATCTTTCATATCGCATCGCGAATCAGGAACATGTTGTCGCAGAAGATTATTATATATCATCATCGCATGGGGTCGTATGTTTCATGAGCAGAAAAGAATTCTTCAAAAAAGCAGCTTCCATCTATAGCCATACAACCAGCGCCACACATCCGGGTTACATGGGTGAACAACATTATAGTCTGTTGTTAGCAGGTAGATCTTTCTCAATATCACCTCATTCCTCAAATGATAGAAACATGGTATTAGATGTTTGATGCTCTTATGGAATCGTAGCTCCTTTGACATACATATCGTCGTCATGTTGTCACAAAAAATCCTTACTGTCTCACAACACAGATGGTAAAAATCAAGTCGATTAAATTTTTTTTTTAATCCATAGGGTCTCCTTGGCCGCCAAACAGCACGTTACGTACTCTACCTTCACGATGCATAATGCTACCACATCCTGTTTTTTTTATTTTCAAGAAACTGTACCCCCTCCAAGCATGAATACATATCCAGATGTAAACTTTGGATCATCTGGATCCGTGAGATAGCTTGCACCTGTATATCTGAATATCAAAGCAGCTGAAAAAAAAGTGGGACTGTAGCCGTCCCACTCAATTATTAAACATACAACATATACATTCTCAATATTCTTATGCGTATATCATGAGGTAGCATAGCAAGTCTCACGCAATATGTAATTCAATACTCATTTATTTCAAAATATGTAAAACCTTCATAAATCACAAAGGTTCAACTACACTAGACATCTTAGTAGTAAATTCACACAAACCAAGTTATCTAATCAACACAACATGTGTGAAGGAAGCCTAGCAAGATGACCTTCCTATAACATTCCCTATGGTTCAAGGTCTTAGGCAATGGTTTAAAAAGCGGATTGGTGACCCGGATCGGGTACCTCAAAAACCGATCCGGATCGACGAATCGGCAATCCGGATCGGGAATAGGCTGAATCGATCGAATTAAAGCTTCAAAAAAATCCGAAAAAATTATTAAAATTCATTATAAATGTTGTTTTTTAGAAATCCAATAAAAAATGAGGGTACTACATTATTAACTTTCATTTTTTTTATCAATTTGTGAATATTGAGATGTTCTTTCCTTGTATAAATTTATTTTAACTATTAAATTTGCATCACATAAAAGAAAAATCATAGAATTATCATGGATAAAATATATAATTATATATGGACTATTATAAAGAGTAGACTAATCAGTGAAAGAATGGCCATTAAAATCTCGTTTTGGCGAAAAACCCTAACCCGCTAAAAAAACCCAAACTATTACAGCCTAACTAACTATAATCCAAAATTATTACAACCTCACTAATTATAATATTATATACTGAAATTATAATTATTAGTTTACATTTTATAATTATTTTATTAGACAAACAATAACAAATTAAAAATATTTTATAATATTATCTAATTTAAAATGTATTATTGGCAACTGTAAAAAAATAGTACATTACATGATTCATAATGTAAAAATTCATAAATAAAATAAAAGATTTGGTTATCAATGTAAAAATTAATAAAATGCATATAAATTTTGGAAATAACACTTCAATTTTTCAAAAATTTATTTTTTTAGGTTTCTATAATAAATTTAGTAAAAGAGATTGTTAGTAGAAAGATGGAGATTTCAAATATAATAAACATTTTATTTTTATTTTTTTTATACCTTTCATATTATTTACAAAAATAATTATGCCACTATATACAACAAAATATAACTGTTATATAAAACATTAATTTTTTTATTTTTCATTTTTTTATGTCTTTTATATTATTTATAAAAATATTTATATTTATACCAACCACTATATACACAACAAAAATATTTATATTTATACCAACCACTATATATACAACAAAAATGTAACACATGCCCAAGGGGATTCGAATACAACAAAAATATTTATATTTATACCAACCACTATATACACAACAAAAATGCAACACATGCTCAAGGGGATTTGAATGCAACACATGCCCAAGGGGATTTGACCTTGGGACCTCAAGTAAAACAAACAAAGTCATAACCATCAAGTCATCTAACTACATGTGATTATAAATTGCTGATTAATAGACTATATTTACATTTTATTTTCATTTAATGATATTTGAAAATTATCCCACATCGAAAGATGGGTATTCAACTTTGGTATATAAATACCTATGCAATATGAACTATAAAATGTGTATAAGAATATTAGGGCAACCTCGCACGTGTGCTTGGACACACGTGTGCACGTGTGAGTGTGTGTGGGGCATGCTCGCACGTGCGCTCAGACACGTGTGTGCGTGTGAGTGTGCGTGGGGCACGCTCACACGTGCGCTCGGACATACGTGTGAGTGTGCATGGGGCACGCTCGCACGTGCGTGTCATGCTTTACGTGTATGAACCGGGCTGAACCGGATGGAAACCGGCAGTTCCACTCTAGAATCGGGCTGAACAGGATCGGAACCGACGGTTCCACTCTAAAACCGGGCGGTTCCCGATTTTTGGTTGGAACCGGCACGGGCAAGTGTGTTTTCGAGTCGAACCGAGTGAGTCCGATTCGACTCGCTGTTTTTTAAAACACTGGTCTTAGGTATTCGAGGATTCTAAATAACTAGAAACATGGGTCAAGGCATATTGGTATTTAAAAACCAGTGCATGACAGTTTTTCTCTCATTTTTATAAATACTTTCAAGACGTAATGTTTTTCAATTTAATAAAATAAAAAAGAAACTATGGACTTGGTGTATATATATATATATATACAAACAATAGTTAGATAATAATATGACGGTTTAAAATGATTTTCATAAAGACTTAGCGGACTTTGCAAGACTAGGTGGTTTTTTCAAAACCATATTCATAGACTTAGGTTTTTCTCAAATCATCCAATTTAATTTTAAAATACATGCTTAGCTTTCTTAAATCATTTTACCGCATTCATCTTTAATCTCCTACCAAGTCAAGTTTATAGCCACAAAAACAAATCATATATATCATCTTATAATTTTATCCAAAATAAAGCATTACTAAATAATGGTTTATTAAAGCCTTTACAAAATACTTCATTTTTGGCACATATGGAGAATTTATCAAGAGATCATCATCACATATAACACATCATATTATAGGCATTATTGGGAGGATGGTCACTAAGATCGAATTCCATCAAAACACTCCCTTTGTGCTTACATATTTGAATGAGCCACACCTATCTATCGTGTTTCATCCTTAGGGCTCAAAGCCCTAGATCAAATCAGATCTCCATGTATATGACTACCTTAAGTAATTCATACTCTAGTATAAGGAGGCACTAAAACACATAATATTCATAATTGGCTCTTTCAAATTTGTTAGCACTCATCACTTAATGTCCATACACTCCATACATATTCATAAAATAATTACCTAAAATATAACCAAACATATTAAACATAAAATAAAATGTTATTGAATCTTCTTTCCCTATATGGCCTTATCATGTAATGTGGGATAGATTTCATACCTTAAAACTATGTAGTGTGGTACCTGAGCTTTCTTGATTCATTGCATTTACTTGTTTGATAAGTTTTTGTGATCTTGGAAAAGCATGCAACTGATGGAGAATATATTGGTCATCCATTTCACATATCACAAAGTGTCCATCTCTTCGGCACTTGGACTCGTGAAGAAATTCTATTCTTCATCCCATCATTTCAAATATCACAAATTTTATTCTCCCACTGATCTTTAACTTCTTCTTCTTCTTCTTTTTTACCCTCTAAGTCTCTCTATGTATCCCTCATCTTGAAGAAACCAAGATGTTTTTATAGGTATTGTGTTTCTTCTTCTTTCTGTTATTTCCATATCGAAAACTCTTCATATAGAGTGTCATATATCCGCCAACTTTGTATTACATCTCTCCGATGTTTTACTATAATAAATCATACTCATGACACACTATAAAACCTTTTTAAATGAGCCCTAAAAAGGTTTCCATAATTTAGGAATCTAAAGATATACATGCCACATTTTTTAATTTACTGCATAATAGAACTAGAGCATCCCATGATAAAAATATGATATCTCTCAACTCATAAAGAGTTTATCTCCGAATCTTTTTTAGTATTGAAATAGATTAAAAAACATAAAATATTGCTTAGTTACATCCCAAAATCATACCATTTAGTATATCTTTATTTTAGTGGCATTTAAGTCACAATACAATTTTCTCAATAAAAAATCAGGTTGAGCCGCAATAAATCAGCAAGTACTGGTTCAAATATACATGTTGATGTCGGTGATAGCCGCAATAAATCAGCAACATGTATTTTATTGCTGATTTAAAATTCATGTATTTATGTGTTGATTTATTGCTATCAACAATAAATAGCAGTTGATTTATTGCTGTCAGCAAAAAATCAAGTTGCGCACCGCTATAACTTACCTGTACTCTTATTATTGTAACTTTTGTTTCAAATAAAATATAACTAATAAATTCAATATCTTAAAAACCCTGATATTACTAAACCAATTTTATTTTAATCAAAGAAAATATCAATAATTTTTATGCTTGGGAATATAAAAACAATATAATTAAATATAACAAGAAAAAAAAAGACTGTTGGATATTACCTCAACCGGGCTTATTACACTCCACACAGAGTCACCACCATCTGATGGCACAAGATCAATGATCAACCTTCAATCTCAATCGAGAAAACAAGTTTAAGACAAGCCACGTCAATAGAACATGAACTCCTTTGATCATAAATTCAAACCCTATGTGAATTCCCTTAGCAATCTAGTTTGAGAGATATGGATTCTCTTTTTGCTATACCCTAAAACCCTTAGCCATAAATCTATAGTTGAGAGATGTGATAGAGAATAACCCTGTAACCTATACCCATAACCCCATTTTACAATGTTAGAGAGAGAGATCAAAGATGAGAGAGTGGGGCATGCCCCATTTGGGCTTTCATGAGAGAGAGAAATATTTTTAGGAGAGAGATAAAAAGATAAGGGATAGAGATTTTGGATAGAGACGATTATTTTTTATAAGTTTAAACAATATTAGGGTTTCTTAGGGTTTTCCTTGGCATGTTGTGTTTTATCCAAAAATATGCACAAGCCTTAACAAGCATTTTAAAAGATTCAATCAAATCTTCTTTAGCCACTTATCTCATAAAAGATAGGAATCCTCTAAAAGTGGGGCGTACCACCCCATGAGAATAGGAAGCCCTAAAAATTGGGGCGTGCCACCTATGTCGTGGCTTTGTTGCCCTGACCAATATAAGGCATGGTGGGCACATGTGCATAATGGGCCCCTAATACTATTTTTAAATATTTTAAAAATCAATAAATGATTTTAGAATTAATTTGAATATTTAAAACATTAAAAATCAATATATCTGTTTTTTATAAATCCAAATTTTATAAATAGAATATCCAGAGATGTAGAAAAATTCAAACAATAATTTGAAAATCGCATCATAATAAAATAAACACAATTAAATTCATTAGATGGGATATTGATCCATATGGTCTAGGAATAAATAATCTAGGGCACTCCACTCCATTTGCAACGGTAGGTTACGGTCCACACTTGCTTTATCAACCGACCCGGTGTTTCCCATTACCCACAATCCATGCAGAGGCTCATTAGTGGGTCACCAAAGTCTGGTTGATGAGCTAAGGGGTCGTAATCCTAGTTTGTGGATTTCAGGTTCTCCCCTAGAGACATGCAAGGTCACCTAGACTTGATGCTACCACAACTCTTAGGGTGCATAGGGGTATCTCTCGCACATGCATAAGCTTCACCCTAAAAAGTGGTTCGCTTTCCCAAAATAGCTATCATTAAATATGTCGTGTGACGGCTCGCGAATGAGGTTTTGGCCCCGTCTCTAAAAGCTAACATTACACACAAGGGTCACACAGTCCCTCGGCTCAATCATCCAACATAGTCCAGCTGCATCAAGGGATAACCTATTAGAACTCTTATCGGAAAGTTTTCTATTCCCAGGGAACATAGATTTTTCCCAGCCGACTAGCCTAGCTCGTCAAGCTCAGTCCAGTATCAGCAAACATCATTTACTTAATATGGTTCACGAGGGACCACACTCCCACTGAGTTCATGTTACACTATATCATTTTATTTTACAAGCACTCATAAGGCCTTTAATAGCCACACTCACCCAACACTCTTTGCATCCTCGGTCATCTATTGCCGATGGGTGTGGATGCATTGTTTTGGGTGCATAGTTTACAGCAGTGATTAATCATGGCTCCAAACTTATAAACTCAACAAGACTACTACAAGTTGTAAACAAAATTATTTGAGCCACTTCTTTTTTTTTTAAGGACTTGGTTTTTTTGTGGCTAAGCTCGCATATGTAGAAATGCGAGCCTATTAACAAATCTTTTTTTGAGACGGATTTTTTTATGTAATTTTTAAGGACATGCAATCTTTAACATGGAGATCATGAATATCAAAAAATAAGTAAATTGTAAAAACTAGAAACAATAATTCTAGTAAGAAAATATTTGGATCGTTAGTTTCCATTGTCTTTAGATGGAACACCTACTTGCATCTATCTTTGAGATGGATGCTTTACACTCAAATGTAGTCATGCAGTCCAGCCCGCATGAAACAATCTTCCTTTTTCTAAATATGACTGAGTGGAAATAGTAAACACAAGGATGAGGCATGGCAATAACCACCTCCCACAACAAACATCATCTACATGGTGGTGAAGTTCCTGATAGAAAACTCGGCCGAGTCTAGTCATTGAGTGGTTAGGGGTACTTTGGACTATTTAAAATAAAAATAATAAAAATGATATATGTATGAAAGGAACGTGTATAAATTGTATAAAAAATTTATATAATAATACCATTTACTTTTGATACAAAGTCACAATCATCATTAACTTTAGATTTGAAATTGGGTGGTTTATAATGTGTCATTATTTGGGCACAAGCTCCAAAATAAATTGTTTCAAATATTGTGCCACACTTTCATCTATTTGATATCTAAGAGCTAAAAGTGATTGTGACCTCCTTATGCAAAAAATACATGACCTCATAATATACAATCCTAATATTATGTATATAATTTGACTTCTGTTACAATAATTTATGAGTTTTTTCGTCCCTGCCTTATTTTTATATCTTCTTCTACTCTTGGTTTTTTCTTAAATATACGTAATAAAAAGGCAAAATTACATATATATATCCGTTATAGTTTTCGTTATTACGATTCTACCGATAGTTTTCGTTATTACCACCGTATCCATTTTTTTCTTGTCAAAACGAAAAATTTTAAAAAAGACGACTTTACCCTTTTTCGGTTGCTCAACAACCGAATTCAAAGTATTTTCGGTTATTCAACCACAGAGAAAATACACCAATTTCGGTTCTTGAAGAACCAAAAATTTAAAATTTTTGGTTATTGAATAATAAAAAATTTTGAATTTTCGGTTACTCAAGAACCGAAAAATATTTTCTCTCTGTTGTGGCGTATTTTCTCTACCTCTCTGAATTCATACTTATCCGATAAAATCAAAGGGGAACAACTAGTTTGCGCCCCTAAATTTAGGAGAAATCTTATCGATCATGAGATTAGAAGATTAGGATAAATCTTGTGGCGTATTCTCTTTCTACCTCTTTGAAGTCATGGTTATCCGATAAATTAGTTTGAGCCCCTAAATTTAGGAGAAATATCAGGGATTATGAACTTACCCAAAAAAAGACGCTCGGTGAAGGGGAGAGAGAGAGTTTAAAGAACAAAACTTTTTTACCCATGCAATGTAGAAAGAGAGGTAGAGAGAGGATACGCAGACCCACAAGAGAGAAAATAAATTTCGGTTATTGAAGAACCGAAAATTCAAAAACCGAAATTGGCCCGTTTCGTTGTTCAACAATCGAAAAAAGATAAAGTCGTTTTTTAAAAAAAATTTCCATTTTAACATGAAAAACAATGGACACGGTGGTAATAACGGAAACTATTCGGTAGGGTCGTAATAACAGAAACTATAACAAATATATATGCAATTTTCCCTAATAAAAAATCAATCAGAATTTCTAAATCTATGTTTTATATTCTTTTAATTTTTATATATTTTTTTAAACAAGTTTTATTCTATTTTTAAAATATTTTTTATTTTTTATATTTTAGGGCCCCGTGCACTAATGGCTTACTCCGCTTGAGCTAGGACCGAGAATTGTCGTTTTATTGCAAAGAATTGTTTTTTAAAGTGCGGAACCGCCGATTCCCTTCTAGTGTAGGTTGATTTCCTCTATATACATAGAATCAAAATGGGGTGATCGATTCTCGGGGTGAATTGGGCTATTCTGAGCCAACCCGGTGTTTTTTAAATCATTACTTATATCTATTTGAACTTTGAGTGTGTACTATGTTCCGTCAGGAGTATAGTTTGTTCTTTCTGTTGGATGACCTATTTGGGAGGAATTTTTACAATAGAAATATTAATAATCACTTTATAATCAATAGATGATTATTCTAAATATAAAACAATTAAAATTTGATTTTTTTTAATACTTAAATCTCACCCGTTAAAAATTAAACGCTTTCTATTCAATATTGAGACAAATTTTTTTTTTTTCAAGTGCTTAGGAATATTTTTATTGAAGTTAATCTATGCGTAAAGAGGTTAAATTTAAGGTCTTAAAAAAAATCCTAGGTGGAATTTTACTCAAAATAAGTAAATAAGCAAGTATAATTCTTATTTATTAGGAATCCTACAAGATCAATTTGTTATTTTTTCTCTGCAGATGGTCAGAACTTCATCTAAGGTCGAATTCTACTGAAAGGTCCTCTAGATAATAGAAATTATTGAAGAAACAATAAGATGTTTCTTTTATCCCTTCCATGCGATTGGAAAATAAAGAAATGGTTGATATATTCAAGATAATTATGTATTTACAAAACACTGTCTCAATTCATCTTATTTCATCATAGCCGGAATGTGATATGGTTCCGAAGGATGAACCGGATATGAACATTTTCTATAAGATTTCATTCGTGAACAAAAATCCTAGAGCTCCTTGCAAGCCTTATTGGAAAACTTGTTGTCGGACTTGATTCATCACTCGTTGTTGTTCAAAATTAATGCTTTCATTTTTGTAATTTTCTAATCGTTCTAAATTTTCATAAGCAGCATTAATCAAATTCTTTTTTTCTCAATCTATCTCAGAATATCCATTCACTCAAAACTCATATGCTTCAATTTCCACTTTCTATAAACGAGCCCGAGCTTTTTCAAGCTACTCAATGGCTCCCCCATGTAGTTCTTCTAAATCGCGAATCGTACTCAAGGTTCTTTAGTTTAGATTATCCAATAAATCACTTAATGAAAGTAGATTGTCTCCATATCAATTCCACAAATTCTATGATCTCTTCATAAACCGAATATGAATTTTTCAATTCATTTGGCTCTTATGGGACACGCCCATATCTTTTAATGAGCCTACCCTCTCTCTTCGTCTTCTAAGATATCAAAACTGATACAAGACTAGGATCCCCAGAGGACTCTTCCAACCAGGTAACTCTCAGGAAGTCGTTTCTTTTATTTGATTATCTTTAAATCCAAAGAATTGTTTTTCTACATAGGTCGTCAATTCAGCATTGGATAAAAAAATTTGAAGAGTCCATTTTTTTTTTTACAGTGAATGGTTCACAATTATTTTATCGATATGAGTGTCCTATATCGGATAAATTACCAACTCTTCGTTTTGAAACTATCTAGGCTAATGTAGTGGTAGTTAGAGTACCATGTTGTGCCTGGACGTTAAACTTTAGCTTTAACATGTAAATGGTCCTATATTATTGGATTGGTTGATAGAGTACCAAAGTTAATTTACCAATGAGTCATAAAATGCTATATAGCTCCTGTATATGATTTATTTATTTATTTATTCAGAAGTAATCCATCGGGATCATGCGCCCGAATTTTTTTTTAATTTATTACTTTATAACTTAGAACATAACATTATTTAAAATATGATTATTTAAATTATTAAATTATTATTATTAATTGATATTATCATTAAATATAATTAATTTGCATTATTTAAATTATTACTATTTTAATTTAGTAGAATAGAATTTATGTTCTATAGATAGAAATATTTAGTTATTATAATGTATCTACTAATAATATAAGAAATAAGAATATAAGAATTTATATTCTATATTTAAGATATTTAAATTTTAATTATATATGTAATTCTATTTTATTTCATTTTTATTTTTAAATTTTAGAATTATTTTAATTTTAAAAATAATATATAAATAGAAAATGATAGAATATCAATCTAAAATAGAATAGAAATTTAGAAATAAAAAATTAAGAGATCAAATAAAAGCTAATAGAAAATCTATCGAAAGACAAATTGGATTCAAATACAAATAAAATAAGAAATAAATTACATAAATTCTAAAGATTAATACAAATTAAGAAAATGACTTCTAATCTAATTTATAATTAATTATGTAAAATTTAAAAAGTAACAATAAGAAAATGCGATTTTATAAATTTTCTTCTATTTTTTTTTTATTTTTTTTTAGCCCTACAAGGTGGTCCTTGCTGATTCACACGGGATTCCATGTGCCCCATGCTACTTGGGTCATAGCGTAAGCTAGTGCACTCTCACCATCTAGGGTGCAGTACTCAACTCCTTCACGTAGTAGCATGACGCTTGTATTGCTCTCCCACAACCCTGTTTTTACGGTTTAGGTTGCTCCCATTTTGCTCGCCTCTACTACGGAAATCACTTTTGTTTTTTTTGCCTCTAGCTACTAAGATATTTCAATTTGCAAGGTTATTTCTTACTTGCTTATGAATTCAGCAACAGCCCCAAAGGATGACCCATTCAAGAATCTTCGGATCTATGTTTATTTTCAACTCCCCGAAACATTTCATCGCTTGCTACGCCTTTCCCATCTCTGGGCTAGATCTATGCCATACTAACCTAAGGTGTTGCTACATAGAAGGATCTATGCCATACTAACGTAAGGTGTTGCTAAATGGAAGGATATTTTATAGTTTTAACAATTTTTTAACTGATTGGATTTTGTCCGGTTAAGTAAGTTGAACAAGCTAGTTTACCGATTACTCGGTTACTCGGTACCTGCCCTTGACCGATTTTTGAGACGGGTTCAATTTTTCGAATTACTAAGCTTGAGCTAGGGCTGAGAATTCTAGGGCCGACAAAGTTTAGAAACATTGGGTGAAACTTTGACAATCTCATTTAGCCCCCGTATTTATTGTGTAATAGCAGAAAAATGGGTGCCAAAATCAATCTCGATTAAAAGCATAATGACAAGTGTCTTCCCACATGTTGTCCATAAAATTAGGCACTTTTATACTCTTCTCTCTCTTAAAATTATGGGCGCGTCTTCTGTGTTCCCTCCCGAGTATAATTTGTTTTGCTCCCTCTCTTAGATGACTTGGGAGGAATTTTTTAATTTGAAATATTGATAACCAAATTACGATCATCCCCATATGGTTATTCTTAAAAATAATTAAATTTGGAATTTGATTTTCTAACACTTAGATTTCAACTTCTAAAAATTAGACGGTTACTATTCAATTTTATGCTGTTATTTTTTTTTTTTAAGTGCTTAGAGGGTACAATTAGGAAATATTTTTTATGGGATTTACTTTTTATACAAGGTGGTCACAATTACTTACAACCGTCTGATATAAAATTTGATAGCTTGGATGTGTCACAAAGTTCAAAAAAATTTCTTTTGAAGCTTGAGCTTGGTCAATGTAATAATTGCAACCACCCAATTTCACATTTAATGGTCAAGATTATGTGACCACCTTCAAAGTTTATCATGGTGTAGAGGTAAGGCGCACCTTCAAAGTTTATCATGGTATATAATTTTGATGTAAAATGTTCTTAGGATTATCTCAAAATCTATTTTTATATGTAATTATAAAATTTTAAATTTTAAATATGGTTAAAATCAAGTAGATCTATAAACATATGAAAATCTTGAAAATGGACATTGTCGATAATATGTTGTAAAATGCACTATTTCTTAGACTTAAAATCTTTTTATTTTTCATAGTCATACATCTCGATGTCGAGATGATCAATCAAAGGGTTTTTCAATATCAAAACTACATTTTCCGATGGATTTTTGAGGGACATCTACAGCTGTACATTATAAGGTAGCATCCTCATAAAAACTTGTTCCAAATTTAAAAGCGTAAAACTAATCCTAAGTAGAATTTTACATAAGAGGGGTAAATAAACAGTATATAGAACACCTTTTGGCTTCAATTATAGATAAGATATGTATGTAATGCCTCTCCTGTCCCCAAGTACACTGTTTTGTCAATGTCAGATCGCGGGGACAGGCAATTTTTGGTGATCGGATTCACTGTACGGCCGCCCTACTTTTTACGCCCCATCTCCTAGTTTCATAAGGGGATCATTACATGTGAAAAGCCCCTTCCCTTTTCTCTCTCTTCCATTCGATTATTTATTCAAGGAACGGAAATTATCGTGCCTAAGTAATTTAATGAATACTGGACCCACGCTCACAATTGATGTACTACTTTTACTTTTTTACGAGCGACTGACGCGTGTCGGATCTGCCACACGTGATCTGCCAGCTGCATCGCCGAGAGAGAAACGACGGGCACCACATACACAAAGTTGGTACGCGAAGCTCATGTGGAAGGAAGTAGTCGATGGAGATTTTTTTGAGAATGTTGAAATTAAGAGCTCATGTGGAAATATTTGTTTTTGCTACTTCAAATATTGTGTGTTCTAGATTGTATGGGATTATGAATTCAGTAAGTAAGTATAATTGAGAGAGTGATAGAGTAATGTGATTTGAATAAATGAAAGAAGTTTATATAATGTTAGCAAGCTTACTTGCGGAAGTAAAATTGTAGTAATTTATATTATTTATTTTATTTAAACGATGTAGATTTTATAGTATCATAAAAGATGTATTACTTTTTTTATACAGACGTGTTAAATCTAGATAAAATAGATATATAGAATATCATAGCTTTATTTCTACAAATAAAGTTCACATTTTATACAAACCACACTTTTGAATGAAAGGATGTTAATGCATTTGATTAAAATAGAAAAAATAGAGGAGCATAAATTATATATAGGGGTAGAAAAGGGCTGGTAGCTCAGCCCGGCCCTAAAAAACTGGAGCTTGGGCTATAAAATGTGGCCTGAGGGCCGGGCCTCAGCCAGGGCATGAAAGGCCAACCCGGCCTTATTTCTTTAACTTTTTTTATTTGTTTTTTTTTAATTTTACCTGACCTGGCCTGGAGTTGATAGGGCCACGGTGGGCCTATGCTAGCCCTTAGGGAAACAAGCCGAGCTAGGGTCACGGTTGGCCCAGCCTATTGCCAACCCTAATTTCATGTTGAGGTGGTGAGGGTGGCGTGGCAGGTGTGCCACAACAAGATGCCTAAAATTCTATTTCCACTAAGTCGATCACAAATCCTTACAAAGTTATTAATGAGGTCAAGTGATCCTATTTAACACTAAAGGGGTTAATTTTAACTTTTTAATTCAATTAGGTGCCTCCTCAAGAATATCCAAAATTGTCGAAATTGCCATTGTTTAGAATTGGGAAACTAGAACAATTAGAGGCATTATAGTAATTTAACCTAAGCAAGGAGATGCATGTCATTTAGATCAATATAGAGATAAGGGATAGGTCTGTATACTTCTTCTACAGCATAGAAGATATATACTTCTCCCATCCAGCTGTCAAATTTTGATCAAGTGCATCATTGACCATTCGATCTATAGATCCAATGCCTTAGAGTATTTTATTTCTAGTTTTATTCTACAAATTGTATGAATATGAAATTTGGTACTTGATATCTTCTTAATAAAAAGCACCTAAATCTAAAAAATAATTTTTTTTATAAAATATAATATTCAAAATACCCCCTTGAATCTTTTAGGGGTATTTTGGTTATTTTAGAAGGGACAGTTGGATAGGTGGAAGTATATAAGTTTTATCCAGTAGAAAAAGCATAGAAAGCTTGCCCCAAAGATAATGTCGAAATTACTTTTTAACTTTAGTTTCAACTGCGTATATCAAACAAAGGTCATAAACACCTAAATTGTTTTTAGGATTGAGAATCTTGAATAATTAGGCGTATTTTGTTAATTTAACTCAAATTTAAAAAATACCTAAATTGTCTCTGCTCAAGATTGAGAAATCTTAAAAATCAAGAGCATTGTAGTACTTTATCACGAACTAGGTTACTCATGTCATTTGCATCAATCTAAAGAAAGTGGAGGGAATAGTTACCTTTTAGTTTTATTTCAATCCGGTATCTTCTCAAAATAAATCTAAAAAATATCTAAATTGCCCCCTTGGAGAATTGGGAACCTAAACCATCAAAACATATTTGGTTGTTTTAGACCAAGCCAAATGATTTGAGTACCCTCCCCTGGGCTAACTTAGCAAAATACCCCCGTGTTGAGTTTTCTAATATCTAAGCATTTTCAAATATTTGAGATATGAAAATTAAAAATGGCACAAATATACAAAGAAACATCCCTCGAAGCCAACGAATTTGACATCTAATGGTCTGGAGTGATTGTGAACTCCTTATAACAAGAGAAAATTACAACCCCACCCCCTAAAGCAAACTTTCTAGACAACCTCGACCCACCAACCTTTTTTTTTACTCGTAATTTTTATCAAATAACCCCCAAGTCAAAATGTCATAGTTCTTTAGACGAAAATTCTCTTAAACATCTTTATATGACGCTCAATGACAAAAGACGGTCTAGCATATATGCCTACCGGACCGGTACACATGTCATAAGAATAGTTTGTCACACAACCCATGCCAATAGGCTCATTGTTGGACCTCGGCAAAGGTGTCGGACTGACGGTACACATTGCTGGAGAGAAATTTCACTTGCTAGACCAAGATCAATACACCTACTTCCATACTACTACAAATGTTGCCGAACCTATGAGACTTTCTATCGGACCACCAATATAGTATCCCAGACTGAATGCGCCCCTGCCAGACCGTCTTTGGCCATTAAGCGTCATATGGGGATATACTGCCATCTTATAGGGACAAGGGCAATTTTTATCCAATGATCTATGACATTTTGACTAGGGGGAAGGGGTATTTGCAATAAAAGTTAGTTTTGAGATAAAAGCTGTAAAAAAAAAAATTAATAAAATAAAATAAAATGGTTGCATTGATGTTGTCTAGAAAGTCTACTTTGGAGAAGTTTTTGTAATTTTTCCTTGTAACAATGGTAAATAATCTCATACTATACAATCCCTCGTAAATAATCCTCATAGTGGTATTATTTGGCTGCTTAAATATTTATCAATAGATTTTTACCATTCGATTCATATTTTCTCAAATAAAAAGAGAGGGACATAGAGAGAAACAAAGTGAGAGTTGCTCAAGGTGTAGGAACTAGGTACCAAAACATAGTTTTTCCTTAAATATTGCAAGAAAAAACAAGTAATGACTAACACATTGTTTTTCAGGTAAATATTGCAAGAAAAAAGAGAGAGAGAGAGAGAGAGAAATATTGCAAGAGAGAAAGAGAGAGGGCACAGTGAGAGAAAGTAGGCAATGCAAAACAAAGAATATTTGGGGCAATTCCACCAGAATGTAAAATATAGGAAGCTGGGATATTTTGTTGGGTAAGATGAGCTGGGAGCACGGGTGCTGAATTATACATTCACTCATTTCTGCATAAATAAAACACAAAACGCCAAAACTCCTATGTTTCTTCAATCAAAATATTTTCACAGATCTCTCTCTCTAAAAAAAACTCCCTCTCTCTCTAAGGAGTGTTTCTCACTCACTTTCTCTTTCTGAGAGTGCAGCTCCATCATCGAAGCTCAGATTCCCTATACACAGAAATGGCAGAAAGCATTACTCAGTGCAAAAACAGAGAAGAGGCACCAATTTTCCTTCTTTTTTTTTACATCATGGCGATGGTGAAGACATATTCCGTTATATTTACTGTTCACTATCGAACAAAAGACGTGCAACACACGAGAATGGCAGCAGCAGGTGGTGGAGCTCTCCAAATTGGAGAGTTTTTTTTTTTTTTTTTTGTTTCCATGCATGTTTTTGTCTGTATAGGGTTTTGTTTTTCAGGTGATGAGAGAGAAAGAATGGTGATGAGAGAGAAAGAATGTTTGTCTGGTAAAAGAATAAAGGGAAATGAGTCAATCATGGGTTGTTTATTGTTGGCTTTGTGTGTGAAACCAGAAAATTGAGACGTTACTTTTTACCGTCTTTACGTAATATTACTCTCTAATCATTCTGTTCTGATAACAGTCTTTCACGATGAGGTAGCTAAGATAAATGACAAAAATTTTAGAGAGAGAAAGAGAAGTTTAGAGAGAGAAAGCGAGGCAACGTTTAGAGAGAGAAAGAGAGCGCAAAGGCAAGAGGAGAAAGTTTAGAGAGAGAGTTTGGAGAGGAGAGGGGAGTGGAAAAAAGACAGAGAGTTTTTAGAGAGAGAAAGAGGAGAGAGAGTGGGGAAAAGGACATAAAGTTTTAACTTGAGAATGAGTGTGTTGGGGGATGGTGTAAAATGGGTGGATGATTACAAGAGGATTCTCTCATCCACATCTTCTCCTTTTCCTTTTCTGCATTCTCTTTCTCTCTCTACTTTTCTCCTCTTTTCGTTCTTTCCATGTTTGCTCTCTATCTCTAAAATCTCTCTCTTTCTCTCTCTAAAATCTCTTTCTCTCTGTAAAGTATCCATAGAAAGTTAAGGAGATCCTAGACAAAGGGCTTTGTTGTGAAAAGCTGTGTGAATTTTAGAGAGAGAGATATATTTCACAAGGGGAGAAGGTGGGTATTACAGGCTGAGTCACTGAATTTGCAGGAGAAAACGACTCTTGCTCTCTGTGCTTATCATCAACTGAGTTCTTGCTGTCTGGGCACGAGTTCTTTTTTTCTTTTTCTCTCTCTAAAAGAGTGAGAGAGGAGAGAGAGAAAGAGAGGGGGCTGAAATGATGAATATGGTAAACAGTGTTGTGTGCCTTTCACCAGCTTATTGATGACAACAGATCCTGTCAAAGACCTCATTCTACTGCAACATTTCTCAGAAAACCTGCAGGCCTTTCATAACTCTCAAGACCAATTCTCTCTCTCTCTCTCTCTCTAAGAAAGCTTCCATGCTTTCATAGCTTAAGAGACCCATTCTCTCTCCAGGTCTCTCCTTTTCTCTCCCTCTAAACAATTCTGATATATCTTGCAGGCTTTCATAGCTCACAAGACCCTCTCTCTCTATCTCTCTCTCTCTCTCTCTCTCTCTCTCTCGCTCTAAACAATTGTGAGAGACCTTCCAGGTGCCAAGAGCACAAAACCACCTGGTTAATTCTTATATTCAAAAGATGAAACTAGGAAGTCTGAAATTTCCAATTGTCTAGCTTTCAGAGGGGTTGCAGATCAGGGGTTTCAGTGTTTTCCTATAAACCCTACGCATTATTTTTAGAAGGGAAGTAGCAAAACATGTCCAATTTAACGAGTGCATGTGGTGAAATCAGTGTTTCTTCTGGTAATAGAGCTGAAAACAGCAGCTCTCACAGTCAGCCAATTGCTTCTCCAAATCCAGCACTTGTGAAGAGAAAGAGAAGCCTTCCAGGCAACCCAGGTCTCTCTCTCTCTCTCTTGTTCGCTCGCTTGCTCACAGATATCATATAATAATTTGGGGTTTTGGAATTTGAACTGATAATTTGAGTGTGTAGTGCAGATCCAGATGCAGAAGTGATAGCCTTGTCTCCTAAGACACTCATGGCAACCAACAGATTCGTTTGCGAGATCTGTAACAAAGGGTTTCAGAGAGATCAGAACCTTCAACTTCATAGAAGAGGGCATAATTTGCCATGGAAACTAAGACAAAGAAGCAGCAAAGAGGTGAAGAAGAGAGTCTATGTGTGCCCTGAACCTTCATGTATCCACCACGATCCCGCGAGGGCTCTCGGGGACCTCACAGGAATAAAGAAACATTTTTGCAGGAAACATGGTGAGAAGAAGTGGAAATGTGAGAAATGCTCAAAGAGATATGCAGTTCAATCTGATTGGAAAGCTCATTCTAAGACCTGTGGAACCAGGGAGTACAGATGTGATTGTGGAACCCTCTTCTCAAGGTACCACCAATTGCCAAAACCCTCTTCTCACACTTGATCCTACTCAGTTGGTGCAATCTCTCTCTCTCTCTCTCTCTCTCTCTATCATAAATACAGTTGCAAACATGTAGCTAGATTCCATTGAAAACTCAGGGTACAATCCCCCAATTCAATTCACCTAGATCCATCAATGCTAGAGTTCATGTACCCTCCGCTTCATGGTTTGGAAAGCAACCCATCTTAACAAACAAACATGCTTCTACTCAGTGGGTCTTCCAAAGCAATGACTGCACAGTTTAGTTGGCATTCTTAAATATTTAAAACAAAAAAAAAAAAAATTTCTTGCCATCCAACATGAGAAAGTGAAAAAAAAATAGTACAGTGCTCTAAGTGAAACTATTAGGAAATCCAGGGCTCCTCATTATGAATAACATATCGTAATCAATGTGCTCTATGAATTTGCTAAAGAATTGTTTTTTTACTCTTCTCAATAATACTTGTAGGAAAAATCCATGGAGCCAAAAAAATAAAAATAAAAGAAACTAATGTTTCTTAAAATCTTGCTTGAAATATTTGCAGGAGAGACAGCTTTACAACCCACAGAGCCTTTTGTGATGCACTGGCTCAAGAGAGTGGGAGACCAACAACATCTTCTCTCAACCCACTCTTGCCCCCACAACTCATAAGCTCAACAATTTCCCTAATTCCACCACCATCAGTGGTGCCGCCATTGATGCTTCACCAAGAGATTCACAACTCTGGTCTATCTCAAAACCCTCTCGAACTCCCACCACCATTCTTCTCGAATCAATCGGACCCCGAACTCTCTCACTTCCATGGACTCAGCAGCCACGCTTCTCATTCTAATAACAGTGGAAATACCATGTCGGCCACTGCATTACTACAAAAAGCAGCTCAAATGGGGGCAACAATGAGCAGAAAGGAACCACCTCAAATGACCACTAATGCCCCTACGACCTCTGGTTTCGCACAATGCTTTTCTTCATCTGGGACAACAAGCTTGAAAGAGATGATGCTCTCTCTTTCAAGAAGCGGTTTTCAGTCGTTTGAGGATGGGTTTAATGGAATCAGACGACAGTCAGATAATTTGGAGGGGATGCTGAATCACTATCGGTCCGGAGAAGATGCACAAGAGGAGCTCACCAGAGACTTTTTAGGGCTAAAGGCCCTTTCACAGTTTGGAATTGGAGGTCTTGATGGGTGCATGAGCTCTTATGGACAGAGCTCCACTGATGGCCTTAACCACAATCTCCAAAATGAGAGCACACTCTTCTCAAATTCAAAAGCATGGCAAGGTTAGCAGTTGAGAAACACAGTTTTCTCTCCACCCAAGAAATACATTTCCATTGATTGGGGTTGTTTTCATGTCTTACATCTGTGAAGGAGACACTGAGCAGTTTTGAAGGAAGCTTGGAGTATGGTGAGTGAAAGAATACATTGCCATATTTGGTTACTGCCTGTTTGGGTAAACAAAGTCCACATATTATTTCATTTTTGCTCTATAAAGGCTTCAAGATATTCATATTCCATACTCATATTCTATTTTTAAGTAATCCAATAATATAATAAAAGAAAGTAGGCATGTCCAGCCTCTTACCCTTGAGGACAAATCCAGTTTTTGGAGTGGATGTTAATTGGTGTAACTCTGGACAGGGAACCATTATCTGATATTTGTTTCTTATAGTTTTGAATCTTGGAATTTTGGGCTTGATGGTAGGTAGATTCTCTCTTACTCTTTTCTGTCTCATGCTTGCCCTTCTATCTATTCTGCCCATTTGTTGTAGAGTGGAATCTCATATGTTTTGTATGTTTCTTACTTTCTTTTTGTTTCTCTATGCCTTTGTTGTCACTAGCGTTTGTCTGCTACATAGGGCCCTTCCTCTTTTCTTGTAGCCCACCTTATTCTTTTCTATTTTTGCCGCAAAAAATTTAGTGGAATTTCTTATTATCTTGCATATGTTGATTTTGTGAAAAACTAGCCCATGCACAGCCTTTGCATGCATTAGAATCACTACTAATTCCATTTGCAGGGGCTTATCTCTAATATTTATTTTATTTTATTTTTTTTGGGGTGTAATTCAGTATAGAAGACAAGCTCTTATCCGTTTTTTTAAATAGTTTAGTAGTTAGTTTTTTAAAGCGCTAATGGAGTGGAGTCAGTGGGAATAGAAACCAGAATGCAGGGATTAGAGTGTGGGGGTGCTACCACCATGACCCAGCCCCTCTCTCACGTGTGCCATCTATCCTGACTATTGAATAAATAATCGCAAATTTAGCTTATTTTCGCCGCATTACTTGGACTCAGCTGGCTGTTTAGTCCGGAACCAAAACCATGTGAACCGACCAAGTATTGTCGGTTCTCAATTATTTATATCGAATTTTTTAGGACTCGGCCAAGTGTACACACATGGTGGAGTCCAAGTCTCCTTAGGCTTAGGAGACTGGCAAATCCAGACCCAAATTCTTGTTTTAAACCACTGATCCCTGTCTATTAAATGATGTTTATGGTATACTTTTCGCTAGTGGAGCCATTTTTCACTTTCCATTACGTTGATAATGCATGTTTAGGATATCAAAACATGGGTTTGTAATGGATACATGAATAAGAGTTTCCTACAGTATTTTTAACGTCACTCAAACCATCCGATTTCAACACTGGATGGCTGGTCTGTTTGTCCCTGGCTAAATGTTCGCCAATTATTTCTTTGGGCTTTGAGCAGGAAAACGATGATCAGCGAACATGATTTGATGGCTGGGTATTTGTTAAGGTACTGTAGGAAACTTCAGTGTGCACATTGAGACGCTCCCATAAATGAAAAACTAATATACATTGGTCAAATGAGTTACACTGTACCAGTAAATACAATCACATATAGCCATTTGGAGAACTTGTGATAATCTTCATTGGAAATAATCATCTCAGAGAGGCCCTATTTCACTTATAGAGGCAATTTTCAGTCTTTCTTTGCTTTACATTTTCTCATACGGTCAAGATGTGTGGCTTAATGCTTTCTTATGGAATCGTTGAAGAGTAACTTCTGTTTGTTTTTTTGCTTTTGGATAAAGTTTATATAAGGTTGCAACTTTATACTATAGAGGTAAGGTACACCTCAAAAATAAAGTAGACAAGAGATTTTCGAAAGTTGAAAAACCTTTCAATTGATCATCTTAACCTTGAGATGTATGAATATAAAGAAAGAAAGAATTTCAAGTATTAAGAATAGTGCATCTTGTATTAAGTTAGTTGTACCATCTATTTTCAATATTCTCAAGTATTCATAGATCCATCATTTTTTAAAGGGTGTGGTTTCTATAAGGTTGCAACCTTAAACAATCCAATTAAGGCGCACCCCCAAATTCTATCATAATATGTATTTTTGGTTTAAAAACCTCTAAAGATTATCTAAAAATCTTTTTTTATCTCTAATTATAAAATTTTAAACTCCAAGAATAGTTAAAATCAAATAGATCTATAAATATATGAAAATCTTGAAAATGGACAGTCTAGATAATGTGTTGCAAGATTCACTATTTATGGGACTCAAAATCTTCTTCTTGTTCTTTTTTCTTTTCTTTTTTTTCTTTTTTTTCTCTTTTTTTTTTTTCATATTCATACATCTCGATATCAGGATGATCAATTAGAGAGTTTTTCAACATTAAAGCAACATTTCCAATGGATTTTTTAGATGCATCTTTAATTCTACATTTTAAGGTTGCAACCTTATATAAACTTTTTCCTTTTTTTAAATTTTAATTTTTGTAATTAGGATTGAACATGGATTTTAAAGCAACGGTTAAGTTTCCAACATTAGAACTACATCTTCAAACAAAATTTAAAGATTCGCCTTACTTGTTTAGTACTAGGTGGGCACCTTACCCAAACCTCGCGTTATTCCTTTCTATTCTTTTTAGTTTGGGTGTGGTTTGTATAAGGTTGCAACCTTAAACAATCAAATTAAGGTGCACCTCCATACTTCGTCATGTTCAATTTTAGTGTCGAAAATTTTTAGGATGGTGGTACCGACAATTCTTAGGATGGTGCGACATTTTTATCTCTAATCAAAATTTTAAACTTAAAAAATGGTTCAAATCAAGCAGATCTATAAACGCATGAAAATATTGAAATTGGGCAGTTTATATAATATGTTGCAAGATGTACTACTTTTAGGACTTGAAATCTTTGTTTTTCTCTATAGCTACATATCTTGATGTCGAGATGATCAATTAGATATTTTTCCAACATCAAAACAAACTTTTTCAAAGGATTTTAGAGGCGCACCTTAATTCTATATTTTAAGGAGTTAAGCCCAAATAATCTTCTAAGGTGTGGGGCTGTCTGACTGTTATGCTTGAATAAACTTGATTGTGCTCCCCAAGTTAGAAGAATAATAAGAACGATAGTGCACTTAATAGGTTTTTTTTTTATTTTTTTTAATTCGAACTTTACGTGATAGATATTTATTAAGCTTGAAGGCACCTAGTTACAATAAGTTAGTCATTTGTAAGATTTTTCAGAAAATTTGTTATCTGCCAAAGTTCTTTAGCTCAAAGGGTTAACTCCTACTCGTGATTTGTTAATTAATCTGACCACATCTACAATAATCTCACCACCCTCAATTATCAAGAGAAGAAAGAACCAAGAGATAAACTATTTAACATTCTACCCGAGTAATTTAAAAAACACATCAAAAGACAAATGATTATGAGTTCAAAGTTCCAGCAATTGAAATTGGTTGACATATTAAATAATAGATACTTTAAGGTGTATTTTGCTAAATTTAATAAAGTTTCCTTTATTATCCAGGTTTAATGTGGTGATATTCTCCACCAGTTCTATGTTACCATTGAGGCTGTTTAGTCTGTCCTTTTCATCAATGAGATGGCTGTTTTAGTTGCTTTAATTATATTTTATGATTTTTTCTGTCTTTTATTTCCAGCTTCACATCACCTTATGTTTTGTTGAGGGTAAAAGTAGTTGCAATACTTTCAGAAAAAAGAAAAAAAGAAAAGTAGTAGTCGCTATACTGCAAGCAACATCTTCACCTCCATCATGCAGGACAGAACCACAACATATTTTTTCTTGCTTGTCCAAGGAACACCCGCTCAAATAACCAAATACCAATGTCCATCATTAACTCATAGGCTTCTAAATGTACTTGAAAGTTCAAATATTATCTTTAGCTTACTATTAAGTCGCATAATTGGGAATAGAACAAGGAGAAGGTTCTGCATTTCCATTGAGAGGAGGTCAACATATACACAACGTACATACTAGAATTACTGCTATAATTAAGGAGCTAAAATTGGGCTATACATTAATGCCTAATATTACTATGAACAGATTCATGAGATTGCGGCTACAAGTATGGTATATTGCTATGAACAGATTTTTAAGATTGTAGCTACAAGTATGGTAAGACTTACCAATATTTCTTTTGGATCTACTTGCAAGTTTATATGAGTATGAGAAACCAAAACTCAAGCCTAACAACTACAATGGATTGGAAATAGCTTCACTTATTGAGCATAGAGAGAAAATTTCATCACAATCTTACCATAATAACTATATTCTTTTTGTTATTTAGTTCAGTGATTTACAAACTAGGTAATTTATATGTTCACAACTGGCTATCTTAAATCCTTAACAGTATTCCCAAGTTAGCTTCTTGAGATAGGCATGGATGTATAGTTATCCTATCTCCAATGAACTTTGTTTTTGAAGTAAATAATGTTTATCCTACTGCCTTCAGGTTCGGAGTTGGAACTTCGAACTACCCAACAATAAGGGACAATATGCATTTGAATGATCCAAGTGCCCTTTGGAAACTAAAGGGTGGAAGGAAATTCCAATCTTGAACCTATTTTTAGTTGGAAGATTCTATATTTGAACCAAGGGAAACATATCAAAATAAAATAATAATAAAAACTTCAAAAATTTAGGACCACAATGTAAAATTTTCAAAAAAAAGAAGTGGACCATTTTTTAGTTCCAAAAATATTTTCCAATCCTTGTGTAAAATTTCATATAGAATTTAGCCATGACATTGTTCATAAAAAAAAATTACTCCAAGTATTCTAATTATGAGCAAGGAATGTCTGTCTTTTTGCTAAACAAGATCTATTGAACTTAGAATTCATAAAGACTCTTTACGAATGTCAACTAAGAGCCATAAGTAAAGTGACCTCGATCGTTTAATCGTTTGATAACCAAAGTCATTCCTTGAGAAATGATCACTGAGTCAGCATAGCATTTGATCAATCCTTTTTTCTGTCATTAAGGAGGAGAACTAAACCAAGAATTCTCTTTCTTCATCATCAATTAAATCAATGTTCATGACCCTGGATTTTATTTTCCATCAATTCAATCGATGTTCACATTTTTTCTTTTTCTTATCAAGGAATAGATCTTTTTACTCGTATGACTTAGATGTCTCGTATTTACTGAAAAAGTGATTGAATTGATGGGATTTTGTATGATACTTATGAGTTCAATGAGATTGATATTCAAATATTTCTTCTTAGAACGTATTGATTTGACCCCATAAATGGGGCTGCCACCCAATAGCATGTTGTTGTGAGATTCAAAACCTTGTATAGCGTAGTTACTTGATGGCCATAGTTTGGATGTGACACATTTTCTCTTGAGATTGTATACTATGAGACTACTTACCATTATTACAAAGAGTTTACAATCATTCCTAGCCTTTAGATGTCAAATTAGATAGCTTGGGATGTGTCATCAAGTATGACAAATTTTTTTTGGAATTTTGAGTCTAGTCAATGACATACTTACAATCATCTAATTTAAATTTTTACTGACAAGATTGATTGTGACCTCCAGATACTAAAAATGATCAGTCTCTTTACATACTTCTCTCTTTCTCTTTGTAAACTTTAGTTTCAACATGTTCCATCTATCTATATATTCCTAAATACCATAGATCTTCTATTTAGGATATTTATATATCGATTGCCATTGGTAAAGTTCAGGCCTTTAGTACTCTATTGTTTAATATTGTGCCCTCTTAGTTGTGGAAGAGGTATTGGTGTCGGCTAAGCTACACCAAAATCCATGTAACCAAATTTGAAGTAGCCATATATTTGGATGTTTGAGGATCCAGATAACTTGGAAATAATTCTCGAATTCATTAATAAGATTAATCTTTTGATAGCAAAAAAGAATTGAAGCCTAAATGTGCATTTTTTGTAACATCTTGGAATCTAATAGTCCATTTCGGTGGATGACTGATCGATTGATTTTTGGAAGCTTGAAATTCTTGTTTCTATTGTGGAAAGTAACTTAAAAATGTTTTTCATTATTTATGGGCACTCAATTTTGAAAAGGTGGATTTTGAGGGGAGGCCACAAGTTTTTGGTGTAGCTGCTGCGGCCAAACCAAAAACTGACCCATTAGTTTTTGAGCTCAGCTATAGTCAACGCAGTATTTAAAACCCAGATCGGTGGGGTGGATCGTCCACCCCACATGCGTATCAAATTGTTGGATCAATGATTTGGATCAATCCAAATCTGGGCAGAAAATTATTAAAAGTAAAAAGTAAAATAAATATTAATACAGGGGCTTTATGAGATGGGGATATGGGGAATCTCATAAAACCATTGCATAAGCTTCACAAGGAAAAAAAGAAAAAAAAAAAATTGTAAGGGTCTTTTGGGGGGAACCGAGCAAGGACCCTTACTTTCCCGGAACCGGTTCTTCCTCGATCAATTCTCATTTCGTTTCGGTGAATCTCGATCTCGATAGTCGGCTTTTAAACACTAGTTCAAAGTCATTAAGGTAATAGACTCAAGAATTACACTCGCGAATCTCAAGTTTATATGTGATTTTGTTTATTTTTTTATTTTATCCAAATCAATTAGTCATACAAGATCTGGTTTGTCTTTATTTAGGGATAAGCAATTAGAGTTTTTTTATGGTCTTTTCTTGACAATAATAGTTAGGATTAAATAACCCACTTAGATTCAAAAATAGGAACCCTCAAAAGTTGGATTTCACCGGGCTCATGTAATTAAATGACTAGAAATAAAATAGACGAGAGTACCAATCATAATATGAAAACTAAAGTATAAAATACACACATCACAAAAATATAAAGATTTACATTATTCACACCAAAGGGGCTACATTTACTAGCATGGCAAACTGAAATCTATACAGATGAGAGTCATATCACAATTTGGGTATGTAGAATTACCTCTCTCACCCTCAATAAAACCTAGCCGAGCACTTTTTTTAGCTTAAATCTCACTAAAAAGGGTACTACCCAAAATCTCCATGAGAAACAAGAACCAACATCTCACTCTACAAGAGACACCATCGCGCCTTGCCTCTCATTCACAGGAGGCTCATGCTTCTTTCTCTCACTAAAGTCACATTTCCCATTTGATGACTCTAAATATGTAACCATATGAAGTTGTATGAGATAGTGATTGACTAACGAATAAGATATGAAACGAGTGTTTTAAAAAACCAATTTAGTTTTATATCAGGGAGGCTAACAATTGAGGTTATTTTTCTACTTAGACAATTGATTGAGAAATTTAGGGTGAAAGAAAGTGACGTTTGCATGGTTTTTATTGATTTAGAAAAAGTTTGAGATAAAGTACGTCGAGATTTAATTTAGTATGTGTTAAAAAAGAAATGAGTCTTTAGATACTATATCGACTTGGTGAGAGATATGTACGAGAGAGTGCTAACTAGTTTGCAAATAACTGATGGATAAACGAGTGGATTTTCAGTGACAATAGATCTACATCAGGGATCAACAAATTGAGATCATACTTCTCTATTTTAGTTATGGACGACTTAACTAGGCACCTACAAGATAAGTACATATGGTGTATGTTGTTTGAGAATGACATAGTTTTGATCGATGAGACCCAAAGTGGCGTCAATATAAAGTTAGAACTTTTGAGGGATACTCTATAATCTAAAGGTTTTAATATTAGTCGGATTAAGACAGAGCATATGAAATGCAAGTTTAGTAATAATATGTGTAGAGACGAGGACGTAGTTAAGATTGATGGTCAAGAAATACAAAAAAGAGTACACTTTCGAGTCGATAATCCAAAAAAGTAGAGAGATTGAAGAAAATGTTGCATATAGAATTGGGTAGCAAATTGGAGATATGCAGCTAGAATTTTATGTGGTCAATACAGCTGAAGGAAAAATTATGTAGGATAGTTGTGAGACTATAAGATGAGTGTAGTTGAGATGATGATGTTGATACGGATGAGTGACAAAACAAGAAGTGATAGAATTTGAAATTAATACATTTATGAGAATTTAGGTGTGGCTCCAATAGGCGATAAGATGAGATAGAGTAGACTTAATTGGGTTGAGCATGTACAGCGCATACCTATTACATCACCTGTAAGGAGGTGTGAATTTGTTCAAGTAGAATGCTCAAAAAAGGCAATAGTAAACCCAAAAGGATATGGTTGGAAGTAACGAGAAAAGATATGATGACTTATTTCCCACTGAGAGTATGACCTTTGATAGAGCAGAATGATGAACTAAGATTCATGTAGCTAACCCCAAATTTTTGAAAAGAAACTCTGACGATGATTATTATGAGGATGACTCTCAATAAGCACACAAATTCTCTTATCTATCATTCCATGTACATAAGACTATGAATCCCATACCAGATAGAAATCTCATGGATGCCACATATATCTTGAACTAAAGATATATATAACCAAGACTCCTAATTTAGTTGGACTTTTATTTTCTTTATCAAATCTGAACCCTATTTACCCAAAGATTTCTAATGGGTTATAATTTTTCCTTTCACATTAGCTAACAATCTCCACCTTGCTAGCAAAATCACATACTCACCATACCAATATCCATCATACAGCTTTATGTTTTCTTCCTTTTTGCCAAATATATTCCTTTGCCATTCTTGCTGATAAATATTGTCTACTATCATATTTTTCCACCTCAAAGCAAAATACTCGTATATTTTGCCATGTGTTTTTCTTTGATCAAATCCACAAACCATAGCCTATTACTATAAATTGTGCATTATATTAGGATTCAAGAAACTGAGACGCGGAAACAAGGACTTCAAAAGTTGGATCCCATCAGGATTGTGTAATTAACGGGCTAGAAATAAAATAGATACCAAACATAATAGGATAGCTAAAATACAAAACATGCACACCACAAGAACACAAAGATTTATATAATTTCTACCGAAGGGGTTACATCTACAGGCATGGGAAATTGAAATCTACTATACCAATTGAGAATTACATCACATATTTTTTGACATAGAGTTGTTTCTCTAACCTTCAACAAACCTAGTCGAGCAACCTTTCAATACTTGACGATCTGACATCTCTATACCATAGCTAAACGACTATCTAGAAAAAGAAACTTGAGAGCTACCGAGACTTATCTCGTCCATTTGCACATCAAATCCACCCCAGCTCTTATCTCCCACATCTTGCACCCTCTCATGCCTGAATGTTGCCCCTTCAAATGTTCTCGATTTTATCTTTTCATATCTCCCACACTACACAACAGCCCTTTAACCATTTTCTAGAACGTCTTTCCTACGCATGAGGCATCCATACCATTCATTTGGGTGAAGATATACTGTTCTTGCGTTGGAACTTCGCACATTCTCTACCCACTCCTGCAACTTTTTTGCAATCAGACAATCTAAAATACCTGATCCCTTGTTTCCTCATAAGTTTCACGCATAATATAAACATTAATTATTATTTTCCCTCTTCCTTAATGTATCAATCCCTAACCACTTCTCACGACCGAATAACCAAATAAAATATCTTATTTAATGTATCTTTTACTTTTTTTATTTCAGTTTCTCGTATAACTCATGAAATTATATGTTTTTGTGGCCTATCCCCAACCCACTTTTTCATGCCAAAAACTTTCTTTATCCCTATCATCAACCAACATTCTTATGTTTCTTAAAAATAACTTTCTGTGCGCTACAATACCTTTCCGTATAGCTAATATAACTTTTTGTTCAATCCTTTGGCCACCATGTTACAATCTCTATCATTCCCATATTTGTCTTCTAGGATAGATTTCCATAATTCCTCATCCTCTTTCATACACCTCCATCACCACTTTGCTAACATGGCGTTATTCATTAGTCTTAATTTATTAATCTCCAGTCATCCCTCCTCCAGTCCTCCTTGGGGCTAATTCTAAGCAACCAAGTTAAATTTTATGCTCTCATCCAATTTACCCAGAAATATGTCCTTATAACTTCTCTAAATACTAAACAAAGGCATATAATTAATTAAGGGCAATGTTTCTATGTGACCCTAACAACATATAAGTTACATGTGGCCCCACTTCTTAACCATTCGATCTGAATCGATTGGCTATGAATGTTCATATCACTATGCCGCATCAAACGCTGTTTTATTTTTCATTTTCTTGCCACGAAACATTTTTGGATGAAATTTTGGGTGTCCCATCATAAACTTAGAGCGAACATGGAAAAATATAAAAAAACATTTTATGTAAAAATAAATGACCCAAATGTGACCCAACAATAGGCAAGATGAAAATTTTATTAAGCAAGTGAAGGGTTCTTTGTACAATGGTAGTATGTGGTATATATACAGTTGTGCTCAAACATGGTTGGATTGATAAAAAATAAACCTAATTACTGGAAATTAAAATTTAATTGAATTAAAAGAAATCAAAAAATGGGGTGCAAAATGATAGATTTGCCCCTTCCTAACCATTTCTGAAATTTCAAGACAGACCCTATGCTACCTTATGACGTGCATGATTTTTAATAGATGATCTCGGGTTGTTCCACATTACGGTGAAACTTAAGCTCCAAAAACCCTTAATGGAACCCAATGAAGGGAAATTGAGAGAGAGAGAGAGACGGTTGCTTAAAGCCTCGATGGTTGCAATTTGGGATTTGTTAAACTGGAAATGACGTCTATTGTTTTTCAATTTTTGGGATTAAGGTGCAAGATCGAGAAGAGCGACTTTCAGTGTTTTGAGGAGAGAGAAGAGGAGGATCTCTAATGCGTCTGTAATTTAGTAGTGGAGAGGAGCACCAAGGGCGGCAACATAACTTCAAAGTTGGATTTTCTAGAGAGAGAGGTTTGCGTGCATCTTGATTGCTGCCTTTTCTAGACTTTATCTCGCAGATGATCGGCTATTAGAGAGAGAAAGAGAGAGATTGAAACCCCTACCCGCTGTCACTTTTATCTGCGGAGAGGGAGAATGAAATAGGTGGGATGAGAGAGAGAGAGAGAGAGAGAGGGAGGGAGATTAAAAAATCAAGAGGGAGACAAGCAAAAATTTTGATAAAGAACCACAAAATTCAACTACAACTTGAATTATTAAGGATTCAGATATTGGGGACAAAATTCAACTACAATTTGAATTATTAAGGCTTCAGCTATTGGGGAGTTATTTGAATATCAAAAGATATGGCTTGATCTCGTCAAACATGTCACAATCCCTTTCCATCTCTTCTGAAATCAAGATTATCATAGATTCCACAATATCCCAAAATATAAGGATACCATGGTGTCACCAATCATACCCTTAACAATGTGATGACTTGAAACAACATTGAAATCTCTTCAACACAACTATCTCGTCCTTCTTAGTATCATAAAATATCAATGTGTCATCAACATACCGTAAATATAATATTGTTCTCCCTTTATTTGATACTTAAAATCCATTAATCTACCAGGCTTCATCCAAAATCTCAAGATTACGCTTAATGCCCCAGCCAGAATTCTAAACAAAAAAGGAGACGATGGGTCTCCCCACTGAACTCTTCTAGTAGTTCTAACAAATCTTTTTGGCCTACCATTAATTAATCCTGAGAAATGAGTAGTTAATAAACACCCAACAATCAATATTCTCCACCTTGCTGCAAATCCCATGGCAGCCATGATTTGCATTAAGAGTCTACTTTCTTGTAACGTTTGTCTATTTCAATCCTAGATACAACTCTTACCTTGTCTTCAGTTTTTTTGAGCAAATGTATTCTTGAGGCATTAAAATGCCGTCAGTTATCTGGTTCCCCTTGACGAAGGCAGGCTAAGGACCATAAATCACAAGAGCTAATCCTTCCCTTAGCCTCCTTGTAAGGAGTTTAGCAACGAGCTCAAAAAGGTTGGTCATGAGACTGATAGGCAGTATTACCCTAATAATTAACATAGACTTAGACACATGTCGACACAGCTAGATATTGCCCGGATACAGGACTGTACATGTTGGATGATGTCAAGTCCCATATCGACACTTCTTATAAAAGTATCGCCCAATTTTTAATCATTTAAGCGTGGTAGAGTGAACGCGCATGATTGAGAGGTCAAGGATTTGAACTCAGTCCATGTACACTTTTAGCACTTCCTTCTTTCTTTTATTTTATTTTATTTTATTTTTTAATTAACACCAAAAGAAGGTTATAGAAGGATTGGATTCTATGACCTTTTGGGAGTACATCATTGCTTCTACCATCAGGGGCACCCATTTTACATATTTTATATAAAATAGGACAAAATAACATACAACTGGGGAATTTAACGTTGGATATCTCTCGCCCCCTTCACTTGAAACGGCTCAACCACTATCTTAATAAGTTAGGGGTATTGTATTCATTTATATGATCTATTATAGAGAAACTATTATAGAGTAATATATCATCGGAAAAGTTTCTATACTTCCCTTACAACATGGAAGATATATAATTCCCCTTATCTAGCTGTTCAATTTAGATCAAGTGAGCCACTCACTATTTGATCTAGATCTGACGCCTAAAAGTGTTTTATTTGTTTGCTTTTTTCCACAAATTGTATAAATGTTAAATTTGGTGTATGCCATCTTCTCAATGGGGTGCACCTAAAGTAATATATTAGAAAGAATTTTTCGATAAAATATAATGATTAAAATACCCCTTATAAATTTTCAATGGGTATTTTAATCATTTTAATTTATTGAAAATATTGTTTTAATATTTCTTGCAAGTGCGAGTTTAAGATAATAGTGGATGCCCAAAATTTGGTGTCAAAATAGTTTGTAGAAAAAAAATTAAAAATAAAATAGTGTATAGACATGACATTGTGATTAGAGTCATCTCAGCTGTCCATTCAGAATGGACGGTTGGATAAAGGGACGAGCGAATCAATTATCGATCAAGAAATTGTTTTTAGGGTTAGGAGGTTGATTCGGATAAACATTTATATTTTTCATATACATGGTTGATATGATATATATGGTAAAATATCATATTGCAAGTATCTATTGCTAAGTTCACATAAAATTGTTTGTGTTCCTTCAGATATATTCTGTTTTGATTGAAAAATAGATATATAATTATCAAAACATAAAAATTTAATTTTTAAACTAGGCATTTGTGACTAAAAATAATTTTTTAAATATTAGATCTACAAATATTTATCAATTGTGATAAAATAATAGTATAATATGGTACCATAAAAGCATCTTATACAAATTTCCCGAACCAAAAGAGTATAGTATTTAATGCCCCACGACGACGTGGCAAAAGCTTAACAATAACAGTGCTCAACGACTACTGCAGGGAGGTCCTGCACCCTTTGTCTTGTTAGTTCGACATTGACGAGGCATCGAGCTTAAAATTAACAAGACTCACTGCCACAACCACCACTACAGGGAGGTCCTTCACCCTTTGTCTTGTTAGCTCTGCATTAGCCCACGATTGCAGGCCACCAATAAAGCTGAACAGCTTGGCCTCCTCCAACATGTTCTTTATGTCGAGCATGAGGCTCGAGAATTGCTTCATGTATTCATACACAATAGCAGTGTACTTGAAATGCCTCACGAGCAGTACAGGCAGAAACTGCTCCTTCAACTCCCTCTTGATGTCCTCCTAACTAGTCACAGGAGGCCTCGATCCATCAACTGCAAGTGTCCTCCACCAGAGCTTTGCATCTCTGATGAGGTACATGGTGACCCGCATCACTTAGTCTTCTTCGAGCAGCTTCAAATTAGTGCTCCATGTCCCAGGGAAGTTCTCTACCTCCTTGGAGCTATGAGCTCCACCGAAGGCCTTGGGCTTAGGCATTCGAACCCTGGCTGGTTTGACAATGCGCACATGATTGGTCAAAGTCCTCTTGACGAAGGCAAGGTCCTCAGCTAGTGTCTTAAGATGTTCTTTAAACATTTTTTGTGAGGGAAACAGCATCAGCCTCAAGGTCCCCTATATGGGTTTTCCAAGTATTGGTGTGCTCCTCATGGGTCGTAGTATCCCATTAATCGTATTGGAGAATTCTACACTCTCCTCAAGGGCCTAAACACTCTCCTCAAGGGAAGTGACTCAAGCCACTAGAAGGTCATTCGACTTCAGCTGCTTCTCCAACCCCATCCCTCTATCGCTCACTGTAAGGGCCATTTCTTGGAGTGGAGTGAGCCTCTGCTCTGATACTAACTATCATTGGTACTTTTTCTTTTTCCTTTTCTTTTTTTTCCTCTAATTTCAAATACCTTAGTGCAACTTCTTAAAATATTTTTTTTTCTTAATTTGTTTTGAAAGGTGAGATGAATCCTCTCAAAATATACATTTCTGGTCAATATTGCAATTGAGAAAGTTTAGTGGGTAGGTTTTATCGATTTTATTGATTCATAAAAAGAAGCACGTGGGTTGCAAGGTTGAGTGCTAGGGGTTCTAAATGGGTTGGTCGACCCTGTGCCGAGCAAGGTCAACTTGACCTAGTTCTCTATCTGGACCCTAACCCTTGACCTAACGCATCAAGTACAGTTCCAATTCTGATGCAGTCAAGCAACACACTAACAAAATTCAGGGCCAATATTCAGGCCTTTATAGGCATTTTTTAGCCTAGCAAACCCAGCGTCCTGAGTTTGAAGGTTATAGGGTTGTTGTTGTCGTTTCAAAATGGAGTCATAAGAGTGGGAAGTAATGCCTGCACGAAATCAATGTACTTTTTTAGGATTATTTTTAGGACTAGTTTGTCTTATTTCAATTCATCAAGGGCAAAAATTTCAAGTTTGAATCAAATTTTAATTGATGTCTAATTGCACTAGAATTAAAATTAAGATTAGGCGGTCTAAATAAAATCTAAGGGTTAAGTTAAAGTTTTTGGTTCAGACTTGAGTTATTGTTTTAGAAACATTGTTTCCTTGAATTCTGCAGAGTCAACCAAAGCTAGGCTTGTTATCTACCTTTAGTTTCGAACCAAATCAAGCCTACCCAGTCAAGTCCAGCAGAACTGTTTAGACTCCCATAGCCAAGAAGAACCTAGTTGCACAGACACAAGATAACACAATCTAGCCAAATAGATTGTTAATGAGAAAAACACAGCACAAGATACTCAAGTTTTTAGCCACTAACATGGCGGCTGGATCGAAGGTGGCGTGAGTGGCATCTTCAATACAAGTACGAGTTTATGAAGCCATCAAGTAGCCATTACTGAAGATCTTACAAGGACATGCAAGTCTTATAGAGAGCTGATTCTAGATCAACATAACAGCCTAGGTTATGGGAACATGAGTTTATAAACAGGTTTTCTTCTTTTTTATTTTCTTTTGGAGAAAGAAAGTCTGCAAATTTGCTAGTTTCTGTAGGTCTTCCTGTTGTAAATTTAGGAGCTTCCTTTGTAAATACAAGTTTGTGAGGCCTTTTAACAAAGGTTGGTTTGGGAGTTGTCCTTTCAGAAATTTGTGATACACTACATAAGAGAGCCTCATAATGTTCAATGAGGAGTCCAAATTCGCTAAACATACCATTCAACAAACATGGCAAAGAATAGATTTGGAGGGCCACAAGCGAGCAGTACCAGCCATTTGTATAGTGGATTGATCAGGCCACAAAAAGCACATGAAGAAGACCTATCATGAGGGGTTTGGGTATCAGTAGAAATCTGTGTGACGAGGCAGACAGTAGCCATACGTGGCAACATTGATTAGAGAGTATTTAGTCAAAAATTATATCTTGAGATAGTCAAAATTTATATCTTGAGAAAGCACATGAGACTCTATAATGAGTTAAATTAACAGGATTAATAATAATAAAAAGGGAAATTTACACTATTTAATTATTAGGCCCAATTGCAACCATTCGAACTAGAGATTTAAAACCCGAAGATTTCCAATCCAGATCGATGATCCAAATGGGAATCAATAGGGACCAAACCGGTTTTGGGACAGTATGGGTTCTGATTCCCTCCGAAACCACCACCCCCCCCCCCCCCTCCTTTATATTCCTTTCTTTTTTAAAAAAATTGATGTTTTTTTAGGTTCCCCTAAATCCCCACCCTATAAACCGTTATTTTAATTTTTATTTTATTTTACATATTTTTAAAAAAAAATTGGATTCCGATCCAGATCACTAATTCAATGATCCGATATGGATCTAGGGATGAACGATCGGCCCCACCAATCCAGGTTTTAAAACACTAATTCCAACATATGATCATGTGACTTTTGATAAGTGTTTCGAAATTAAATCAAAAGATACAAGTAGAATGTTAAGTAGTTCATCTCTTATGGGTATTTTGATAAATTTCCCTTGGATGCTATCACTAAACATAGATAGGCTGGCAATGTGTATGCATGCATGAGGTGTGCATGTGATGCAGGGCTAAACTTCATGGCGTGAATTATGTTAACATACTCAAAAAATGCGAACGCAAAATATTCCATTTGACTATTGCAATAATTCTTTTGGGCATGGGTGGTTTTTCCGTTCAAAAGAACAGAAGCAGATGTACCCATTTGAATAGGGTAGCTATATTTGAGCTAACATCAAACTCCAAAGGATGCCTCAGGAGCTTCACCAAATTCCATTATGATCCAAAAAGACCAATCATATAAATGGCCTAGATATACAGTAGCATGGTAGATAACATCGCCATCAACCAACTCCACTGAAAAACCGAGCAACAAATTGAACAAAAATTTTATAATTATAGAACTCCTGATGCTCTAATATAGTACAAATGTATGGAATGAAAGTATACTATCCCTCCTGCTGCAACATCATAAATCAAAGAACTTAACCAGCCAGATAAGCCTGGACGTTGAAATTCAAATACAGAAGCAGTTATGATGGCCGTGAAGAAATTAGTATTGAGACCTGTCCACAAAATTGTAACATATAATCTAGCTCAGCATGGAGAAAATGGCAGAGAGTCGCAGGGGAAGAGATTTTTCATGTTTTCTCTATGTCGTAAAAGCTGAGATCAAAGATCTGTGTAAACTTACACTTGAAGGTGATCAGATAACACAAAGCTCAACATGGTTAAAAAGAAATTGTAGGGAAAAGGACGAACGTGACTGCTCTCTTTTTTTTACAAGACCAATTGGAGACAAACTAAGACCTGCAATAGATGGATTTGTTTTGTAAGAAACAAGGGGAATTCAGTTAGACCAAACAAGATATCTTATTTCACACTCACCTTGAACAATTTAGCGGAACTCATCATGATACTCATAATCATCTTCATCACTGAAAATAGCACTATAAAATACATATGGGTTTTCTATCATCTCTTGCAAGCTTAATCGTCCATCTTTATTTGAATCCGCCTGCAAATATTGGAAATATTCTCAATAATCCAATCAAATATAGTGCAATAGTTGGATCAAAATACAAATACCAGTCCAATTCCAAACTGCCACATATTGTTAATATATACTCCGTCCGGAAAGACATTCAACAGTAATTACAACATTAGGCTAAAGGTGCAAAAATAAATTTTATTGTGGAACAATTTGCAGTATACTAACAAGTTATGAGTCCCACCCAACCACAAATGCACATTGAACATGTAGTGCTAAACCTTAGTACACCATTACTGCCAACAGCTTGCATTTATCTGGGATTGCTAGACTTTGATGTTCTCAAGGCAATGGAAGAATGGCAAAAATGACTAGATTTAGCTACCACTTGAATCCCTCAAATAGCTTTATCACATATGCGTCTAGATTGAGAAATCAACATCAACTCACTCAGCTCCACCAAACCACCAACTCCCCACCCCAACCCCAACCCCTTCCACTTTTATCCTCACACCATTGTTCTATACGTCAAATTGGTAATATAATATGACCTTAAATTCTATTCAGATGAAATTTTACCACATAATAGTTGATGATGATGGTGATTCTATTGGTATGGCGAAGAAGAGTCAGTTTTACAGCTGGAATTTTCAAATCTATTTGTCAAAGAGAACTCGAATTAACTGTTTGACTGTACAAGTACACTAGCCCATAACTCTCAAGGCCAAATGTGTTTCGGGGCTCTTGGTTTAAAAAGTTGGGTAGTTCAGAGGTTCAAGATAACATCCAAGATATGAATCCTTGCTAACCTGCTTAAAGACAAAACCCTAGAGCCAACTTTGCATAGTGTCAACAGGTGTGCCTAAAGTGTCAAGTGTACATCCTTGTCCAAAGTGTAGACATGATTGTCAACGTATATGTTGGCATCAGATATTCTGACAAGCCAAACCATGTCTGACACGTGTATTTCTTGCATTAGTTTCAATCTAAGCATATATAGAATTAGTTAGTTCTACTTCCTCCCTGCGAGAGTTATACAATGGAGCTTGATGGATTTATTGACAAGTATAAGCAATTCTTGGTTGCCCAAGTATATATAAAATGGAAAAAGCATTCATACTATAGGCAAAAATGAGTCTCTTATGTCAATCCTGGCTCTAGCATCTAACATTTTCAAATGAAACTGAGGAAAGCCTTATCCCATGGTGATCAAAAGGAGAAGTGTATGTTTCCTATTCCTCTAATCCCCATTTGATTTGCAAACATTGGAAGGATTTATCGATCCAAAGAGGTCAGGCAAGTTCCACGAGCAAGATTTGAAACTTCAGCCAAGTTCCCATTCAATCAGAATATCCCCAAAGTAGCACTCGTAACTCTCCTTTAATTCGAATCAAATCAGTCTGCAATCACTCGTTTATGTGGAGAATGCCCTCAGAGAAATCATGAAAAGAGAACTTGTGAGTTGGAAAATATATTACAGGCACATCTAAATATGTCAGATCTAGGTCAGACGACCCAGTCGTAGGAATTGAAGTATGAAAAACTACACATTTGTATTTGTTTAGTTAATTTAACTGTCAGCACGATCGTGTCGACCTTCAACATCTTGACAATCAAAGGAATGGATTCCCCACTAAAATTGAACATCAAATACTCCAAGGGTGATGGAGATTCATTGTGGACCCTACTTTATATGAGCAGCTTCATGGGAACCATGCCTATCTCACTATGACCAGACCGGACATAGCTCATGATCCACACATGACCAGTAAATTAGCTCCTACAGAAAGCTGCCTCCACTGACAATTGCGAATCAGATTATTTGATACCCTTACACTACTCTTTGATCTTATTCATTACAACATACTGCATATGCAAATGCTGATTGAGTTGAATGTCTCAACCAACAATTTACTACTAGCGACTATGTGCTCCTAGATCAGTCCTCAATTTCTTGGAAGTGCAAAAACTAGTCCAACATTTTTTAAATCTACAATTGATGCTAAATGTCATGCCATAATATCTGCATGCACTAAAGTGATCCATCTATGTGTTTGCTCAGAGAATCGGAATTTTCCAGCTTTTCCCAACACATGCTGATAATATCCGAGCCATTCAATTCCATCAAATCTAAAGTATCCAGTCTTTAGTGAATATAGCCATTCAGGACAGAGATATGGCAAACAAATCATGCAACATTTTATTCCCTATAGCTCCAGATGGCTGAAATGCTCATTAAAGCTATGAATCAATTGCATTATTACCCCTTGATATGCAAACTAGTGGAATATAACCTAGGATCTTCTCTTGCATACCATTGGTGTGGTATGAATCACTGGATACCATTGGTGTGGCATGAGAAGGAAGGATCAATCAATTAGGGATTAATGGTAGTTTGTGGGTCGTGGATATAAAACACATTCTATAGAGAAGTAAACTTGGTGATTGATAGTTAAGCAAATATGAAGAGGCTCTAGTTTTGGGCTCCTATGCATTTAAAATTAGGTCCGTCATTGATCTCTTCAGACTAGTGATTTGTCTAATAAAGAATTCATCAACTTATCAAGAGAACCACCAAAATCTGCCATGGCCAGTCCCAAGCCCGAATGAGAATAGAGGGTTGTATTAGGTTGGCAGCCAGTATAAAACGTTTACTACATCTCTATCATGAATCAGCCAACCGCAAATAGTTGGGATAAGGCTCGGATTGATGATGATGATCAGGAGTACCACCATAGATTTCAAGTGTCAACAAAGACAACATAAGATCTATGTACCTTCAATTTTAAGAAACGTTTTGGAGTATTATCCACAAGTTTGCCTACAGGCAATTCAACTGAGATGTACATCTAATCCTCTGGTTCTAATTCCAATGTCCATATTTTTAGTGCAGTTTTTTACACCAGGAAGTATTCACACTATAGTATCGTGACTGTTGCCAAGAAGGCATCTCACACAAATCTCTTACCAAATGGATGGAAGATGTCAGTCGCTCTATTAATATGAAGAGACAAGGAGGCTCCACAATAAAATTATGCATTCATCAGCACAATTGAATTCAACCAGGGGAAGGACATACTCCAATGACTCCGCATCTGAAGAAACATTGGTGCCTCAAAGGCACTTTTGGCACAAGGTAAAACAATGTGCATATCAAATATGGCTAGATTGTGTAGAACAAAATACTTTCTATTCTTCACATCTCTTTCTTGGCGAACTATAGAGAGAGAAATTCGATGAAAAACTTATAACAGTGAAAAAATTATGAACAAGTTAGGAAACAACATTTCTATCACATGCCCTTTTTAATAATAAGTAGGAACAATATGGGTAAGTAACGAAAAATTCAAAACCAATTATTAATAAATATGTTTCCTTCAGTATAGCTCATCAAATCATATATAATGCTCGTAATACGTACATGTGCACATCCTTTAAGAAGAGAGTCCAATCAAAATAAAGATTATCATCGAGTCCACAGTACCTGCATCTTGATGTAGTCTGCCTGCTGTTTTGCATAGTATTGCTCGCCAGGATGGAGTTTAGCTATTACAGGAAGCAATTCCTCATAGGACAAAAACCTGACCAATACATTGCATGCTCAATCAACAGATAATCTTAGCCGCAAAAAACAAATTCTTCCAAAAAGAAAGGAATACTGATATGCAAATTACCCATCCTTATCTTTGTCAAGTTCATCAAATAACTTCTTTGCAGGTGTCTCTTTTAAAGGGTCAGACTCATGTGTGTAATTGGAATCAATTTCATCATAACTCCTTATCAAATCAAATAGCCCATGAAAAAATTCTTGAAAGTTAAGCTTCCCATCTTTGTCAATATCTCGTTCCCTGTTAAAAACAATACAAAAGCATAATTCTAAGTGGAACAGCAATAAAATTCTACAAAATTTTATGGAGGCCAGGGAAGCCAAAATTCATCTAAATCTTAGACATAAGCACATATACTATGCTCCACGGGAGCATATTGTATACTTACTCCCTCAAGCCAAAGAGTTACTTCGCAAGATTTTTTCGATTCAAAATTTTGGATCCATCTAGGAATTGCCAGATGATTATTTTCAAGAAAAAAAAAATTTGAGTTCTTAGATATGACCATCCAAAAATTGGACGGTCTCTATTCAATCTTAGAATTTATTTCTCCCACGCACGTAAACTTCTTTTTTTTGGTCGAGGTTGATTACTAGGTTGTTTAGGTTTACATCCCCAAATTTTGGGGGAAGATACTCTAGATTGGGTTTTACCAACAGGAATAAATTGAGCAAATGCTCTCACAGGAGTGTAGAATTGCTGGTAACATCCATCAACTCATGGAAAAATTAGCTAAGACCACCAGCATTTACTAGGTAATCAAACACAAAAAAATAAATAAATTTTGAGCCGCTCCAATGGCAATAAGAATTTCTGAACAAAAGTGATGTAAGGAAAATTGAAGGAAAGAATAAAATAGCAAGGAATAAGCCAAACACAAGCACAAATTGAAGAAACAACCCAAGCTAGGATTCCAAAAGCCTATGCATTTCTCTTGTTCAATTTCTAAAAATCATGTGAAATTGACCCTCTCAAGGCCTCACACACCTTATATATTATAATTCAATGTTCAAGGACATTACATGTCCATACAATGATTAAAATGACTAATATACTAACTTAAACTTAAATTTTATAATGACAAATTTACCCCTGTAAATAGTAGCCGTGAATAGTACTAATGAATAGTACTTGTGAATAGATCCCACGAAATAAACAAAAAAAAAAAACCCTAGAATCTCTAAAAAACTAGAACCCTATAAATAAGCCCTAAAAGCATAATATATACCCTTTAAAGTTGAATAAAAATAAAGGAGAAGAACAATTTGTCCCTCATTCTCCCTTGGTTGGAGAAAACTCGTCCTCGAGTTTTGAAGTGTACTAAGATGAAATTGACATTTATTCGGCAACATTCTTCAACTCGAATATTGCAAACATGATCCTGGGACTTGTGGATTACTACACTGATCAACACAAAATGATTATGCAATGGAACTGAGAAACCCTCGAGGAAAGAGTTATTATATATCGATAGAATATTCTTAATCACTTTAACTTGTTAAATTTGCATCACTTCAGCCATGTAACCCTACTGAATTTCCCCAGGCTCAGCTTTAGAACACACCACGAGTGCATCTTTGAGATCAGCGATTAAACCAACAATTTCAACCTCTTCCAAAATATCTTCACCATCATCGTGATCCTTATCATAGATCGGATCTCCTAAAAGATCTTGTTGTTCATCTAAGTATATATCAAATATTGGTGGTGAATGCGGTGAATCCCAATCTACAATTTATTGACTTTCCATGCAATCTGTGTCGTAATAAAAATTTCCATCCTTCAAATCGGACACCCTAGAGCGATGTTTTCCACACCTAGGTCTTTTGTCACTATCCTCATCACTCTACTCCCCACACGGATTGTAAGAGTGAAAAGGCTTGTAGTCGAAATCCTCTTGGGCTAAAAAATCACCGTCTTGCCCATTATTGAGGCCGCAAACTGTTGCGCCAACTGTTGTACTTGCCTTTTAAGTTCGTCAATTCTATCATCTATGAGATCATGTAGTGGATCAAGGAAACCTCCCTTCTACGACCCCTTCTCACCACCATGGGTTCGCCAAAATCACAAACCCTAGGCAAATAATCAACAAAAATTGCTGAAAATCAGCAAGATTTAGGTTATTTTGGTAAAACTTTGGCCAAAATCGGCAAACCCTTAACCCCACTACAACTTCCCCTCTTTGTTGTTGACTTAGGGCACAAAAAAAAAAATGGTGCTACAATAACTTCATACGTGCTATAGTAACTTTCGTACTTGCTACAGTAACTTCCGTGTAAATCACGGGCTCTGATACCAATTTGATGCCCGGAAGTTTGAGGGAATAGTAAAATAAGCAAGAAACAAAGCCTTAGGATTTCCCCAAAATTGCTTGTGTCAAGGTGCTTCTTGCTAATTTTTCTGTGTTTCTTCGAGTTCTCCTACATCAAGTGGTATCAGAGCCGACAATATACAGGAAATTACTGTAGCAAGTGCAGAAATTACTGTAGAAACACAAAAGTTACTGTAGCACATACGGATTTACTATAGCACCAATTTTTTTTGGTACCCTAGGTCAACAACAGAGATGGGAAGTTAAAATGGGCTCTAGGGTTTGCTGATTTTGGCCAAAGTTTTGTCAAAACAACCTAGATCTTGCTAATTTCAGCAATTTTTGTTGATTATTTGCCTAGGGTTTGTGATTTTGGCAAACATATGGCAAGGAGAAAGGGTCTTAGAAAGGGGTTTTCATAAATCCACTCCATGATCGCACAGATAACAGAATTGGGGAACTTGAAAGGCAAGTACAGCAGCTGGCGCAGCAATTCGCAAGCCTTAATAATTGATAAGACGGTGATGTTTTAGCCCAATAGGATCTCGAGTACAAGCCTTCTCATTTTTGCGCTCCCCATGTAGAGTCGACTGATGAGGATAGTGACAGAAGACCTAGATGTGGGAGCATCATTCTAGGGTTTTCGATTTGAAGGATGAGATTTTTTATTTTGACACAGATTGTATGGAAAACCACCAAGTTGTAGACTAGGACACACCACCAGTCTTTGATATATACTCAGATGAACAACAAGATTTCGTAAGAAATCCTATCTATGATAAGGATCAAGATGATGGTGAAGATATTTTGGAAGATGGTGAAGAATATAGAGAGAAGGCAATAGGAGGACTGATCCAAATCATGGTCTTTGAATATCTCATTAATATTGAGGGTATAGAGCATTCAAAAAATTTAGGGTAATGGAATCGGAGTAGTACAGTGAAAGTATGGTCGATTCAGAATCTGCAAATTGTGGTCCTAATTCCTCAATATACATATCAAGATACGTTTCTTAAGGAATTAACTTTACCACAAATAACATTTGAGTCAACAAAGAAAAAGAAGGTTGAAGGTGTTTTTGATGTTGAACTCATCTTGGCACAATTCCATACTCGAGGACGAGTTTTTTCAAAGAACGGGAGAATGATGGAGAGAAAAATTATGTTTATTTTTAATTTCTATTCAATTTTAAAAGATGTATATTTTGACTTTAGTTTTCGGATTTCTAGTTTTTAGGAATTTTAGGGTTTTTAGAAATAAAAAAATTTATTTCACTGCTAAACCAGTTAAGGAGTTTTTATATATTTCAATTAAAATTAGGGAGTTTAGTTTCAAGTTATACTTAACTTAGGACCTTTTGGTCAAAAGTTAATTGTATGAACAAATATTGTCCAAAACAATAATTTTTCAATATAAATAAAGGTATGGATGGGCTGGAGAGTCATTCATGTATTCCTCTTTAAGAAAAGAAATACTTTGTCTTATAAAAAAAGCCTAAGGCTTGAGCCCTAGGTAAGAGAAAGCTTTAGGGTTTCTCCAAATTTGGTTGTGTCAAGGTGTTTCTTGCTGATTTTTCTATGTTTCTTCGAGTTCTCGTACATCAAAAGTGAAGAGCAATAGTTCAAACAAGCTAGACAATACGAGAAAACAGAAGCAACAGAATATGGCCTCTTGATGGTGAGCTATGATGCAGCCAGCTTCCACGCACACAAACTTTCTCCCTAGATATCAGTTTTGGGTGGTCCAAAGCTAATCTAAAGATCTCTCAGAGATCCATGACTATTACTCTTATACTTTTCCCAAATGTCAATGCTTCGGACCGCAAATCATGATCAAAAGTACAGTGACATGTTAGGAATTCTTTCCATTTTGTTTCTTCGATTTCCGATTAAGTTGGAATAAGGTTTCTTTTATTTTCTAGAGTGACGACATAGATTTTACTAGCATAATTATTTCCATTTTGCTTGGTTTCTTAACTGTAACGATTAACTAGTTTCCCAATATATGAAAGTTGGATTCTAAGGCATGTCTAGGGTTGTTAGCACATACCATGCCATTGGATAGGCACCCCAAAGCTCTACACATACATGTACAAGGCTGACCTATGGCTAGACTAAGTTATTTGGAATAAAACTTGCTTCTTTGGATTGGTGGTGAGAGGTGATGCAAGACAAGATGTGTCATACTTTTGAATTTTTCTTAATAAATTCTAAAGATACATTTTTGGAACTTTCTATGGTTATTTTTTAGGGGTTTTAAGTTCTTCTAGAGATTCTAAGATGCGCCAGAGAACAAAAAGGTTAAAATTATTTTCATTAAATTGAAGAAAAGTGCTTCGGTATGGTGAGAACAGCTGAGAGCAAAAGGAGAGAGAATGGGAAAGCCCAAAATTAACACTTGAGAGGAGATGAAAATGAAATTAAAGGAAAACTGCTTACCTGAAAATTATTTACAGTCTTTATATCAAAAGATGCATGTGTTGCGTCAAGGAGATAGGACAATGAATACATAGATGAGTTTTACCTTATGACTGCCCGTAGTGATGTGATCGAGTGGGAGGAGCAGGCCATTATCAGGTATGTAAATAAACTGCGCCAATCAATTCAAGATATGGTAGCTTTGCAGCAATGTTGAACCCCGAACGAGGTCAATAACCTTGCAAAGAGGGATGAAACTCAGCAGAAACGACCCTCAAATAGGTGGGGTGCGGGTGCGACTGATGGGGAAATTGCCCAATAGCCCGTGGGCGATTTTGATAGAAGGTAGCATGACAGGTGCTGGTTCGATATCTCACATTGCTGGAATGACCTACCCAGCAAGGTGCCCTAGACCAAAAGGGGTTGTTTCAGGAGTTTGGCAACCCGAAAGGGGTGCCGGTAGCAACATCAAGTGTTACAAGTGTTCAGGATCGGGCATTGTCTCATCCCAGTGTCCAAACCGAAAGTTCATTAACCTTTTTGAAGAGTTTTATGATGAGGACAATAAGCATTCTTTTGAAGGTGATCCCATCTACGATGAACCGGTTGATAAACAGGACCTGGAAGGACCTGTAGTGATAATGGGGAGGCATTGGTGATTCAGTCTAGAATGATTACAACCTGAATAATAGACGACGTCACGAGGCAGATTGGTTAAACCCGGAGAATTTCTAATCAATTTGATTCCAAAATCAGCAAGGTGTTGATTGGGTCATCGATGAGTGTTCAGTTGAAGAAGGTAGTGATCCAATTTTTAATCAAGAACCAAGTGAAAAAAAGGAAGGTGACAATGGTCAAGATGAAGATAATGAAGTTTTGGAAGACGAAATTGTTGATTTGGTTACTGAACAAAGGCTTGGAGATGATCATCACGAAGATGCTCCTTTGGTTAGTTCTAGGGCTGAACTAAAGTAATTTCAATAGGGTTTAACAGCTACATTATGCAATTTTAGCTAGTTAATGCGATTGAACCGGGTGTATATATCAGGATTATTTCATCGACATATAATGACCCTTTCCTTGAAAGTTTCTCAAAAGTGTTTATAGATATATCAACTGATTGCAAAGGCTCAGTTTCAGTACACAACTATTGTGTTTTGATTAGTCTGATAACCCACAAGTCCCAAGATCATGTTTTCAGTATTCAGGTTGAAGGAGGTTGCAGGACTAATGCAAAATTCACCTTAGCTTATTTTAAAACTCGAGGACAAGTTTTCTCCAACCAAAGGAGAATGATGCAAGACAAGATGCGTCTTATTTTTAAACTTCTCTTATCAAAATTTAAAGATGTATTTTTGGAATTTTCTAAGGATATTTTTTAGGGGTTTTTAAGTTTTTTCAGGGATTCTAGGATTTTTTATATTTTTTAAGATTTTAGGAGATGTTAAGAATTTTTATGAAGTTACTTGTTTTATTAGGGGTAAAACTAGCATTTTGAATTTTATTTTATAAGAAGGGACTTATGGGGTATTTTTATAATGTTTTAACTTAAGTCGGGATAGTTTTGGTCGTTTGTTATTATAATATAATTAAAGGGCCCGAGTGCTGGGGTTTCTAACACTTTTTGGATGTGAACAGTAAAACAGGCTGTGAATAGTAACAACAAGCCCTCTGCAGGGTTTTGGGGTCACTTTTTTGTGCAAGGAATGCCAGATTGACTTAAATATGGCCTGTTTTAATGGTTATTGAACTGTTTTTTGCCTCTTTTCTCTATTTTCCTGCATCAAGAGGCCATCTTGCAAGGAGAGTTCATCTTTAGAGAAGAGATTCCACTATCTTTCTTTATGGTGAGATGCCACAAAACCTTAATATTTGACTGGATAGCTTCCTTACTTATACACCTTTCTTGCATACCCCCATCAATTTCTCAATCTCCATCAACCTGTGCCCCAATCCCTCAGGCCCTTCTCTCTCCCTACAGCCCATAATCCCACACTACCATCCCTCCATTAACCCATCCATAACACCTGTCAGATCACCAAATAATCCCATTTCTGATCAACTTTCTCCAAATCCTTTTAGAAACCTGTTCCCTAGCATCCTGCCTTCTAGCTAAACCAAAAACTAGCACTTCTACAAACCGTAACCAGCACCTTAACATGATCCTACCCTAAACTCTAAATATATCACTACCAGAGAAAAACCATTTTTCGTTCATTAACAACCAATTCCATGCCAACTATTTGGGATATCCAAACAATACCTAACTGCATCAAGTATTGGATCTGTATATGCTTATATATTTATATTAGGATGCAGCCACCTTGTATATTTTAGGGAAAATATCCACGTAACCCCTATTTTTGGTTTTCATATCTCAATAGACTCAAAGATTCAAAGTATTCCTCCTAACCCCCAGACTAACTTTACCCACTTTCAACTAATTTTTTAGCCCTAACAAATATAAAAAAGACATGCTCATTTTAAACCCCTCCTCTCTTTACGTGATATATTCCCCCCAAATTTCTCTCTCTAACATTCACCCTCTTTGTCTCTCTAATGGGGGAGAGAGAGAGTGGGAAAATAGGTAGAGAGAGAGATTTAGGGGAAAATCACGTGAAGAGAGAGAAAAGATAGTGTTTGGAAAGGATATATCTTTTTTATATTTGTTTGGGGCAAAAAAATAGGTTTAAAGGGGATAAAGTTAGCTTCGGGGGTTAAAAGATATAAAACTTAGAATTTTTATGACCCAAGAGATGTTTTGAAACCTTGGGTCTATTGAGATATAAAACTTAAAAATGGGGGGTATAAAGATATTTTCCCCATAATTCACTTGTTTTCTAGGCACACCCTCACTCTCTCTAAGCCATCTTTCTCCCTAACGTATATCTCTCTTGCATTAGGAGATGGAAATATAAGGGGTGGGTTTCCCTTTTACAAAGGCCTATAAGGGTAGAGAAGAAAACAAGTGAATTGGTCTTCTATTATATTGGGATAATACTGGTGTGAGAGGGCTGTTCACAGTCGTCTGTCCTTGCCCAGCCATCACAAATTAAGGGTGGCCTCGCACCATTATCCCAAGGAGGAATCCTAGTTCCAAAATCCTCCAAACCATATCTAGACTGTAATGATTAATTTCATAAAACTCAAATATAATCCGACTACAAACTCTCCAAAGATATTTTGCAACAAAAATAATCTTTATCTAACCACCTTTTAACCTACCTTGGACTAGATTTCTTCTAGAAGCACAACCCAGGCTGCACACACATTCCAAACTCTCCCATTTTCTCCCATGGGCCATGTTGATATGCCATGCTGCACCCCAAAATAAGTGGGGCCCAAGCGATCTACTGTATCTATTGTGTGCCCCCTTCGTTAGTGTATAATCCATTTGGGTCGAACAAAATCATAGGCCATCTCCATCCTCCTCACCTTTTATAACTAACCAAATTGCCCTTCAAAAGAAATATGTTAACTAAATCCATAAAAACTTGGGAAGTTGTGCCATTGGAACTAAATCCTTTACCAGGCAAAAGGCCCAACGACAAGTCTCCCTTCAAGGGGCTCATGATTGACATATCAAGCTTAGCCGAGGCATAGATGTGCCACAGTCTAGACAGTCATATAGCACAAGAGCATAGTTATCGCAATCTTCCGAGGAGGTGGTAGCTCCTGCTCCGGAAGCTCGATCCTGCCTCCGAGACATGGGATCTGGATTCCAGGCGTTTCTTTGATTTAGGGATCTCAATCTGCGACATTGAGGATCTAGATCCTAGGTCAATGTGATCCAGATCCCTATTTTCAAAATCATGTTTCTATGAGTAACTGAAAGTGAGTTTCAACAACTTCAAATCAAGTATGTTCTACTTTGGGAGAAAGGTTCACCTGTACATTTTCAGATTCATATACACCACGCACAAGATGTGGATTATACGAATTCAAGGTGTGTATTATACCACACAAAGGATATGTATTGTATGAATTTGATAGTTGAAAAAGGTACCTTCATCGTATTGAAGGACATGATGGTCTCATGCTTCCTCTCTATTCCTGCTTTTGGTCATTTCACCGAATTCAGTTCACCTACAGAAGCGAAGGTAAGAGAGTTTATTTTTGTCAGTGTGTGAGAGAGATGGATCACAATGTTCCCACTGACGAATTTAAAGACAATGAGATTAGTTCACAGAAGTCCCCAATTTATGAGAGAGAGAGAGAGAGAGATCTTCAACACTTGAAGAGAGAAAGAGAGAGAGGGTCAAGGACACTAGGCTCCGTTCGTGCCCAAGGACTTGAGATTTACATCCTCATATTGGATTTTCAGTTTCACTTTGTCATGTGATATTTTGGTTTTAGAATTCAGAAAAAGTTAAATCATATTGTTCAATGGAATTTGTTCCCGAACTAGAATACCATAGTTAAATGAACTTTAGGAGCCTCTATCCTAAGCTTGACGGGTCGTGATCCCATATCTTTATCGTTCGCTCCTGAGTAAATTAGATCGTGCTCCCTTAATGTTAGGGAACTCCCCCTTTCCGTCATGATGTAAGGATCTCGTTCCCTCCTCGACAGATCTTCAAGCCTCCCTCAATCCCATTATCCAGCTTCCGATCTGGGAGCCACCAAGGCTCCTGATCCCAGTAACTATGCCCAGGTGTACTCTCCAATGACAAGTGTAGGGTCTAGAGCACAGACCAAGAATATTTGTATGGGAATACTCAGTTTCCTCCTTGTATAATGAGTCTCTCAGGCATATGCATATGTTAATGGCCACACAAACCCAACAAAAGTCTTCAAGATCACACAAATCCGAGGCAAGTAGCAGCATGCATGTTGTGTAGTATTTCATTGCCAAGGTTTTCAGACACTTGGCTACACAAGCTCCTATGCATCCTACACTAGAGAAGCGTCTTTCTTCTCCTGACCACAAACAATACCACCCTGGCTATGCCAACCTCAGCGACACTCTTTGATGACGCACATCATGGACAAACTATGAACAGCCACACATCTAGTCAAAGGCCTAGTTGCACACCTAGGCAAAATAGAACTCACATGTCTCAAATATAGCCCAGCTCCCCACATATGCTCCGTTCTAGGTAGCAAAGTAAAGCACTCCTACTCAATTTGAGAGTAATCCATAAACATAAGGCATTAGAATACACACTGGGGAACCCAAAATATAGCTTTATTCAAAGAAGCAAGTCTACAAGCATTTGAAGGCCACAAACCCTAATATAGAATGATTAGATAGATGCCTACTTTTGAGGAATGATTATTTAGGATGGCTTCTAACCTTTTGAGGAGGAACTATTGGCAATCGTAAAAGAGGATGTGACGCAGCTGGAAATTCACCGGCAACTAACACCCGGCAACAAAAGCCGCGTTTTAGAGAGAAATAAAAATCAAGAAGAAATGAGTAAGAAGAGAGCAAACGAACGTGTGGATCCGAGTCCTCCGCTACATGCGCACAAGCACAAGAGGAAGACAGAAAATACCCACAAAGGGCAACTCTCTCTCTCTCTCTCTCTCTCTCTCTCTCTCTCTCTCTCCAAAGATCAATGTTTTTTTATTGACCAAAATAAATCCTCCTCCATTACAATTCACGTGCTCCTTTTAAAGGAATTTGCTTTCACAAACCTAAAGATAACTAGCAAACGAAGATAACTACCAAAAGACTATTTCTTATTCCCACCTAATGCAACTCCTACCCACATCACCAACAACCCCCCCGATAAAAGGAACCTGCAAACTTATCCTTTCCATAAAGATAAATTTTATTTAAAAAATTCAACTCCTTCAACTCTTTAAGCATGGACTCAACTCTATAAGCATGAATTCAACTCTTTTAAAAAAAAAATTCTTATTTCAAATAAAATGGGCTCAGTTAAAAAAATATGAACTTTATCAAATTAACCTAAAGAATCCTAGACTAATTCTATCTCTAACAAATTAACCCTAATAAAAATAAAGATAAAAAAATATACCCATAAAAAATAAAGAAATAATTATGGCCCCAAAAATTTGAGAAAAATAAAAAACATTGAATCCATCTGATCTTGATCTGCATCACTCTCCCCTCGTTGGAGAAAACTCATCCTCGAGTTTTAAAATGCGCTAAGATAAAATTTTCCTCACAACCTTCTTTAACTCGGACATTTTAAACACAATCTTGCGACCTGTGGGTTACAGCATTGATCAAAATACAATAATTGTGCACTGAAATTGAGAAACCCTCGAGGAATGAGTCATCGTATATCCATAGAAATTGTTGATGTTTAGCCCTAAAACATACTAATGGAGCATCTTTGAGATGGGCACTTTCGATGACTAAACGAACTTCACTTATTGATTCCCCACAAGACTAGAAATTGTTCATGTCTAGGATCTACCCTACAGGACTTAATACACCCAACACCCAATTCCCTGACCAATGACGCACTTTGTCCCTTTTGATCTTGCTGGAATTTCAGAGGTGGGAAGCTTTCACAGGCAATATCTCATACTCTAGTGTTTTAGAAAGCATGAAAACCTAAATAGGGTATTAGGAACAAATTAAGGCTGATCTTGAAGGCATAGAATCCTCCTATTGCTGGCCGTACCCCTTTTTCTTGTCCAAACAACAAAACCGTAATTATGGTTTCAATGTGCCACCCTTTTCTTATTAAATTGGGTGGCAAGAACGCTATATGGTTTTAACTGATCTAGAGAAAGTTATGATTTGGTGGATGTTGGAAAAGAAGGGAGTCTCAAGACACTACATTGACTTAGTGAGAGATATATACAAGGGAGTGTTAACTACCGTTCGAATAATTAGTGGAGAGATGAGTGAGTTTTAAATGACAATAAGTTTATATCAAGGATTAGCATTGAGCTCGTGCCTCTATCTTAGTTATCGACAACTTAGCTAAGCACCTACAAGATGAGATACTGTGATACATGTTGTTCGAGGATGACATAGTTTTGATCGATAAGACTCGAAACGGCATCAACACAAAGTTAGAACTTTCGGGGGATGCTCTAGAATCTTAAAGTTTTAAATTTAGTCGAACAAAGACAAAGTATATGGCATGCAAGTTGAGTAATAATAGGAGTAAAGACGAGTACGTAATTAAGATTAACGGCCAAGAAATACCAAAAAAAGTGCACTTTTAATATCTTGGGTCAATAATCTAATAAAATGGAAAGATTGAGTAAGATGTACATAGAATTAGAGCTAGGTGGGTAAAGTAGATATGTACAACAAGAGTTTTATATGATCGTTGTATAGCAATGAAGCTAAAGGATAAGTAATCTAGGACAACTGTGTGACCAACTTTACTTTATGAGGCGGAATGTTGCGTGTTAAAAAAATTATATACCCATAGAATGAATGTAACTAAGATGAGATTGTTGAGATGGCTGAGTGGCAAGACAAGAAGGAATAGAATTCGAAATGAATACATTCAATAGTATTTAGGTGTGGCACCAATAGACGATAAGATCTTAGGTGGGCTGGAAATGTGTGGTGCAGACCTAGTATAGCATCTGTTAGAAGGTGCAAGTTAATTCAAGTGGAAGGCTCAAAAAGGGCAAAGTGTAGCCCAAAAGGACATGGTTGAAAATTGTGAGAAAATATGCGAACTTATGGTATCATTGAGGCTTTGGCCTTTAAGAAAGCAGAATGGCGGACCAAGATTCGTGTAGCGGATCCCAATTAGTTGGGAAAAAGGTTTGATGATGATAATGATGATGACCCTTTTTGGAAGGAAGGAGAGAGAAAATTAAATTTTAATGAGAGAAGGAGAAAGATTTGGTGCACAGAGGAGAGAAAAATATGTGTGTTGGGAGAGAGGGGTTCAATGGTGTTTAAATAGAAAGAATTTCTTCTCCTATTTGGATTAGAATTCCTTCATTAGGTATTGTCTATCCAATAACATAGTTTAACTAATAGGAACTTAGGAATCATCCATCCTACAAATCAGCCATCATGATTTTGGGATGATTATTAAGAACTTTATCCCTTTATAATTTCACCAAAGTCTAACTTCTAATTTAAATTGGATTATATCCAATCGAGAACTTCCTATTTCCTGTTTCAAAATTTGTAGGAAGTCAAAGATAACTTTTATTAAGTCAAAACAAACTCCCACAAAGCTAGGACATAATCTTTTCTTTTAAAAGATTATTTTGACGTAAGTAAATTTAATAAAAAAAAAAAACTATCACTTAAAAATAAGTGGGGCGCACCACCCTTATGGACCTCAAGTGGGGTCCATAGGCCACACATCCCACCCATGTGAGGGTGGCACACATGTGGGGCTGGATCCAAGGGCCCCACATGTGCCCTTCCCTAGTCTGAAAATTTTGAAAATGCCTTTTTCAAAGATTTTACAACAGAATTTTAATAATTCTAAAAAAAAAAATCTAAATATTCACATAAACATCTCTAATACCAAAAATAGAAGATCTAGAAGTGAACTGATACCAATGGGTCAAAATAAGTGACTATAAGGGCACCCCACCCAACCCAGTAACCATGATCTATAACTGTCTTCTCCAAACAACCCAACATAGACCCATGACCCACAGTCTCATGCAGGGGCTCATGTTTGGCTTATCAAAGTTGGCCCAATAAACTATGAAACTATGATCTCGGAATGTGGATTCAGTTTCCCTTTTAAGAGCAAGTCCAATACTTATCACTACAGTGCAAAGGGGACTCTCTCTATGCACATGCACAAGCGCCTCTCTATAGGGCTGCTTGCCGATAATGCGGTTGTCATGTGTACATGCCAAGCGAAAGTTTCTTGAGGCTTTGGCCCTTGCTCTTACAGGCCTACAACTACACACATGAGATCATATAATTCTCCTGGCCTACAAACATCATTCTTAGGCATCTCTCCAACTTCAACAAGGGATGACCCACTACGAACCCTTCTCGATAGTGACAGATACCCAGGGGTAAGGGTTTTGGACGTAACTAGTGTCATAAACTGCCTGACCCTTGTCAATCAACACACACACTCCCACTAAATCACGTAATTCACTATAAATATTATTTTTTTACAAGCTCTCTTGGCCTTTATAGGCCACAAACACCAACACAATCATCCAAAAACAGCAGGTTTTAGGGCATTCTCATAGGGACAGCGTTGTCTGGAGAACCATGCAGGTTTTTGACTTTTTCTTTGCTGATCCAAATACTTTTATTGAATCACGAGAGAAGAAAACTTGTTTTATTCTTTGAGCCCTTTCTTATCGAGCCCTTAATGGTAAAGCTCTTTAAGCAAAACCTACCAAACGGGCCGCAGATTTTCCTGGGAAATTGGAGAAGCGCCGGTGTTATTAGGAAAACCTTGGAAGAATTGAAAAATTAACTCCAATCAAGTGCGCCTTTACGCCACTCATAAAGGAAACCCATAGTACAGATGAATTTGATGGCATAGGTATAGCAAAGTGTTCATGTCTAATAGCTCCCATCCCCTAACAGTTAGGGAGAAGCACTTGACATCAAAGGTCCCAAAATAGAGAAGCACTTGACATCACGGGTTCCAGAATAGAATATCATCAACCATGAGGGCAAAAGAAATCATTGAATAAGATCCTTTAAGTTTCAGGTGGTTCTTGAGGTTCTTACAACTAAAGAACATATTGTTTATGTGTGAAGACAACTGCATATCACTTCAAGAATTCCATTACAAATTTATAAAAATTAAATAAATAAATAATAATTCCAGAATTCTTTCATGTTTCCCAAGAAATTCATATTATGTTTTAATTTTCACATTAGCCATAACAAAACAAAAGTATAGTATAGGAAAAGCACAAGTCATTTTGTTCTTTGACATTTCAAACATAGTAGACGGGGATGGGCCCTATATATTAATAGGACAGCAGCCTCAAAGTTACACAGCAGGAAACCATGAGTCATCAACACATATTTAAATAGTTTTGTGTTTCGATTTTCAGATCTAAAAATATGTGACTATGTCATTGGCCCAATTTTTTTCTGCAACAGCTTTGTCAATCCTCCAGTAAATTCAAGTACCATGCTTATGTCTGAATGCTTCAAAAATTAAATATTGAGAGATATAAGTGTATCACATTTTTTCCCGTTATCTAATGTTTTATGACAACAGATTTAAATATGGGCCTCAATAACTAATGAAGTCCATCATGAAATATTCTCTATTTACCCAAAGCTACAAGTTTCTGAACCAGAAAACAAGTTTTCAGCTCCCAATGTAGTGCCTAATGCACGGGGAATGTATATGATAATCCAACAGAGTTCGAAAAAACATAGCTAAACAGGATCATCAATATCCAATGAAATGGTAGACAGTGGTGGATCTGGTGCATCCCACTCTCCGTCCATCGCCATTCATCATAGTCTATGTATTGTTTCAATTTTACCGAAGTCCTTAAAGATATTACAGTTTGTTATTTCATTGGACAGTGATGATGCCAGTAATTAGAGGCCTAAATATAGGATTGTTTTACGTTCCCCTTTTGTATAGTCAAATGGTGAAGGTAATTTGATACATGCAATCATCTATGATGAAGGGTGGTAGTTAAAGTGCAATGGCAACACTTGTACCACTTGTACCACAACATCCAGAACAGAAGGAACCGACAACAAAAAAAGAAAAAAAAACCAATGAGATACAGAGGCATCCAAGAAAGTTGAAAGAAGTCGAGAACAACAAATAGGAAAACAAATGGCTTAAATAGACATTAAGTTGTAAACTATAAAAAAGTTCAGAAATTACAAGGCAAACAATACAAAATCTCAGCAATGTATTCCACCTTACTTCCTCTTTGCACAACCACCTCAGCAGCTTCGGATTGTTGCTATCAGCTGGGTGCAGAAAGCTGTGGATTGATGGGGAAAAAATCAGTAAGAAAAACAACACCAAAGTATCAGAAGGATCTTGATATAAAGCTTACTTGTTGAATTCTGTTCGATTCAGAAGGCCATCTCCATCCTCATCAGAAGAGTTAAAATGATCTTCCTTCCACCATCCAATTTCATAACCATAAGAATTATTATCTGCTCGAGCAATAAGGAAATCTTAGTCAGTAAGTGGAACCCTAGGAGTCTTCTTCATTTACTATGGTGTCCCATTCTCATAATGGAAACAGCATTATGATAAACTAAATGAACAAAAACAAAATATAATGGAAAACATGGATGATTACGGATAGGTAAAAATAAAAGCTAAACAAACACTCTAGTTCAAGAATCTTTTAGTGATGAATATAAAGGTTAGCAATGAGCATTCTAGGAGGTGAAGAAGTGAGGGCTGTGAATAAAGTAATTAGACCACAGTCGCACTTACCAAGTGGCATTCTTGATGAGTCTAAGGCATATGCATTAGTATTTGCCAAGGAACAATCATAGTTCCTCCAACCCAACTGAAAAGCACAAAACAAACAAAAACTAAAGCAGAAATTCAAGGGAGGTATAGGTGATTACAGCCAACCTAAGTTTGCAAGCCCAAGTTTGGACTCAGTGAATTTTACGGATAGGGGCCTACCTGGCAACCTGGTGGATTGAATGGGCTGATTTCAAAGAAAATGGAGGATGCTGCATCAAACTCTGGCTCAGTGCTGTCTTGGGTGACCATGCATTTATGTGTGAAATAGAACATGGGTGCCATTTCATTGCCCAAGTAGGCGTTCATCCACCATAGAACACCATCTCTTAGCAACGAAAACAGAAAATACGAGTTCTCATCCAACCCAAAAATTGGCAACTTTAGATGCACCACCAACATGTCAACAGAAACATATGTCCATCCAAACTCGGGGTTATAAAGTAAAACCATCCTTCTCAAAAAAGGAATGAACAAACCCAATTTTGGTTTGACCTGCTCATCCCAGGCATATACTCCATCAACCAACTGGGTTTTACCAATCAAGCACAAAGTGTAAGCTCAATTCGAAGGAATGCATGGGTGTTGAAAGCCAATCAAGGACAAGGTCCTTTTGTTCCTATAGTGGTATAACAGTCATTAAGCCAATTAACTCAACCTTATTTCTTTCAGAAGAAATAATAAATGCAGTGCATCCCAGGAACAAGGAGCTCCACCTGCTATATAGATTACATAGATTACACAAAATTGCTGCCATATGACTATTAACAGAAGGCCTTAAAATTATAGCTGAGTTTACTCCACTAAAATAAAAAAAATAAGAAATAAAAAATAAATCATTGAGACCTAATTCCCAACTGCCACATGTAGGCTTGGACATCTGCACAGCAACACAGCCATTGCAAGCCCTGGCCATGCAAATGCAACTATCGATTTCCAATGTGGGGACCATGTGGGGTGCAAGGTTGAAAAGGAATAACTAGATTTTCTGGGGTGAGATTAGATCCAGAGAGACTCTGTCCAAAAAGATCCAGAGAATTGTTCTATTTCGGACTTTGGTATCCCCATAGTTCAAGGGAGACAATATGACTGAAGTTTGTATAATGGGAGGTTGCTCTCTTGAGATCATCCTCCCTAAGGCCAGCATCCAAATGACAAAGAACACCAATTAGATAGATAAATATCAAATTCCAATGGGCGCTCAAGGGGAAACCCCTGGATAGAGAGAGAATGGAAGACTCATAGTGACCAGGATCGGGAGCGTAGTCAGACACCGGATCATGATCGAGACCACGAGATTGAGAGATGCACGCAGATGCGTGGAATAGGGATTGAGATCCATCCACAATGAGTCAAAGGGATCTTGACACCAATATGATGGGAGCCAATCCAAATTTGTTTAGGATCAAATGATAAAGTATATGGGATCGAGTTCAGTCCAGCTTATAATCGATGCTTCCCAAGAGTACTTAACCAAGGTACTCTAGCTCAGGAACAAAGTCTGTTGAACGATACGATTAATGTTTTTTCTGAATTCAAAAACCAAAGTATCATTAAATACAAAGAATCCATTTTTAGAATATTTTGAATTTTTTTTGTTATGATTGAAGTGTGTTTCATAAGTGAGAAGTGAAACTGAAAACCCAATATGAGGACGCAAATTTTAGTCCTCAGGCATGAAGGAAGCTCTAGGGGCTAACAAAAATGTTTGTGATCCAGACACAACAACTCAAATAAGTTGGTGATCCATGCTCCCATTGTAAATAAAACTCGAAATGTAATGATAATCATCGGTACCAATGTAACTGAAACTCAATTCCACAGCGGTGGAGGCTCGATTCTAGATGCTATTAAACAGTGATCTAGATCCTCAATTCCAAGAATCAAGATCCCTAAACTCAAAAAACATCTAGAATTGAGATCCCTTGTCCTGGAGCGCAAGATCGAGCTTCCAGAGCTAGTGCGACCACCTTCGTAGCCATTCCTGGTACCTATGGGAAGACTAGCTAGGGACGGCTCAGCAAAAATGTTGATGTCCTTTTAGGGCCCCATAGGGAAAGTGACTCTACTACGGCAGAATTAAAAAGCCCTTTCAAGGGGTTAGGATTGCCTCTAGTCATGATTGGTTCCTAACCATACTCCACACTTCATACTGGAGGGAGATTTCTTTAATTGTGATACAATAGGCTAGAAATGAAGTGTCGTTCCTATGGCATTTGGCGATATAATTGATGATGTAATTGACAAAAGAGATAATATATTGATTCTCTTTTGTCATGTGCCTCAAAGCATCAACAAGGCAGCAGCTGAATTTGCAAATAAAAGATATGAAGTCTCCAAAAATTATTATATGCTTTTCTAATAACCTGTTGTAGACTTCAGATGCCACCTTAGCATCTCCCAGTTCATTTTTCTTTTTTTTATTTCTACTATTGTGATTTTATCTCCCTTATCATTATGAATAAGAATGTCAACTTTCAGATGAAAAATATATATCAATCTTCAATTCAATGCATCCAATAGTGCTTAGAGCATTCATGACGCACTACATTTTCCAACCAAGCCTCTTTCAGGAAGGGCTTTCCTTTGCCTTCACTTCATCAAAAATGCCTTCTACCCCATCTCCCCAAGTCTCCTCAGCAAGTTAGGTCAATCCTATTCTCTCTTCAACAGACTTCAGTTTGATGGCCTCCGCTGCATATCCTTAGTCAGAATCCTTGAAGAGATCCACTAAGGCCCATCAGGCACTACTCTGTCAACAGTCTCAATCACCCTTTGAGCTTCCATAGTTAGGAACCCAAGAGACAACATGCTTGCAAATGAGAGTCGTTCCTCATGATGAAAATTATGACTAGCAATGCAAATCCATAACCAACAGATTTACATCAATAAAATTTATGAGATATTCCTTTTCAGATTTTGGAGTTCGTGAAAATTTATGACTTCAGCTCTCCTATCTTTTGAAGAGGGGTACATGAACTGTTTTCGCCCTCCTTTTTTAGACAAAATCTAAGGACCTTTTTTTCTTCTTACGACATTTTTTTTTTGTTTCTCCTACGATTTCTTCCCTTCCCTTAGTCTCCCTTTCTCTAAAAACCCAACTTTTTAAGCTCTTCTCTCCCTCACACTCTCCCTCTCTAAAAACCCAACCCATTATTCCTTCATCTAACATTCTAGGCATAAACTACATGAGTATGCTACTAACCATATTATGGTGGTATTTAAAAAGGCATATAAAATTCTTAGCTTTTAGAACAGCTTCAATTGTTTGAACCCTTGATCTCCCTCACCTAAATCATAATGTCTAACCCGAAGCCAAAGCAAGAGGCATGGAAAGGGGATATATTAGATATACATAATAAGTAATAGCACAAATTATAGCAATACAAAGTTAACATTATCAGAAAAAAAAAAAAATAGCACAAAATTATAGAAACTGACAAGGATTACCATGTTGGCCTGCTAAAACTCCCTAAAAAAGTGTTCATGGTCCAAAAGCAGCAGTTTTCTGACCAAGAAATGGTGCTGCGATAGAAGTCCAGACTTAGTTTAAAAATCTGTTAGATGAAAGTGTGAAACCCTCATCAAAAATGTGGAGCACAAGCTCCCTAACAAAAATTTAACAAGAAAGTCCTTCGCATGCTTAATTTATGAAAACTATCCATGTAAATTTCCCTTATAATCAAGCTAATTCAATATTTGTGTGATATTTATATCAAAAGATAACTTGTTATATCAGTGTGTCAAAACTCTCAGTGTTGATTCGCAACTCGTGAGTCAACTCAACTCAGCAACTGCTGCGAGTCTCAAGAGTCTTACAAAATTTGGCCAAGTCTTACAGTTTTGCCTAAAAGTTCATAGAGACATAGATGAGGCTTTAAATGATTCATCCAAATTGACTCATTATGACTCACACGGGACCAGTCCTAGTCCCCAAGCACGGTTCTGAGTTTAAAATGTGTATAACATAAAGAAGGCACCCTCCTGAAAATGAATTAAGGTCCATGTATACATGGAAGTAGCTTTTCCTAAAAAAATTGAAGTGATTTCTTCTAAATCATAAAAATGCCTTCACCAAACATGATAGAGAGAGTAGCAAAGGAACTGTCCGATCCAGAATACATGAGCAGCTTTGGCAAATTGTCTTTATAATTTATAAGACAAATCAATAACTACAAAAATAAGAAAATCCAACAGAACTAATCATCTCCCCAGTACATAAATTTCTTTAAAGGTTTAGCTGCATCTGAAGTTTTAAAAATCTAAAATAGGCAACAAAAAGAAGCTGCCGCAATAAACCAAGCTCATGAAAAATGAGAATTAACAAATAAAAACGAAATCTCTCTTAGTAAATAAGGCTATAACTGCGACAAAATTGCGAATCCACCATAACGGTAGATACAAGAAAACTGCACAAAAACCTGCTGAAAGCAATGAATTTATCGTAAAATGATCCTGTGGAAGAAAATAACCAACCCCCAAATACATGAATCTAAACTAGAGCTCCTATGTATCGAAATTAACAAACCAAATTCGCCTTTATGGGACATAGGAAAACTGCCGAGAAACCACTCACCGGCGTGACGAGCCCAACTGGGTGGGTCATACTCAGCGAACGAAACAAATCCATCTCTGTTCTTGTCATGGAGCTCCATATCCCTCTCTGTTCTATGCATCACCTCCCTGAAAGACTGTTGTAAATTCCACTGCGTCAACTCCTCTGTGCTCAAAAACCCATCAGCTGGTGCTATATCAATCCTTGGAAACAAAAGGACCAATCGACTCGTCACATTGAACCTCTCCTCATCGTTCAAATAGTCCTCTGCATTCATGAAATCCTCCCACTCCGGTTGTGATTCTTCGCCCGGGGCACTCGAATGATTCAATTCATGGTAATTTTGCTCAATGAGTTTCTTTTCCCACTCCCTGTCTTCCCGATGCCTCTCGATCTCTGCAACGAAGGGGTCGAATGCCACCGGATCATGCTTCCTATCTCTGGAAGAGAAGGAGAATTTGGAGCGAAGCTTGAGGCGGGCCGGGCCCACACGACGATGGAGGCTTCGCGAGGTCTGGGACTTGTTGGGGCCGTAATGGATCAAGAAGAGGAGGAAGAGAGCAACGGATATGTAGATTATCACTGACTTCATGGCTACCTCTCTCTCTCTCTCTCTCTCTTCTCTCTCTCTTAAGGCTTTTCTTCTGGTCTTTGCTGTTAAATTCTCTCTCTCTGGATTGTCAATGGCGGGTGGTTTGATGTTCAACTGAGGAGCAGTACTTTTGTTTAGTTTTCAACGAAAATGGAGATCTGCAAGACTCTAATTTGCCGCAATAATGGACCCAGTAATCCTTTGGTGAGCAGAGGCATAATGACGGGCACGTGCTCTTACATCACATAGAATGAACAGAAGTAGGGGTGGCAACGGGACCTGGACCCGGACCCTTACCCGAATAGTATTTAGGTCCAAAGTTTAAAACTATATCTGAACCTGTCGGATCCAGGGTTTACCACCGTATTACTATGAACTTTTTTTTTTTTTCTTTTTTTACTGGGAAAAATTGTATAAAACCAAAGTAGACTTTCTAAAAAATTTACCCCAACATAATTTTTTTCAGCGCTTTTTTTTCCCAAAACCATATTTCCTAGCCAATA